>CM069863.1:5430750-5840750 GCA_036172795.1 Pelodytes ibericus | reverse complement strand
ACTTGCTGCAATTCTGTTAACACAATGTATAGACCATTTGTGATTCTTGTATTGTCTACATTCACACTATAAACAATGTCCCTTTAAGCTTGAAATTCCCTTCTCAGTTCCCTCTTTCATGATAAAAGCCGTCGGTGAGCGGCTGCAGATCCTCTGACACCAAATCTGAGTCATTTGTTTTGCTCTATATGAAATCCATAAATAGTATTTAGGTGGCAGTCCCTTTAATGCAGTTTTGTGGATTCCAGCTCATCAGAGGATATATAGCGGCCTTGAGACGGCCTCCCGTGGGCCGCGATTTATCAGACAAATCCCCCCTAATATAAACCCTCCGCTCTGACGTTTGACGGGCTCTTAAATTGCTCCCTGTGTAGTCATTGATTATTTATTTTTATGGGAAGCAGAGTAATTAGGAAGTTCATCACTGTCAGGGTGATTGTTTGCCGGTAACTTTATTACCGGATTGGTAACATTATTACTGTGTTAGTATGTGACTGATGATCTGTCTCGTCCGGCAGATCAGATAATTTAAAGTATTTATCTGCAGGATAATAATGCGGAGGACAGACTGGACGCCTCCTAGTATCAGAGCAGTGGGGGAGTCCTGCACTGCCCATAAAGATATGTATGGAAATCTATACTGTCATAACCATACACATACTGTATTTACCAGCAAACTTGGACTTCTCCTCCTTGGCTAAATGGGTTCAAGGCTGGTTAGATCAGAGCTTGACAAACATCTGCAGATTTTAGGAGCCAAACAGAACAATTCAGGAGCCAGACTGGGTATATTGAGGAGCCAGGAATATGGAACTTCCACAGTGTTACTTATAACACAATCATAAAATTAGGATCAGTTAGGAGCCAGCAATAGGGATTTTTTTGTGGAGTCCTGGCTCCTGGGATTTGGCAATCCCTGGATCAGGTGTATACATATAATATACATGCAAAAAAAAAAAAAAACTATATATTTTTATCATAATATAAAAATGATCTGGGATTTAATTCCCCCCCCCCTCCCCCTTTTTTTGGTAATCTGTTAATAACTATTTTATTTAAAAAAAAAAATAGTAGAAATCTGACTCTTTTTTTTTTCTTTCCTCTTTTTTAACTTGCAGTTGTTATGATTTTAGTTCCAGCTCTTAGCCTGACTTGATGTATGATTTAGTGGATTTCAAACACTTTTTTAATAATAAGAAAGAAATAGAATCAGTTCTTGGTGGAGGGGGAAACAGGATGCTACTAAACAATTGTGCACAATGATACAGGACTTCATTAACTATAGTGGCAAAACTAAGTTTGATGCATCTGGTAGTGTCTCACCTGTACATTGGATACTTTTATTGAATGCAAATATATGCAGTAAATCCTTGGAAATCGCTTTCAAAATTCCATTCCCTTTCCTCTCCCTTCCCCTTTTTTGTTGACCTTGCAAGAGGACCTATTCAGTTGTACTGCGTACTTGCAGCGATCAGCTTAATTCTTCTTCCTGTGGATTTCTTTTTCCCACAGTAGTAACTAGGAGGGTGGGATAATCAAGTGATGACACTGGTGATGTCATCGACATCCTGCACATGTTCAGTGGACAGCTCATGGGTCTCTAGAGGACCCTTCTAACAGTCTTATCGTAATGCTTAGTATATAATTTACTGCATGCTTAAACCACCAATACTGAATAAACCTCTACGTCTTTGGCTGGAAGGATGTTCAATGCATGCACCACTCTTTTAGTAACGTAATACTCATAGATCACCCAAAAACGAATATAAAGACCTGAACCCACAGTGAGCTTGCCGTGTCTGTACTTTCTGTAATGTTGTTGCCTGTTACATTATATTTTGCAGGGGATTATTTTCGGGGTCTCCTTCATTTCGTCCCAAGAGTTCTTGGCCAACGCCTACGTCCTCGCTGTGCTTCTGTTTTTCGCCCTCCTGTTACAAAGGACATTTCTGCAAGCTTCATACTATGTTGCCATTGAAACCGGGATCAACCTGCGTGGAGCAATACAGGTACAGGGGGGCTACAAATCTGCCTGTCTGTCTGCCTCTGACTGTCCTTCTATGTCTGTCTGTCCGTCTGTCTGTCCCTGTTTGTCTGTCCATCTGTCTGTCCGTCTGTCCTTCTATGTCTGTCTGTCCGTCTGTCTGTCTCTGTTTGTCTGTCCATCTGTCTGTCCGTCTGTCCTTCTATGTCTGTCTGTCCGTCTGTCTTTCTCTGTTTGTCTGTCCATCTGTCTGTCCGTCTGTCCTTCTATGTCTGTCTGTCCGTCTGTCTTTCTCTGTCTGTCCTTCTTTGTCCGTCTGTCTGTCTCTGTCTGTCTGTCCATCTCTGTCTGTCTGTCTGCCTCAACTCTGTTGGGCTGTCATCCACCTTAAAGGAATTCTAAACAAAACCTTCCATTAGTCTAGCTTAAACCCAAATGTAATTTTAATTTCCTTGGTTATAAAAATTGCTGGAACTTGTTAAAAAAAAAGCGAGTACATGAGCAGCCAATCAGAATCAAGGAAGGCAGGTGCATGTTGGGAAATTAAATCTACCCATGGGTTGTTTAAAAGCCATCTTAAAAACTGCTGAACCATTTTAATAAAAACTCAATAGAAAATATATATATCTTTTATGTTTTGGTGAAGAGATGTCTACTCAAATAAAAATAAGCTTTCACCCTTTTCCACTATTTTTTTGTATCTCTCTTAATTCCACTAGCTGCCCTGTGTGTCCAGAGGTAAATCAGTTAACGGATCTGGGGTTTTCCTGTAGGAATCGCCTCTCTTGATTAATTAAAGGGACTGTATCATCTAAACATTGTGTATACTGTGACTGTACAGAATAAAACAATGATTGAAAATGATCTATACATTGTGTTCGAAGACTTGCAGCAAATGCAGACATTTGCAGGCAGTTTTGCTAAGGCAATGTATAGATCATTTGTAATCATTTTCTTATTCCCTACATGTACACTAGGTGATCTAGTCTCTTTTACTGGTTCCCTTGGACTTACATTCTGCAGGGTAGCAGGGGAAAGATATATGTATCCGGCAAACCCCTCGTCCGACCTGACAATACGTGAGTTATATTTGGTGCACATACGCAGTGTATTTATAATGAGGTCATTAGAAAAGCATCCCACAGGATCTGGCCAACGTCCAGTGAGCAAGAGATAAAAAATATAGTTTTTTTTTTTTTTTTAATTTAAATGTAATTTTTGAAGATAGTTTCCTGACGGACTATTAAATGAAATCTGTGTGCAGCCTTGTGTACAGCACAAACCTGCGCTAAGCTAGTCACAGGCTCAGATAATATATATGTATAAAATGATGTATTTGCTGCATGCTCACACCAGTTTGGTAAGCATCATTTTATATATTTATATTATTTGAGCCTGTGACTAGCTTAGTGCACAGACATTTTTCTTTTCCCTGCTTGCACATATTTGAGGTTGTTGGCTCCTCATTGTCTGGTTGCAGCTTGCTGTTAAGGGGTTAATTGGGAGGAGGTTTAATTGCACCCCTTCCAACACATTAAAAAGGTTTTGGTAGCAGTATAAACTGCTTTGTGTGCTTAGTAGATAGGAGGTGAGGTTAGGGTCTCACCCTATTGAGAGTGTGCCTTGACGTGGCGGGTGAGCTTAATTATGCTTTGGCCAATTCATATAACCAAAACCTCTCATCTATATCATGTTTATATATTTGTTGCCAACTGTATTAGGAGGAGAAGCGCAGACAGTTTTTCTTTTTTGGAATAAATACATGCTGCCAGTCATGGATTTTGCAGCCCGGTAAAAAAATTGACTTGAAACCAATGTTGAGTCTATGGAGGCGATGGTATGGTTGGTATTTGTTTTGGTAACCCTACAAACACTGGAAGGGGAGAAAGGGACAGAGAAGGGAACTCAGGTTTGGATGGGATAGAGAAGGAAAAAAAAAAATGGGAAGAAGATGTGCTAAACAGCAACAATTTCATCTGGCAGCGAATTCTGCAACTTAACTGCCCTGACTGTAAGAGGGAACCAATCCAATTAAGACTAAAATGTTCTTTTTCTTGTTTGTTTTTTTTCCCTAGACAAAAATCTACAATAAAATTATGCATCTTTCTACTTCCAACATGTCTATGGGGGAAATGACATCGGGACAAATCTGTAACCTTGTCGCGATAGATACCAACCAGCTCATGTGGTTTTTTTTCTTGTGTCCAAATCTTTGGGCGATGCCTGTTCAGGTAGGAATACATGACACCTGGTTACGCTAGATCTCCAAGTGCTATTAAGCTTTGATAGGGTTTTATTATTCTAAGATATCCTGAGTTTTCCGTTCAGGCTGTGTATGTCTCGCAGAACCAGACAAGTCGTGACAGAGACAAATTGGACCGTACAAGATAATAAAAACAACGGGACTGTCCTGGCAAATCCGGAACTGTTAGCAGCTATCCAGTCATAGAGAAAAGGAGTCGATTCCTGGGACCCTGGCATTCATCAGTGAATTCAGGGGTCTTTGGAGTAAACCCAGACAGCTTCCAATCATAAATTCCAGAATTACACTAAATAATGTCTCTCTTTTTTTAGATTATTGTGGGGGTCATTCTCCTGTACTACATACTGGGAATCAGCGCACTTATCGGCGCTGTGGTTATCATCGTCCTAGCTCCCGTGCAATATTTTGTAGCCACCAAACTCTCGCAAGCTCAGCGCAGCACCTTAGTAAGTATAATACTGTGTAATAAGATGATTATTTCATGGCTGGGTTGACAGGCTCCATTATTTCTGAAATCGCAGCATATTATCTATTTTACGCACATCCTCAGACCCTCGACCTGGGCTTCGAACGACCTGAAAGAGAAGACATTTAAAAGAAATGTCTGTAATTACCTTCCAGCCTCGTAGAGAAGTCGCTTTACATTACCGAGAGACTTCTAAGGACACAGACACTCGCTCGTCTTTCTCAGACGTATTCTCGCTTTTGATTTATTAATATTAAAATAAGAAAGTGTGAGGTGAATGTTAAGCAGCCTGTTATCCTTATTTTAGATTTACCCAGAATATGTCGGCTTTGATTAATGTTACTGGAAGTATCGTGTGAAAAGGAGTTTGTAAAATAATTATTTGTGTAAAATAATATTTCCCACCCAGGAATATTACTTGAATCTAACCAAGATATTATAAATGTATCTTTCATTACCATTTAACCGTATTTGAGAGTTCTGCTTAACTAATAGTCACCTAGCAATCCACCGTGTGGGGAGAAAGAAGCGATGCAGGAAGCCCACTGTGCACAAGATACAATGAGAGAGGATGCATTTGTTAGATATACTCTCACCGACTTTCTGTAATTGGCTCCTTGAAGGAAAAGGGGCTGGTCTAAACAGGGCGGGGTCCCTTGACACCGCATGCCCCGTCTTTCCATGACCCTGGGTGATTGAGCTTCTGCCTCCCCAGGACAGATGTGAAAGACATACACAGTATCAGTAGTGGAGACCATGGCCCCCCTATATAAGATTGTGCCCCCCACCCCCCAAATGAAATGGTGCCACTAATTACACCTGCCACGATGAAGCACTGATGTTGTCTAAGCGCAGTACAGGCACCCGAGTGTCTCTACATTAAGATTTTATGATGTAAAAATGCAGAAATTAGACTGCTTATTGTGCTATTTTTGTCAATGGCGTATATTTTGTCAGCAGCTGACAAAACATTAATTAATGTTAATTAAAAAAAAAAAAAAACTTACACTTTTTAATATTCTAAAAATAAATTGATTTCTCTCTCCCCCGTCCCCCCCGTCCCCCCCTTCATTACAGGAATATTCCAATGAACGACTCAAAAAGACGAACGAGATGCTGCGGGGGATAAAACTGCTTAAACTGTATTCGTGGGAACAAATCTTCCA
This sequence comes from Pelodytes ibericus, assembly GCA_036172795.1. NCBI lineage: Eukaryota > Metazoa > Chordata > Amphibia > Anura > Pelodytidae > Pelodytes > Pelodytes ibericus. The sequence goes on along the minus strand of CM069863.1, from coordinate 5,834,871 downwards.
TAGTAGTGTTGAGGAAACTCGTCAGAAGGAAATGACCAGCCTCAGAGCGTTTGCTTTATATACGTCCATATCAAGTGAGTGTCTTCAGTGTCCCCCTCATTGGTTACACAGGGGCTGTCCAACGTGTGGCCCAATCACTATGTCAGCCCACGGGGGGGGGGGGGATTTGAAATGTCAGTCAAGCCTGAAATAAATCCTGAATATTCAGGACAAACGTGAGTACAGCAGTATTGGACAGCAGTGTTTTCATTCTGGTAATTACTGATGCCAGGGAGCCATCCCCTCCAATGTAACAGTGATACAAATCATAGGATGTGATACAAATGTAACAGTGATATATAGGATGTGATACAAATGTAACAGTGATGGAAATGACTGTTTGTCTAGCTGTGTGTCTGTCTGTGTCTCTGTCTAGCTGTGTGTCTTTCTGTCTATCTGCGTGTGTGTCTGTCTGTGTGTGTCTGTCTGTCTAGCTGTGTGTGTCTGTCTGTCTATGTGTGTCTGTCTGTCTTTTTGTGTCTGTCTGTCTAGCTGCGTGTGTGTCTGCCTGTCTGTCTGTCTAGCTGTGTTTCTGTCTGTCTGTGTGTGTCTGTCTGTCTATCTGTGTGTCTGTCTGTCTAGCTGCGTGTGTGTCTGTCTGTCTGTGTGTGTGTGTCTGTCTGTCTATGTGTGTGTGTGTGTCTGTGTGTGTGCCTAGTTGTGTCTATTTTTTTTTTAATTTCCTAGTTCTATTCCCATCTCAGTCCCCTGCAATTCTCTCTGTCGTGAATAAAGCCCATAGTTTGAATTCATTTCTCAATACACTGCATTTTGCTGAAGGCGATATGGATTTTTTTTTATTTTAATTTGTTTTTTAACAAAAACACTCGTCCTTTTGATTCATCTCCTAGTTCAGAAAAAAAAAATAAACAAACGTAACTGGATCCCGGATAATGCCAGAGGCCTGAGGGAATTTCTGCTCCCATGTCCGTTCTCACAAACCTTAAATCTGCTGGAATTAAGACATCTGGCCAGATAACTGCGTGACGCTGAGAATGAGTCAATCAGTAAACCTTGTTAACATGACTGACAGTTCACTCTGCCGCTAGTAAGGGGAGGTCAGATTATAACAGACGTGGGTCCATGTGCAATGATACTCTAGTTGGGTTGTGGAAGCTTTTCATTTATATTTTTTTATTTGCTTTAATAAGTAGAGATCGGGCTCATGAAGTTGTGTAAAATAATATTCACCATTCTGGGGCAAACTTCTTGAAACAAATACAGTTAAACAGTGGAACAGTCGGCAGGAACATTCCATTGGTTTCCATGGTGACTGCAGAACATTCCATTGGTTTCCATGGTGAATGCAGAACATTCCATTGGTTTCCATGGTGACAGCACGAACATTCCATCGCTTCCCATGGTGACAGCAGGACCATCCCATTGGTTCCCATGGTGACAGCAGGAACATTCCATTGGTTTCCATGGTGACTGCAGAACATTCCATTGGTTTCCATAGTGACAGCAGGATAATTCCATCGGTTCCCATGGTGAGAGCAGGAACATTCCATTGGTTCCCATGGTGACAACAGGAACATTCCATTGGTTCCCATGGTGACAGCAGGAACATTCCATTGGTTTCCATGGTGACTGTAGAACATTCCATTGGTTCCCATGGTGACCGCAGGACATTCCATTGGTTTCCATGGTGACTGTAGAACATTCCATTGGTTTCCATGGTGACAGCACGAACATTCCATCGCTTCCCATGGTGACAGCAGGATCATCCCATTGGTTCCCATGGTGACAGCAGGAACATTCCATTGGTTTCCATGGTGACTGCAGAACATTCCATTGGTTTCCATAGTGACAGCAGGATAATTCCATCGGTTCCCATGGTGAGAGCAGGAACATTCCATTGGTTCCCATGGTGACAACAGGAACATTCCATTGGTTCCCATGGTGACAGCAGGAACATTCCATTGGATTCCATGGCTACTGCTCCACTTTTAGAATTTTGCCCTGGAGGTGTTATACTATCCAGATAAATGGAACTCATTTAACTACCTACCAAAGGATGAACGGTTGAGTCGAACCTTAAACTGAGGGTTAATCCGTTATTACAGCTCAGGCTTCACCTACACATTCCTTATACTGTGAATATAGAGAATAACAAATGCAGAAACATGATCTATACATTGTGGTAACAGAATTGCAAACCAACTCTCTGGATTGTAAGCTTGTGAGCAGGGCTCAAACATGTCTGTGGGGTCTCCAGCTTATGACATCACCTTGTGGCTTTTTTTTGGGGGGGGGAAGCTGCCTGTTCCTCTTTCTGATTTTTGAACCCTTTGTAGCTTGCCTTATAACTGGTGCAGGACTCCAGAGACAAGTCCAGACTTTACATAGTAAAACTACGTCTACTGGAGACTTTTCAGTAGAATTGTATGAGTCAAACACATTGCTGCCTTAAAGGGGCTGTATCACCTGAGCACTGCTTTCACTGGGAATGTAGAGCATAAAAAGTCTCCTGCTTATGACATCACCTGTGGCACGGTATGCAAATTACACATTTCCCATTGAAAAGCCGTTCGTTTGCATACGGTGCCACAGGTGATGTCATAAGCAGGTGACTCCACAGACACATTTAAAACACATTTTTCTCCTAATTTAGGCATTCGCTTGCAGTTCTGCTAATACAATGTATAGATCATTTTGAGTAATTTTTTAATGCTCTATATTCAGTTTAAGCAATATTCAGGTGATGTCGTCCATTTAACATTAGTGTAGGAGTTATGTTAATTCTTTACGTAATAGAAAGGGTCAAATGGTGTTTTAAACTATTCTTGCACTTAACGGGTTAAGTATTTAGACCATAATCAATCAATACCCTGGATTTCTATGCTGCTTTGTCTCCATTACAATCGATGTGTGAGTGATTTGGAATTACCTAGAAATGTTTTATATTTAGAATTTGGTTCATTTTGAGGTTTACTGTTGTCTAACAATAGATTTACCAGCTTTTTATCAATTTGTTCCTCTTCTGCATCATAAAGTGATAAAGGGTCTGACTGGGGGTCTGACTGGGTTTATCATTTACTAATTGTTCTTTTATTTGTTTGTTTTTCTTTGATATACAGTTTTCATGAATGCTGCCATCCCCATCGCCGCCGTACTGATAGTAAGTGCTGTGTGTAAAGAGCCTTAGTGTATTGGAAATACTGCTTGTGCTATGGATGTTAGAGAAGGAAAAATAGGAAAAACTGTCTATACATTGTGTTGGCACATGCCTAAAAGAAGAGAAATATATATGTGTTTAAATGAGTCTGTGGGGTCTCCTGACATCACCCGTGGCAAGTTATAATGCTTTCACGTATATACATTTTTACTTTTATAACTGAGATCTTTTATATGAGGATAAAGCAAGTTAAAGCTTCCTGTGCGTTTTAAGTTTGCTGCTTAGTTTATTGGATTCGGTTAATAATGCAGAAAATATGTAATAATATATATTGATTGAAGGACAGCGGTAGTCAAAATATTCGATTCTGTGTAGTTGAAAGAAAGTATCAAGTGTAGATATTTTAAATAGAAATTCTTTAATAAAGGAATGCTCTATCAGGGGTGGACATGTTGTTTAGAATCTTTGCTCTGTATAGCTCTATCAGGGGTGGACATTTTGTTTAGAATCTTTGCTCTCTATAGTTCTATCAGTGGGCAGACATGTTGGTTAGAATCTTTGCTCTGTATAGCTCTATCAGTGGGCAGACATGTTGGTTAGAATCTTTGCTCTGGATAGCTCTATCGGGGGTGGACATGTTGTTTAGAATCTTTGCTCTGTATAGCTCCATCAGGGGGCCAGACATGTTGGTTTAGAATCTTGGGTCAGATCTTCCTTTATCTGCCTTCAAATGGCCAGAGAGACCTTCTCTTATCTTGGGTTTAAGAAAGAATATTCTATACAACATGTCTGCCCCCTGATAGAGCAAATACAGAGAAATGCTTTAATAAAGGAATGCTCTATCAGGGGGCAGACGTGTTGTTTAGAATCTTTGTTCTGTATAGCTCTATCAGTGGGCAGACATGTTGGCTAGAATCTTTGCTCTGTATAGCTCTATAAGGGGTCGACATGTTGTTTAGAATATTTGCTCTGTGTAGCTCTATCAGGGGGCAGACATGTTGGTTAGAATCTTTGCTCTGTATAGCTCTATAAGGGGTCGACATGTTGTTTAGAATATTTGCTCTATGTAGCTCTATCAGGGGGCCAGACATGTTGGTTTAGAATCTTGGGTCAGATCTTCCTTTATCTGCCTTCAAATGGCCAGAGAGACCTTCTCTTATCTTGGGTTTAAGAAAGAATATTCTATACAACATGTCTGCCCCCTGATAGAGCAAATACAGAGCAAAGATTCCAAACACCATGTCCTCTCCTGATACAGTTATACAGAGCACAGAGTACTCAATTAAGCATTTTATTTGTTTTCTCACATTGAAGCATTTCTATTAAATAAAATCTTTTAAGTAACATAACATTTATATTTTGACTACATTTGTCCTTTAAGATTTGTTTGCATATTTGCTTTTTCCTTTAATTCCATTTTGCTTTTTGAAGACGTTCGTGGTGCATGTGCATCTCCTCAACCAAGACGATTTCTCGCCGGCAGTGGCGTTTGCCTCGCTGTCTCTGTTTCACATCCTGGTGACGCCATTATTTCTGCTGTCCAGCGTGGTCAGGTCCACAGTAAAGGCTCTGGTCAGGTGAGGCCCTAACGCTCTGCCCGGCCCGTGGTGTAGTTCCTACCTCTGTCCTGATTATCGAGGAGGCCAGGGACTAATGAAAGTATTACAGAAATTGGGTGGGCTACGTGGGCCGAATGGTTCCTATCTGCAGGTGACACATTCACTGTAATCATTTAATATACATTACTCTTTGATTTTAGTGTTCAGAAACTCAGTGAATTTTTCTCCAGTGAAGAAATCGGGGAGGAGGTTGAGAAGTGCCAGACATCAGTGAAACTTGGCACTCAGAACAAGTACCAGGCTGTGGTAGGTCCCACGTGTGGCTTGTGGTGATGAGATTGTGTTGGGCAATGCATGATGCAGCTAATGTGACCTCCCCGGAATAACTACCCTCACTGCCCATTTCTGTCTTCCTGCCCCTGCACAGCCCCTCAAAGTTGTTAATCGTAAGCGGCCCACCCGGGAGGACTGGAACAGTTTCAACAGCCAGCAGAGAGGAGCAAATAACAGCCCCGAGGGAAATGAGTTTTGTATAAAGGTGAAAACAAGGTCAAACTTTACTGACAAACCTTCACAGTCTCTAAAAATATCCCTCACATGCCTTATACACACACAGTCTCTAAAAATATCCCTCACATGCCTTATACACACACAGTCTCTAAAAATATCCCTCACATGCCTTATACACACACAGTCTCTAAAAATATCCCTCACCTGCCTTATACACACACACAGTCTCTAAAAATATCCCTCACATGCCTTATACACACACAGTCTCTAAAAATATCCCTCACATGCCTTATACACACACAGTCTCTAAAAATATCCCTCACATGCCTTATACACACACAGTCTCTAAAAATATCCCTCACATGCCTTATACACACACAGTCTCTAAAAATATCCCTCACCTGCCTTATACACACACACAGTCTCTAAAAATATCCCTCACATGCCTTATACACACACAGTCTCTAAAAATATCCCTCACATGCCTTATATACACACACAGTCTCTAAAAATATCCCTCACATGCCTTATACACACACAGTCTCTAAAAATATCCCTCACCTGCCTTATACACACACAGTCTCTAAAAATATCCCTCACATGCCTTATACACACACAGTCTCTAAAAATATCCCTCACATGCCTTATACACACACAGTCTCTAAAAATATCCCTCACCTGCCTTATACACACACAGTCTCTAAAAATATCCCTCACCTGCCTTATACACACACAGTCTCTAAAAATATCCCTCACATGCCTTATACACACACAGTCTCTAAAAATATCCCTCACCTGCCTTATACACACACAGTCTCTAAAAATATCCCTCACATGCCTTATACACACACACAGACTCTAAAAATATCCCTCACCTGCCTTATACACACACAGTCTCTAAAAATATCCCTCACCTGCCTTATACACACACAGTCTCTAAAAATATCCCTCACCTGCCTTATACACACACAGTCTCTAAAAATATCCCTCACATGCCTTATACACACACAGTCTCTAAAAATATCCCTCACCTGCCTTATACACACACAGTCTCTAAAAATATCCCTCACATGCCTTATACACACACACAGACTCTAAAAATATCCCTCACCTGCCTTATACACACACAGTCTCTAAAAATATCCCTCACCTGCCTTATACACACACAGTCTCTAAAAATATCCCTCACCTGCCTTATACACACACAGTCTCTAAAAATATCCCTCACATGCCTTATACACACACAGTCTCTAAAAATATCCCTCACCTGCCTTATACACACACAGTCTCTAAAAATATCCCTCACATGCCTTATACACACACACAGACTCTAAAAATATCATCACATGCCTTATACACACACATAGTCTCTAAAAATATCATCACGTGTCTTATACACACACAGTCTCTAAAAATATGATCACATGCCTTATACACACACAGTCTCTAAAAATATCCCTCACATGGCTTATACACACACACACAGTCTCTAAAAATTCTCTCACATGCCTTATACACACACACAGTCTCTAAAAATATCATCACGTGCCTTATATACACACACAGTCTCTAAAAAATCCCTCTAATGCCTTATACACACATACCGTCGCTAAAAAAATCCCTCACATGCCTTATACACACACACAGTCTCTAAAAATATCATAACATGCTTTATACACACACAGTCTCTAGAAATATTATCACGTGCCTTATACACACATACCGTCTCTAAAGTTAGCAGAAAAATGTGTTTGTATGACATCATCAACGAGAAATATAAAACCAGAGCTGATGTCATAAACGGGAGATACCAAAGAAATTTTTCTCCTAATTTAGGTAATTATTTGCAATTTTTTTTCTCTACAGTCACAATAAATACAGTGTCTAGATGATAGAGTCCCTCTAACACTTTCGGTGCCGGTGGTTTCTATTTGGCTGTCTAACACCTCGATAGTTACTTTATCTAATTACCGGCCTGGGGTGCACAAATCAACGCCCCCCCCCCCTCCCCCGACATGTGTCTCACTCTCTACCTGCTTTCAGGAAATACTAAAACCCCACGCATTTTCTATGGTTATGGCTTGTCACCCGTTGCTGTGTGATATGTAATTACAGGACATCTCCATCAGTGGATCCTTATTAACTATAACCTAAGAGATCTGGCATTGGCAGAGGATGCTGGGAGTTGTCCATTATTCTGATTTTTTTTAGATTCTCCTTGAAAGAAGATGATAGTGTCCTGTTTATCAATGAATCCAATCCATGTGAAAAGCTTTTATTATACATTAAATGTATTTCTGTATTCATTTATCTAGGTCACCAATGGCTTCTTCACATGGACCCCAGATGGTTCTCCGACTTTGTCAAACATCGACATCCGAATCCCACAAGGTACTTTTATCATGTAGAGGGTACTAGCCATGCATTTCGGATCTGGACTGCCCTTATGGGTGGGATCATTCTGATATGCTAATGGAGTGGTTCCTTTGCAATGGTGTAAGCAGGCAAAAAATGGAGTTGCTCTCCCAAATAGGTATTATCCTACAGGACCGACTATTGCAGTACTGTTTGTTCTCGGGCATTGTAGCACCCACCCCTCTCTTTGTCGTACTTTTATTAGTGGACATTCTTGGCAGGAGGAAGCTCACCGGGTTTCTCCCTACACAATGTATAGCTGAGTTGGTGTGATTATATCTTCTCCTATATGTCACCTTCGCTCACTTCTAGTGAATAATCGTTTTTATGGGACTCTGTCAACATAAACACTGCTTACACTGTGATATACAATACTTCACCATTTCTTTTTTTCCATTTTGAAGAGTCATAATTTAATCATACAAATCTTCAGGGCCTCCGTAGGATTAGGAAGAGTTTTCATTTTTAGTGTTGACTTTTTATTTCCTCGAAAAGGTCAACTGACGATGATCGTTGGCCAGGTTGGTTGCGGGAAGTCCTCTCTGTTGTTGGCCACACTGGGCGAGATGCAGAAGGTTTCTGGCGATATCTATTGGCACAGGTAAGAGCATTTAGGCAAAGCCAAGAGCCGTCTGGTAGCAGGAAGAAGAGAGAGGGGTGAACATGCTGGCTACAAACACGTGTGCTATAGACAGAGCTTCCCAACTGCATGGACAAACCATAGAGACCAAATAGAAGGTCTCAGCAAGTATAGAAAGGCTTACGAAGCATCAGCTAGCATCAACATATGTCAGGCCCTCTGTGGTATAACAGGTGGGGAATCTACAGTTACTTAAACAGTAGTAATCCATTTTAGAGTTTTTAGCTTTTAAGTCTAACTAAGCAGGAAAATATCCAGCTCTGAACCCAGACACTTGTCTGCCGATGTCTTTTACATTGATTGGCTAATTGTGTTATTATTAGGGGGGGTTTGATAGTTGTGTTATTAGGGGGGTTTGATTGTTGTGTTATTATTGGGGGGTTTGATAGTTGTGTTATTATTAGGGGGGGTTTGATAGTTGTGTTATTATTAGAGGGGGTTGGCAGTTGTGTTATTAGGGGGGTTTGATAGTTGTGTTATTATTAGGGGGGGTTTGATAGTTGTGTTATTATTGGCGGGGTTGGCAGTTGTGTTATTATTAGGGGGGGTTGATAGTTGTGTTCATTTTTGAAAGGGGCTTTTTACAGTTCACTGTTTATTGTTCTGTTATTAAACCTTTGTAATTACGCATTTTCTTTGATACTGAAAACCTATTTCCCAGCATGCAGCTGACCTTCTCTTTCTGATTGGCTGTTCATATAATTAGCTCAGAAGAAAGACAAGACAGGGGATGTGATAGAAACATTTACATACATAAAGGAGGAGAGGATATTTACAGGAACAACTATCACAATAAGTGGACATAGTCTGAAATTAGAGGGGCAACAATATAAACGTAATATCAGGAAGTATTACTTTACTAGGAGGGTAGTGGATGCATGGAATAGCCTTCCAGTAGAAGTGGTAGAGGTTAATACAGTGAAGGAGTTTAAGCATGCATGAGATAGGTATAAGGCTATCCTAGATATAAGATAAGGTCAGGGACTAATGAAAGTATTACATTACTGAGAGGGTCGTGGATGTATGGAATAGTCTGCCAGTAGAAGTGGTAGAGGTTAATACAGTGAAGGAGTTTCAGCATGCATGGGATAGGTATAAGGCTATCCTAGATATAAGATAAGGCCAGGGACTAATGAAAGTATTACTTTACTGAGAGGGTAGTGGATGTATGGAATAGTCTCCCAGTAGAAGTGGTAGAGGTTAATACAGTGAAGGAGTTTAAGCATGCGTGGGATAGGTATAAGGCTATCCTAGATATAAGATAAGGCCAGGGACTAATGAAAGTATTACCTTACTGAGAGGGTAGTGGATGCATGGAATAGTCTTCCAGTAGAAGTGGTAGAGGTTAATACAGTGAAGGAGTTAAAGCATGCATGGGATAGGTATAAGGCTATCCTAGATATAAGATAAGGCCAGGGACTAATGAAAGTATTACTTTACTGAGAGGGTACTGGATGCATGGAATAGTCTTCCAGTAGAAGTGGTAGAGGTTAATACAGTGAAGGAGTTAAAGCATGCATGGGATAGGTATAAGGCTATCCTAGATATAAGATAAGGCCAGGCACTAATGACAGTATTACATTACTGAGAGGGTAGTGGATGTGTGGAATAGTCTTCCAGAAGAAGTGGTAGAGGTTAATACAGTGAAGGAGTTAAAGCATGCATGGGATAGGTATAAGGCTATCCTAGATATAAGATAAGGCCAGGGACTAATGAAAGTATTACATTACTGAGAGGGTAGTGGATGTATGGAATAGTCTTCCAGTAGAAGTGGTAGAGGTTAATACAGTGAAGGAGTTAGAGCATGCATGGGATAGGTATAAGGCTATCCTAGATATAAGATAAGGCCAGGGACTAATGAAAGTATTACATTACTGAGAGGGTAGTGGATGTATGGAATAGTCTTCCAGGAGAAGTGGTAGTGGTTAATACAGTGAAGGAGTTTAAGCATGCATGGGATAGGTATAAGGCTATCCTAGATATAAGATAAGGCCAGGGACTAATGAAAGTATTACATTACTGAGAGGGTAGTGGATGGATGGAATAGTCTTCCAGCGGAAGTGGTAGAGGTTAATATAGTGAAGGAGTTTAAGCATGCATGGGATAGGTATAAGGCTATCCTAGATATAAGATAAGGCCAGTGACTAATGAAAGTATTACTTTACTGAGAGGGTAGTGGATGTATGGAATAGTCTTCCAGTAGAAGTGGTAGAGGTTAATACAGTGAAGGAGTTTAAGCATGCATGGGATAGGTATAAGGCTATCCTAGATATAAGATAAGACCAGGGACTAATGAAAGTATTACTTTACTGAGAGGGTAGTGGATGTATGGAATAGTCTCCCAGTAGAAGTGGTAGAGTTTAATACAGTGAAGGAGTTTAAGCATGCATGGGATAGGTATAAGGCTATCCTAGATATAAGATAAGGCCAGGCACTAATGACAGTATTACATTACTGAGAGGGTAGTGGATGTGTGGAATAGTCTTCCAGAAGAAGTGGTAGAGGTTAATACAGTGAAGGAGTTAAAGCATGCATGGGATAGGTATAAGGCTATCCTAGATATAAGATAAGGCCAGGGACTAATGAAAGTATTACATTACTGAGAGGGTAGTGGATGTATGGAATAGTCTTCCAGTAGAAGTGGTAGAGGTTAATACAGTGAAGGAGTTAGAGCATGCATGGGATAGGTATAAGGCTATCCTAGATATAAGATAAGGCCAGGGACTAATGAAAGTATTACATTACTGAGAGGGTAGTGGATGTATGGAATAGTCTTCCAGGAGAAGTGGTAGTGGTTAATACAGTGAAGGAGTTTAAGCATGCATGGGATAGGTATAAGGCTATCCTAGATATAAGATAAGGCCAGGGACTAATGAAAGTATTACATTACTGAGAGGGTAGTGGATGGATGGAATAGTCTTCCAGCGGAAGTGGTAGAGGTTAATATAGTGAAGGAGTTTAAGCATGCATGGGATAGGTATAAGGCTATCCTAGATATAAGATTAGGCCAGTGACTAATGAAAGTATTACTTTACTGAGAGGGTAGTGGATGTATGGAATAGTCTTCCAGTAGAAGTGGTAGAGGTTAATACAGTGAAGGAGTTTAAGCATGCATGGGATAGGTATAAGGCTATCCTAGATATAAGATAAGGCCAGTGACTAATGAAAGTATTACTTTACTGAGAGGGTAGTGGATGTATGGAATAGTCTTCCAGTAGAAGTAATAGAGGTTAATACAGTGAAGGAGTTTAAGCATGCATGGGATAGGTATAAGGCTATCCTAGATATAAGATAAGGCCAGGGACTAATGAAAGTATTACATTACTGAGAGGGTAGTGGATGGATGGAATCGTCTTCCAGTAGAAGTGGTAGAGGTTAATACAGTGAAGGAGTTTAAGCATGCATGGGATAGGTATAAGGCTATCCTAGATATAAGATAAGGCCAGGGACTAATGAAAGTATTACATTACTGAGAGGGTAGTGGATGTATGGAATAGTCTTCCAGTAGAAGTGGTAGAGGTTAATACAGTGAAGGAGTTTAAGCATGCATGGGATAGGTATAAGGCTATCCTAGATATAAGGTAAGGCCAGGGACTAATGAAAGTATTCAGATATTGGGCAGACCAGATGGGACGGTGGTGCACTGGTGCAGAATACTAAAATAGTTGGGGGTTAAATACATCTCTTAAATAAAAGTTCCCCACAATAAAGGTTTCTTGTGTCCGGTAAATTGACATGGATTATCAAAAAATATTTGAAATATTTACTTATCCGCCGTTTGATGTTAAATGTAGACATTCACTGGCTTAATGCGCAAAGATTGCACAAAGTAGCAGGTATTTATTACAATCCTATCCATAGAAAACATAAAACGTTGATACTTTCCCTTGTCGTAAAACAATAAAGATCTCATTGGTTCTCTTATCAGATCCGTGTAAAGGAAATAGTTAGTGCAGATCATACATGAATAGCGTGTTGAATGGGGCACAACATGCAGGTCACGGGGGCAATTATCAGGTCTAGACGTGTTTTGTGTCCATTAGATCAATCTAATGATGTGGTTAATGGTGAGATTGGACCTCCTGGGTTACCTGCTGAGCTGTTGCTGGGATTTACAGTATTTTCCGGCATATAAAAGCTGTAAATGTGGAAAGTTTCTGTGCGATGGTCTAGCCGAGCGCCTAGATTAACGTGCCGTTTGTTTATTCAGCAGGATGTTATCCCCACTCAGCGGGTTAAATGATATTGATTTATTGTGTTCTTTGCCACACAGCAGTGTTCCCGACAGTGAGACCGGGGAGGACGTCAGGTGTGTTAGATGCTTCGTTGTGTTTTAATAGACAAATCTGCCTGTTTATCACTTCCAGACCCTCTGTCTCCCCCCCGTGAAATCAATACTGGGTAAATGTATAACTTTGGGCTTTGTACGTGAAAGAGAGAATTGCAGGGCATGGAGAAGGGAAGTTTAACTTTAAGTCCAAAGTAGCTGAGTTGGAAAAACTCTCCCATTTTTCCAGCTCGGCTTCTTTGGCCTTAATTTGAAATTCACTTCTCAATTCCCTGCACTTCTCTCTTTCATTAATAAATAAAGCCCCATTTCTTTAACATACAGAGCGTACATTGTATTGTAAAATGGAGCCAGGAGACCCTTGTAACGGAGAGAAACTCCAGCATAGTCTGTTTAGTAACTTACTTTACGGATTAAATCGACTCCCGGTTGATACATTTGTTTTTCTTTAATCCTCTAAAAGCTGCAATAACAGCAAATGCAAATCTAAGTATAGAACACAATATATATCACCAGCGTAGTCCAGTGTACCCCCACATTGTTATTGAAGTGCTCTATAGCGCCCCCTAGCATTCCTCCTGATATATGTATTGATTTAATAGGACCAGATGGAGATGGAGCATGGCTCTGGAAGAAATGAATAGACATTCTGATTAATGGCACTTTCATTCTGTTATTTTTTCAGCCCAGAGAAGGAAACGCCAGTTGACATGGAGATAAGGTAATATATTATCTGAGTCATTAATTTAATCTAATCTGCGCCATCGGTGTGGCAAAAAGTCCTGTGTGACCAGCAGATAGTGGGCTTGATCCATGAAAGAGAGAACTGCCGGGAATCGACAAGGGAAATTCAAGCGTAAGGCCAAAAGTAGCCGACTTGGAAAAATTCTCCCATTTAACCCAATGGGAGAAGTTTTCCAGCTCGGCTACTTTGGCCTTAACTTTGAAATTCCCTTCTCAATGCCCTGCACTTCTCTCTCTTATGAATAAAGCCCATAGTAAATGATAATACGTTGTGCTATCACTATTGATCTCCAGTCCAGCCTATGCACCTGCTAGAAGATGCTATTTATTTACACATATATTCTTCCTGTAATGAAGGAATGACATTGTCTGACATTTCTGTGATGTCTGGCCCAAGCTTGCTGACGCACGTTTCATTCTGCCAATGAAATGGTTAACTGCGTCTCGCGGTTACAGTGTTTGTGCGCAGTGATTACATGCGTAGCTCTGCAGTCCGGCCTGATCAATATATATCTATTCTGGCCCGTTACGGGGCTGATTATACAATCAATACATACTCTGCATTCTGGTTACTGGTGTTAAGTCTCATTTCTCGAACAGACAGACTTCGGACGTCTGGCGTCTAACACGGCTTAAAGAACCAACTGGAGCAAAACATTCATTTCAGATTATTAGAAAATGTTCATTAATTGTACCTGGTTTACATAGAAATAATTCCCTGATAAAATACTTTAAGGAGTCCTTTTTGCTCCTTGTAGCTCTGTCTGGGGGACGGACATGTTTAGAATCTGGGGTTATTCACCTTGGTGAAAGATGATCTGACCCAAGATTCTAAACAACATGTCTGCCCCTTGTAACTGCAACTTTAACCAAAGAAGACCTAGAGGGGCATGTACTAAAAAAAACTCAAATATATTTTATGTGCAAAACTATTTTTGCACTTTGCTCCTATTGCAATGTACTAAACATTTAACATTTAAATAGTACATGCAGGCAAATTGCGAATAGAAACGGGCATAATTGAGAATAAAAACAGGGAATTTTGCGAGAAAAAAAATTCTACATCTGTTGATAGCGCTCGCTAAAAGCTGATGTCATTTTCACACGCAAATAAGATTTAATTTTCAACAAATATTTGCAAAGCTCTTCAGCGTGCGCAAATCTAATCGCAGTTTATTAGCGCAACGGGGAAAAAGCACGCTAAATAAAAAATAAACGGAAGAGGCGTAAATCAGGAAGATCTAACCCAAGAGACTACACAATATGTCTGCTTCCTGTGAGAGCTATTTGGAGTAAAGAGAGCTTAATATAATTCTTCGGGAAGACATTTCTATTTAAAACGTCTGCACCTGAGGCAATCTTTCATTTAAACATAAGAGGAATTTTGGTTTTGTAACCAGCAAAGAAAGGGTTCATTCAGCATGTCTCCAGCCTGGCTGTGACTTGTAGTGACAGCTGATACCCAGAGTGAGGGTCACATTACAGAGCAAAATGGCAGATGTATATTTGTCGCATTTAATCAGATTTAATGTTTCCCCTGGAGGATTAATCCAACAACTGATGAAATCGAAGCCGGCAAAAAACTGGCTTTCCTGGGTGAACCGCCGTCTGGTTCAATTACAAGTGCGGACACAAAAGTCTGTGTTTAATGCAGCCAAATCTATGCATGGAACACACACAGACACAACACAGGCAGTGCAAACACAATTATTATAGGAGATAATAGCAGAGCTCTGCTAGAGAGGAGGAATGAGTAGCATTTCTGCCCCTTGGAAGCTTGTGGTCAGTGTTAGACAATATGTATTATCAGAAATATTAGAAAGGTATAACAGAATGAAGATCCCATTCCACCATTGGTTCCCACCCAATAAATCAATATCATCAATGATAAGAATATAAAAGCAGTACATGCCCTGACACTATAAATGGATGACAATGCTATTGTCCTTTTTAATTGCCTGCCCCCTGATAGAGCTATACAGAGCAAAGATTCTAAACATGTCCACCCCCTGATAGAGCTATACAAAGCAAAGATTCTAAACAGCCTGTAGCTCTATCAGGGGTCAGACATGTTGTTTAGTATCTTTGCTCTGTATAGCTCTATCAGGGGGCGGACATGTTTTTTAGAATCTTTGCTCTGTATAGCTCTATCAGGGGGCAGACATGTTGTTTAGAATCTTTGCTCTGTATAGCTCTATCTGGGGGTGGACATGTTGTTTAGAATCTTTGCTCTGTATAGCTCTATCAGGGGGTGGACATGTTGTTTAGAATCTTTGCTCTCTATAGCTCTATCAGGGGGCGGACATGTTGTTTAGAATCTTTGCTCTCTATAGCTCTATCAGGGGACATGTTGTTTAGAATCTTTGCTCTGTATAGCTCTATCAGGGGGGGGGACATGTTGTTTAGAATCTTTGCTCTGTATAGCTCTATCTGGGGGTGGACATGTTGTTTAGAATCTTTGCTCTGTATAGCTCTATCAGGGGGTGGACATGTTGTTTAGAATCTTTGCTCTGTATAGCTCTATCAGGGGGCAGACATGTTGTTTAGAATCTTGGGTCTGTATAGCTCTATCAGGGGGCAGACATGTTGTTTAGAATCTTGGGTCTGTATAGCTCTATCAGGGGTCAGACATGTTGTTTAGAATCTTGGGTCTGTATAGCTCTATCAGGGGGCGGACATGTTAATTAGAATCTTGGGTCAGATCTTCCTTCATCATCCATCATCTGTTGGTAGCATACAATAATGAGGGTCTCTCTCTGGTCTCCTCTGCACTACCTGGACCCTACAGACCCCGATCAGATGTACGGGGCAAGCCCCTACTCTGAGTGGCCGAGCACACGCATGCACAACGCTGCCTCAGATGAGAGGCAGTTCGCAGGGTAAATCCACAAATATACATGCTCCGTTTACTATAGCGAGTTGGTAAAAAGCTTCTATTAATGAAACAAACGTCAATAGAAACCTTTTAGTGCTGTTTTAAAATTCTCGTTTATTTTCTAAGTGCTATTTATTGTGGCCGGGATTATTTACAGGCCACAGTGTAATTAATTGATCGCCTGTGTTCTCCGAGGGTTTGATAACACAGTATAAATGCTCTTTAATCCGCCCTGGAAGGTCTCGTTAAACCACTTTCTCTGCTGTTTTTCAGTAGCTTTTGTGCTGATCTTTCTCAAAAGTTTATTTCCTAATAAAGTAAGTGTACAATGTACCTCTGGGAGAACTAAATGGTGATAGCACCCAGTGTGAGATACATAGCTGTGCTCCTTCCATTACATACAGACACCTGACCCAGTGTGAGATACAAAGCTGTGCTCCCCCCATTACATACAGACACCTGACCCAGTGTGAGATACAAAGCTGTGCTCCCGCTCCCCCCATTACATACAGACACCTGACCCAGTGTAAGATACATAGCTGTGCTCCCCCCATTACATACAGACACATGACCCAGTGTAAGATACATAGCTGTGCTCCCCCCATTACATACAGACACATGACCCAGTGTGAGATACATAGCTGTGCCCCCCCATTACATACAGACACTTGACCCAGTGTGAGATACATAGCTGTGCCCCCCCATTACATACAGACACTTGACCCAGTGTAAGATACATAGCTGTGTTCCCCCCATTACATACAGACACATGACTCAGTGTAAGATACATAGCTGTGCTCCCCCCATTACATACAGACACATGACCCAGTGTAAGATACATAGCTGTGCCCCCCAATTACATACAGACACATGACCCAGTGTAAGATACATAGCTGTGCTCCCCCCATTACATACAGACACATGACCCAGTGTAAGATACATAGCTGTGCTCCCCCCATTACATACAGACACCTGACCCAGTGTGAGATACAAAGCTGTGCTCCCCCCATTACATACAGACACATGACCCAGTGTAAGATACATAGCTGTGCTCCCCCCATTACATACAGACACATGACCCAGTGTAAGATACATAGCTGTGCTCCCCCCATTACATACAGACACATTACCCAGTGTAAGATACATAGCTGTACTCCCCCCATTACATACCCAGCAGCACTGGGTGTCACTATATGATGCGTATTATTGCTGTGGGGTCTGTGATACATTGATACACATTCTGAGCTCCTAGAAAATAGGGAGATCAGAGGAGGAAAGTGAGACAGACGATATGGGGGCAAAAATAGGGGCTGTCCCTCCCAATCAGGGAGGCATGCTTTGAGTAGACCGTACACTTAATGAACACGTTGGGACAAGTAATTACCATGTATAGGAGCATGGCGGCCCTGACAATCTCTTTCCACTTCCTCTACGGACAGGAAGTGCGCGGTCCTAGTAGGGGTCGGTCTGACTGTGTAAGGATTTGGGCCAAATAAAGAGGCATTTGTAAAAGCAAGTGCAGCGGCCGGGGGACCGATTGGAATGGTTTGTGGATTGATAGGTGCTGGTACTACATCTACTGCAAGGGGTACAACTCCACTGCTAGGTTATTTAATCTGGATTCCTCTTCATTTCTGAGATGATTAAACTCCCCAGTGTATCAGTTGTGATTAATCTCTCGGTAACAATGTAACATCAGTGTGACAACAAAACCAACAACATTCCAACAGAGGGAATTCTCACACCATCACTATAGCAACTAGGTGTAAAGGGACACTCCTGGCATCATGTAATATATCCAATGGGCATGCACAAGGCACCGGCTGTCAGTGTATCATGTCATACACCTGGCATTCTGTACTCATGTATCCTTATAAAGTCATGTGACGGACCTATCGGGTCATGTGACATCATTGCAGCCCACCCATTGGTGTGTGAATATGTGGACAAATTCTTTAATACCTTAATACCAAATTCAATAAAACACACGGTGCCATTTTGTCAGAATAAAACTGTGGCTGTGATTAGTGTGCATTTATTAAGTCTGTATATAACTTGTAATGAAGGTATGTTTGGATATGTATTGTTTAATTTGTAAGCCTGTAATAATTGTAATCTTGTAATAATAGCAGTAACATGTTTCAATATTTAAAAAATAAATCAGAATAAAAAAAAAACGTTTTTAAGATGTAATATTTGTTTTTGTGACAAAACAGATTGCCAACTTCTCTTAATGTACCTCTTTTTTTAGGAGGAGGGGGGCAGTGGCATACGCTTCCCAAAAACCCTGGCTCTTAAACGCCACAGTGGAGGAGAACATTACTTTCGAAAGCCCTTTCAACAAACAAAAGTAAGATTTATTAGACATTGGATCTTGTGTACAATAAAAACCATCCTCGGCGCGGTTTGGAATTGTTACTAATTGTGTAAAATTCCTTGTTGCCTTTGTTTATTTATTTCCTTTATTTGCTGCACTGACTTTATCATTCAGCAATAACAGAATAATCCATTGTAAGCACAATAATGCCACGTCTCAGAGGGGGGAAATCAAGCTAATGATATTTCCTTTTTTGGAATATTTGACATAAACATTGATCCAACTAAAACAAAAAAAAACCTTCCACTGGAAGGAGATTCTGGATTGTGACCTGCTGGATCCTTTTGGGACTTGGGGACTGGGAGCAGACCAGCCGTTTGATCTTTTTTTGTTCTGCATTTGATCTGAAGACTTGTTAAAGTTATAACTGACTGCTTGAGAGACTGTGACTCCTGACACTAAGCCCGACCTTTGGCAATTCGGTTTTTCGAATGTTTAAGTGCAGCTGTTTGACCTTTTTCAGGACAGTACAAAACCAAAATTAACTTGAATGTTCGCCTGGGTTTTTGAAACCAGACCCAGCTCCTTTCAATGAATTGTTTTTTTTTATTGAGCAATTGACCTTCAATCACTAAACATGAATTATCTGCTTTTAACCAGACTGAATTGTGATCACTGTGAAATCTGCACGTTACATGTGATACGTTAGTGGGATGATATTGATTTCTGGCCAGTTTCCTTACACGTGGATCAATATTTGCTGGTGATTGTTCACTAATCAGTCTGTAAATTCCCCCTTTGAAGGACTTGTATCAGTAATTTTCACTCTATATGTGTGTATTTATACGGATTTCCCAGCTGAGTAAAACTCCTGTTAGATGCACAGTTCAAGAGATATTTCAGTATAATGTGTTGTTGATAGATTCTGGTTCACACTCTTTCCAGTTCATGGTTCTGTAGCTCTGTTTGGTTTAGGGTTATAGACGAGCCTGGTATCAGGACACAGGGTCACGTTGCAGCCAGATTTTCCCAAATATATTTAAATGAGGCCATTTCTTTCAATGGGAGTGATCATGTTAGAGACTAAAATGTAAACAAAATAATATTTTAAATAACTGTTCTTTTTACAAAAGAGACCTCATATGCAAATTATCGGTAATGTTGGTGATGTCATCATATTAGCAGTGATGTCCTCATATGCAAATTATCGGTAATGTTGGTGATGTCATCATATTAGCAGTGATGTC
Source organism: Pelodytes ibericus (assembly GCA_036172795.1). Taxonomy (NCBI): domain Eukaryota; kingdom Metazoa; phylum Chordata; class Amphibia; order Anura; family Pelodytidae; genus Pelodytes; species Pelodytes ibericus. Next base: position 5,815,119 of record CM069863.1, on the reverse strand, counting down.
CTCATATGCAAATTATCGGTAATGTTGGTGATGTCATCATATTAGCAGTGATGTCCTCATACGCAAATTATCGGTAATGTTGGTGATGTCATCATATTAGCAGTGATGTCCTCATACGCAAATTATCGGTAGTGTTGGTGATGTCATCATATTAGCAGTGATGTCCTCATACGCAAATTATCGGTAGTGTTGGTGATGTCATCATATTAGCAGTGATGTCCTCATATGCAAATTATCAGTAATGTTGGTGATGTCATCATATTAGTAGTGATGTCCTCTTATGCAAATTATCGGTAGTGTTGGTGATGTCATCATATTAGCAGTGATGTCCTCATATGCAAATTATCGGTAATGTTGGTGATGTCATCATATTAGCAGTGATGTCCTCATATGCAAATTATTGGTAGTGTTGGTGATGTCATCATATAAGCAGTGATGTCCTTATATGCAAATTATTAGTAGTATTGTTGATGACCTCGTATGCAGATGTATTTGTTTTCTTTTCTAGCAGCATTAAAGCCATTAAGCAGTTTGTTCCAGATACGGGTCTATGTAAACGTGTTATGTTAGATGTTTATTAATGATTGGTTTTATCATACTGTGTATAATACCTGTTTTATTGCACAGATACAAAGCAATCATAGACGCTTGCTCTCTGGAGCCAGATATTGATATTCTCCCCCATGGAGACCAAACACAGATTGGAGAAAGGGTGAGTACTGACAGTATATCAGCGGCCATTCCATGCAGCGATCTGTCTGTAATAACAATGTACAGATATAATTCACACACAGCGATCTGTCTGTAATAACAATGTACGGATATAATTCACACGCAGCGATCTGTCTGTAATAACAATGTACAGATATAATTCACACACTGCGATCTGTCTGTAATAACAATGTACGGATATAATTCACACACAGCGATCTGTCTGTAATAACAATGTACAGATATAATTCACACACAGCGATCTGTCTGTAAAAACAATGTACGGATATAATTCACACACAGCGATCTGTCTGTAATAACAATGTACAGATATAATTCACACAGCGATCTGTCTGTAATAACAATGTACGGATATAATTCACACACAGCGATCTGTCTGTAATAACAATGTACGGATATAATTCACACGCAGCGATCTGTCTGTAATAACAATGTACAGATATAATTCACACACAGTGATCTGTCTGTAATAACAATGTACAGATATAATTCACACACAGCGATCTGTCTGTAATAACAATGTACGGATATAATTCACACGCAGCGATCTGTCTGTAATAACAATGTACGGATATAATTCACACGCAGCGATCTGTCTGTAATAACAATGTACAGATATAATTCACACACAGCGATCTGTCTGTAATAACAATGTACGGATATAATTCACACACAGCGATCTGTCTGTAATAACAATGTACGGATATAATTCACACACAGCGATCTGTCTGTAATAACAATGTACGGATATAATTCACACACAGCGATCTGTCTGTGATAACAATGTACAGATATAATTCACACACAGCGATCTGTCTGTAATAACAATGTACAGATATAATTCACACGCAGCGATCTGTCTGTAATAACAATGTACAGATATAATTCACACACAGCGATCTGTCTGTAATAACAATGTACGGATATAATTCACACACAGCGATCTGGCTGTAATAACAATGTACGGATATAATTCACACGCAGCGATCTGTCTGTAATAACAATGTACAGATATAATTCACACACAGCGATCTGTCTGTAATAACAATGTACGGATATAATTCACACGCAGCGATCTGTCTGTAATAACAATGTACAGATATAATTCACACACAGCGATCTGTCTGTAATAACAATGTACAGATATAATTCACACACAGCGATCTGTCTGTAATAACAATGTACGGATATAATTCACACGCAGCGATCTGTCTGTAATAACAATGTACGGATATAATTCACACGCAGCGATCTGTCTGTAATAACAATGTACAGATATAATTCACACGCAGTGATCTGTCTGTAATAACAATGTACGGATATAATTCACACACAGCGATCTGTCTGTAATAACAATGTACGGATATAATTCACACACAGCGATCTGTCTGTAATAACAATGTACGGATATAATTCACACGCAGCGATCTGTCTGTAATAACAATGTACGGATATAATTCACACACAGCGATCTGTCTGTAATAACAATGTACGGATATAATTCACACGCAGCGATCTGTCTGTAATAACAATGTACAGATATAATTCACACACAGTGATCTGTCTGTAATAACAATGTACGGATATAATTCACACACAGCGATCTGTCTGTAATAACAATGTACGGATATAATTCACACGCAGCGATCTGTCTGTAATAACAATGTACAGATATAATTCACACACAGCGATCTGTCTGTAATATCAATGTACAGATATAATTCACACACAGCGATCTGTCTGTAATAACAATGTACAGATATAATTCACACACAGTGAGCTACAGATAGATCACCAAGCTCGCAATGTCCTTATATTAACATAACTATGTAATACAATGTAAATCAAGGCTTAGGATGCGTTTAAATGGACTCTGTCCTGTGAATACAGAGAATACGGATGAACCATGTGTTGTGTTGCCAGGACTTGCAAGCAAATGCGCAGATTAAATATGACTGCAGAGTTTCCTGATTATGACATCATCTGTGGCTCGATATGCAAATGATCTCCTTTCAATGGGAAATGAGCGATTTGCATATCAAGTCACAGGTGATGTCATAAGCAGGAGAAAGTTATTTAGATACATTGTTCCCTTAACCCATGCATTCGCTTCCACTTCTGCTAATACAACGTATACATCATGTTTCTATACTGCAGACACATGTGATGATCAGTTACTGTATCTGTGATATTATTTGTTTCCAGGGTATAAACCTTTCCGGGGGGCAGCGGCAGAGAATTAGTGTCGCCCGAGCTCTTTACCAACAAACAAGCGTCGTGTTTCTGGTCAGTAACTTATTATATAATCATCACATTGTAATAAACCAGCCTGTTTAAAGGGACTGTCACCTCAACACTGCTTATACTGTGATCGTATTAAAGGGGCTGTCACCTAAACACTGCTTATACTGTGACTGTACTAAAGGGACCCTGTCACCTCAACACTGCTTATACTGTGACTGTATCACCTAAACACTGCTTATACTGTGACTGTATCACCTAAACACTGCTTATACTGTGACTGTATCACCCAAACACTGCTTATACTGTGACTGTATCACCCAAACACTGCTTATACTGTGACTGTATCACCCAAACACTGCTTATACTGTGACTGTGTCACCCAAACACTGCTTATACTGTGATCGTATTAAAGGGGCTGTCACCTAAACACTGCTTATACTGTGACTGTACTAAAGGGACCCTGTCACCTCAACACTGCTTATACTGTGACTGTATCACCTAAACACTGCTTATACTGTGACTGTATCACCCAAACACTGCTTATACTGTGACTGTATCACCTAAACACTGCTTATACTGTGACTGTATCACCCAAACACTGCTTATACTGTGACTGTATCACCCAAACACTGCTTATACTGTGACTGTATCACCCAAACACTGCTTATACTGTGACTGTGTCACCCAAACACTGCTTATACTGTGACTGTATCACCTAAACACTGCTTATACTGTGACTGTATCACCTAAACACTGCTTATACTGTGACTGTATCACCCAAACACTGCTTATACTGTGACTGTGTCACCCAAACACTGCTTATACTGTGACTGTGTCACCCAAACACTGCTTATACTGTGACTGTATCACCCAAACACTGCTTATACTGTGACTGTATCACCTAAACACTGCTTATACTGTGACTGTATCACCTAAACACTGCTCATACTGTGACTGTATCACCTAAACACTGCTTATACTGTGACTGTATCACCTAAACACTGCTTATACTGTGACTGTATCACCCAAACACTGCTTATACTGTGACTGTATCACCCAAACACTGCTTATACTGTGACTGTATCACCTAAACACTGCTTATACTGTGACTGTATCACCTAAACACTGCTCATACTGTGACTGTATCACCTAAACACTGCTTATACTGTGACTGTATTAAAGGGACCCTGTCACCTCAACACTGCTTATACTGTGACTGTATTAAAGGGACCCTGCCACCTAAACACTGCTTATACTGTGACTGTATTAAAGGGGCTCTGTCACCTCAACACTGCTTATATTGTGACTGTATTAAAGGGACCCTGCCACCTAAACACTGCTTATACTGTGACTGTATTAAAGGGACCCTGCCACCTAAACACTGCTTATTCTGTGACTGTATTAAAGGGGCTCTGTCACCTCAACACTGCTTATACTGTGACTGTACTAAAGGGACTCTGCCACCTAAACACTGCTTATACTGTGACTGTATTAAAGGGGCTCTGTCACCTCAACACTGCTTATACTGTGACTGTACTAAAGGGACTCTGCCACCTAAACACTGCTTATACTGTGACTGTATTAAAGGGACCCTGCCACCTAAACACTGCTTATACTGTGACTGTACTAAAGGGACCCTGCCACCTAAACACTGCTTATACTGTGACTGTATTAAAGGGGCTCTGTCACCTCAACACTGCTTATACTGTGACTGTACTAAGGGGACTCTGCCACCTAAACACTGCTTATACTGTGACTGTATTAAAGGGACCCTGCCACCTAAACACTGCTTATACTGTGACTGTATTAAAGGGACCCTGCCACCTCAACACTGCTTATACTGTGACTGTATTAAAGGGACCCTGTCACCTAAACACTGCTTATACTGTGACTGTATTAAAGGGACCCTGTCACCTAAACACTGCTTATACTGTGACTGTATTAAAGGGACACTGTCACCTAAACACTGCTTATACTGTGACTGTATTAAAGGGGCTGTCACCTAAACACTGCTTATACTGTGACTGTACTAAAGGGACCCTGTCACCTAAACACTGCTTATACTGTGACTGTATCACCCAAACACTGCTTATACTGTGACTGTGTCACCCAAACACTGCTTATACTGTGACTGTATCACCTAAACACTGCTTATACTGTGACTGTACTAAAGGGACCCTGCCACCTAAACACTGCTTATACTGTGACTGTATCACCCAAACACTGCTTATACTGTGACTGTATCACCCAAACACTGCTTATACTGTGACTGTATCACCCAAACACTGCTTATACTGTGACTGTGTCACCCAAACACTGCTTATACTGTGACTGTATCACCTAAACACTGCTTATACTGTGACTGTATCACCTAAACACTGCTTATACTGTGACTGTATCACCCAAACACTGCTTATACTGTGACTGTGTCACCCAAACACTGCTTATACTGTGACTGTGTCACCCAAACACTGCTTATACTGTGACTGTATCACCCAAACACTGCTTATACTGTGACTGTATCACCTAAACACTGCTTATACTGTGACTGTATCACCTAAACACTGCTCATACTGTGACTGTATCACCTAAACACTGCTTATACTGTGACTGTATCACCTAAACACTGCTTATACTGTGACTGTATCACCCAAACACTGCTTATACTGTGACTGTATCACCCAAACACTGCTTATACTGTGACTGTATCACCTAAACACTGCTTATACTGTGACTGTATCACCTAAACACTGCTCATACTGTGACTGTATCACCTAAACACTGCTTATACTGTGACTGTATTAAAGGGACCCTGTCACCTCAACACTGCTTATACTGTGACTGTATTAAAGGGACCCTGCCACCTAAACACTGCTTATACTGTGACTGTATTAAAGGGGCTCTGTCACCTCAACACTGCTTATATTGTGACTGTATTAAAGGGACCCTGCCACCTAAACACTGCTTATACTGTGACTGTATTAAAGGGACCCTGCCACCTAAACACTGCTTATTCTGTGACTGTATTAAAGGGGCTCTGTCACCTCAACACTGCTTATACTGTGACTGTACTAAAGGGACTCTGCCACCTAAACACTGCTTATACTGTGACTGTATTAAAGGGACCCTGCCACCTAAACACTGCTTATACTGTGACTGTATTAAAGGGACCCTGCCACCTAAACACTGCTTATACTGTGACTGTATTAAAGGGGCTCTGTCACCTCAACACTGCTTATACTGTGACTGTACTAAAGGGACTCTGCCACCTAAACACTGCTTATACTGTGACTGTATTAAAGGGACCCTGCCACCTAAACACTGCTTATACTGTGACTGTACTAAAGGGACCCTGCCACCTAAACACTGCTTATACTGTGACTGTATTAAAGGGGCTCTGTCACCTCAACACTGCTTATACTGTGACTGTACTAAGGGGACTCTGCCACCTAAACACTGCTTATACTGTGACTGTATTAAAGGGACCCTGCCACCTAAACACTGCTTATACTGTGACTGTATTAAAGGGACCCTGCCACCTCAACACTGCTTATACTGTGACTGTATTAAAGGGACCCTGTCACCTAAACACTGCTTATACTGTGACTGTATTAAAGGGACCCTGTCACCTAAACACTGCTTATACTGTGACTGTATTAAAGGGACACTGTCACCTAAACACTGCTTATACTGTGACTGTATTAAAGGGGCTGTCACCTAAACACTGCTTATACTGTGACTGTACTAAAGGGACCCTGTCACCTAAACACTGCTTATACTGTGACTGTATCACCCAAACACTGCTTATACTGTGACTGTGTCACCCAAACACTGCTTATACTGTGACTGTATCACCTAAACACTGCTTATACTGTGACTGTACTAAAGGGACCCTGCCACCTAAACACTGCTTATACTGTGACTGTATTAAAGGGACCCTGCCACCTAAACACTGCTTTTACTGTGACTGTATTAAAGGGACTCTGTCACCTAAACACTGCTTATACTGTGACTGTATTAAAGGGACCCTGCCTCCTAAACACTGTCATACTGTGACTGTATTAAAGGGACTCTTCCACCTAAACACTGCTTATACTGTGACTGTATTAAAGGGGCTCTGTCACCTAAACACTGCTTATACTGTGACTGTATTAAAGGGACTCTGCCACCTAAACACTGCTTATACTGTGACTGTAGTGTTTAGGTGGCAGGGTCCCTTTAATACGACCACAGTATAAGCAGTGTTGAGGTGACAGAGCCCCTTTAATACAGTCACAGTATAAGCAGTGTTTAGGTGGCAGGGTCCCTTTAATACAGTCACAGTATAAGCAGTGTTTAGGTGGCAGGGTCCCTTTAGTACAAACACTGCTTATACTGTGACTGTATTAAAGGGACCCTGCCACCTAAACACTGCTTATACTGTGACTGTATTAAAGGGGCTCTGTCATTTAAACACTGCTTATACTGTGACTGTATTAAAGGGACCCTGCCACCTAAACACTGCTTTTATTTTATATCTCTGTGAGCAGAGAAATAAAATATGAGGAAACATGGTCTATACATTGTGTTGGCAGAATTGCAGCAAATGCATAAAATAAGAGAAAAATATGTTTTTAATGTATCTTATGCGTATGACATCACCGGTGGCTTGATATGCAAATTAACTAATTTTGGGAAATGTGTAATTTGAATATCTAGTCACAAGATGATGTCATAAGCAGGAGACTCCACGGACAGTGTATATTTCTCTTATTTTATGCATTTGCTCGCAGTTGTGCTAACACAATGTATAGACTTCTATGGAGGAACCCTATAGAATTTTCCTGTTTAGAAAAAGATGTTGGGGGGTTTTGTATTGTTTGTATTGTTATTTTATATCTGTGGGTTTTTTCTTTTCTTTTTTTTCTCTCTCCTGCTTTCAGGACGATCCGTTTTCCGCTCTGGACATTCACCTGAGCGATCATCTCATGCAGGAGGGAATCCTCAAAATGTTAAGGGACAATAAGAAGACCACCGTATTGGTTACACACAAACTGCAGTACCTGCCACACGCAGACTGGGTAATGAAGGGGGTATTAATGATACCTGAGGGGGTATTTATGATATCTAATTCATATAGACCTCCTAACCAAATAATATAGGGACTCAACCTAAACATTGCTTATTGTGTGAATGTAGAGAATAAAATATTTATTGAAATTATCTATACATTGTATTGCCAAAATTCCAGCAAATGCATAAATAAGAGAAAAATGTGCTTTAAATGTGTCTGTGGAGTAAAGTAATACTTCCTGATTTTACTCGGCCCCTATAATTTATGTTATACACTTTACCAAATCAAAACCTCTTTGGTTTATTTTTTAAAGCTCAGAAAGTTATCGTATTCATATTAAATGACAAGCCTTGTGAATTAGTCCCCCGTTGATAACCCTTTCAGATTATCGCAATGAAAGATGGAACCATTCAGAGGGAGGGGACCCTCAAAGACATCCAGACGTCAGACCCCGAGCTCTACGAACACTGGAAGACCCTCATGAATCGGCAGGATCAAGAACTAGAGAAGGTACGCCAGTCCTGTAGAGCTAAGTATATAATGAATGCTTCAATTTCACATACGGTGCAATAAAAACTTTCCTAGGGAAAAAAAATGAATTTTTTTCAAGCAGTTTGACCCACCCTAGTATCCCAACCCTGGCTCTTTTATTTCCTTCATACAAAACTTTAAATTACTTTTTATTCAGCTTCCAAATCCTTCTCTAGTCGTAACTTTATAGCTTTCACGAAATAATCCTGGCGTTAGAAAGCTTCCTGTTTTGGGTTATGTCTCATCTTTGCTATGTGCTGGGGTCTGGATGGAGACTAGAGATGCGATACTTAGTCCTGAGTTTTATCTTCCTCTGGCCTCGGATACCAAGGATCTGTTACGATTCTTTTAAAATGTTCTGTTGTTGGATTTTCCTTTCCAGGAGATTATCATCGATAGAAATCCTACAGGAGAGAGAAAAAATGTAAAGAGGACCACGTACCCCAGAGATGCCTTTATAGCAGATGATGAAGAAGACGAAGGTATTGACGGATATCTTGATGTACTCCTAACTAATATCATCTTCCAGGACCTAGTCTATCAATAAGCCTCTTCAACATACCTCCACCCCGGCATTCAAGAGTCTGAAGACTGGGACAAGCTGCTTATTTGCACTTCCAGTGGCTTTTCCATGCCTACACACACTAACAGTGGCTTCTCCATGCCTACACACACTCACAGTGGCTTTTCCATGCCTACACACACTCCCAGTGGCTTCTCCATGCCTACACACACTTCCAGTGGCTTTTCCATGCCTACACACACTAACAGTGGCTTCTCCATGCCTACACACACTCCCAGTGGCTTCTCCATGCCTACACACACTAACAGTGGCTTCTCCATGCCTACACACACTCCCAGTGGCTTCTCCATGCCTACACACACTCCCAGTGGCTTCTCCATGCCTACACACACTCACAGTGGCTTTTCCATGCCTACACACACTAACAGTGGCTTCTCCATGCCTACACACACTAACAGTGGCTTCTCCATGCCTACACACACTAACAGTGGCTTCTCCATGCCTACACACACTTCCAGTTTCTTTTCCATGCCTACATACACTCCCAGTGGCTTTTCCATGCCTACACACACTCACAGTGGCTTTTCCATGCCTACACACACTCCCAGTGGCTTTTCCATGCCTACACACACTCCCAGTGGCTTTTCCATGCCTACACACACTAACAGTGGCTTCTCCATGCCTACACACACTAACAGTGGCTTCTCCATGCCTACACACACTCCCAGTGGCTTCTCCATGTCTACACACACTCCCAGTGGCTTCTCCATGCCTACACACACTCCCAGTGGCTTCTCCATGCCTACACACACTTCCAGTTGCTTTTCCATGACTACACACACTCACAGTGGCTTCTCCATGCCTACACACACTCCCAGTGGCTTTTCCATGCCTACACACACTTCCAGTGGCTTTTCCATGCCTACACACACTCCCAGTGGCTTTTCCATGCCTACACACACTTCCAGGGGCTTTTCCATGTCTACACACACTCCCAGTGGCTTCTCCATGCCTACACACACTCCCAGTGGCTTTTCCATGCCTACACACACTCCCAGTGGCTTCTCCATGCCTACACACACTCCCAGTGGCTTTTCCATGCCTACACACACTTCCAGTGGCTTCTCTATGCCTACACACACTCCCAGTGGCTTTTCCATGCCTACACACACTCCCAGTGGCTTCTCCATGCCTACACACACTCCCAGTGGCTTCTCCATGCCTACACACACTTCCAGTGGCTTCTCCATGCCTACACACACTCCCAGTGGCTTTTCCATACCTACACACACTCCCAGTGGCTTCTCCATGCCTACACACACTTCCAGTGGCTTCTCCATGCCTACACACACTAACAGTGGCTTTCCCATGCCTACACACACTCCCAGTGGCTTTTCCATGCCTACACACACTCCCAGTGGCTTTTCCATGCCTACACACACTTTAAGTGGCTTTTCCATGCCTACACGTTTTCCAAAGGGCTTTATCACACCTACACTAGGCATCTTTCTTTTCAGGTCTCATAAAAACCATTTTTGATTTTTCATTGAGATGATAGATGGCCAACCCTACAACCACCAACTATTTTTCCATGAGGCTCAAAGTGTCCTAAACCATATACAGCTGACCTAAGTTGTGAAATAATTCTGTAACACATTTCCATCGAATTTTTCACCCTCCCCTCCACCCCATTGTTTTCTATATTTTTGTACATAGTAGAAGAGCTAACGGATAGTGAAGACGACGATGACAATCTCTCTGCCCTGCTCCACCAGAGGGCAAAAATGCCGTGGAGGGCGTGTGGGAAGTACCTGAGCTCGGCGGGGGTCCTGCTGCTACCTCTCCTCATCCTCTCCCAGTTCCTGAAACATTCAGTCATGGTAGCCATCGATTTCTGGTTGGCCAAATGGACGTCGGAGGCGATTGCCAACGCAACAGCGGGAAGCTGCTTGAGGAGACAGGTTGTTCAATATGAGATGTCATTTGCATGCATTTCTGTCTTTAAAGGACAGCTGTGGGCACAACACTGACCCCTCTTTGCTATATCAGGAGGCAGACATGTTTTTTAGAATCTTCAACCAACCCAACATTCCAAACAACATGTCTGCCCCCTGATAGAGCTAAAAGGAGCCCAAGAATGTACTTTACTTATATTTCTATTTAAAATGTTTAAACGTCTCTTTCCGCCAAATATAAGCTAATTTTTTAGCTACGTTTGTCTTTTTTGAACTTTCTATTGTCTCCAATGTTTAACACCTCAGAGTAGTTATTGGTCATCATGGATCATAAAAAAAACTCTATTAAGTTAAAATCAACCACCTTGTCCCTCTCTGGATCTAGAAGTGGGTGGACGTCATCTTGAAAAAAGTTGTCCATTTGAAGGAGTTGGGCAGATATCTAGTCTGTCCCTTAGTCTAAATATTGCCAGACGTTTTAATGTTGAATTGTGCTTACCCCTTTGTTCTGCACAATCACAAAGTTTACACCCAGACAGAGGCCCATAGGCACAGATCCCACAATCCCACCTCCCAATTAAAGTTAATACAACAGACTTTTTATTAAGGGCCCAAGTGTTTTATTTAGGTTACCCAGCCCTCATTGACTTTCCAAACTCATTATTTTTGTTTCTACATATTCAGATTATCAGTCAGCATGGCTTTAATCTCCCAGATTATCGCAGAGATGGGACCTGAGTGATCTGAGATATAAACACACCCTGGTGTTAAATCACCCGTTATTTGGTTACCATGCTTGTTCTGTTTATTTATTACTTATTAACAGATGTTATCGCCGCTCCCCGAGCTGATTGGAAAAGCTCCGCGAATGTCGTTTGTTTGTTGCAGTCATGAGATATGTTTCAGGGAACTGTCTGAGTAAGATGCTGTGTGTGTACAGTAAATAGCAACGCTGCTTCTTGGCAATGCTGTATAAACAGGAAAAACAAATGTTTATCTCAGACGTGTGTCATTCCCGCTATCAATATCGTGATATTGATATTGACGGGTCGTAATGTATATTAACTTGGCAAATACAACAAAGAAGCCACATTCTGAATGTGAAGTAAAAAGGTATATATTTTGCAAAATACATTTACCCTGTAGCCAGACTGTACAACGCATTTCACATTTACACAGACTGTACAACGCATTTCACATGTGCACAGACTGCATACATTTTGGGATTGATGTTCGTTCTGCTAATCTAATCCCCTGTAGGATTGCCGGTTTGACCATTCTCCATACTCCATGGTATTCAGCATCCTGTCCTGCCTGGGGATCATTATGTGCCTGGCCACATCCATCGCAGTGGAATGGACGGGGCTGAGAGTGGCCAAAAAATTGCACAACAGTCTGCTCAACGCAATCATCCTGGCACCAATGAGGTAACACCTTAACGAGCCTGGATAGCCGCAGGGGCTCCATGTTAAAGTGTTGGATGGCTTCCTTCTCCTGGCTCACAGGGATTCTCCGATTACAAATCATTTGGGAAACAAATGACCTTATAGATGTTTACCTATAACAGCCAGATGGAAAGGAGCAGTACAAGAGCACATCCATGTCCCCAGGGGGCACCCCATCATTTAAACTAGAAGCCCCCCTCAGTCAATGTCTTACACAGTACAAGGGCATGGGACAGTAAAGTGCGTCTGTCTGGTGATTAACACTGCGCGGACTGTTCACATGAGGTTAGTATTTAGGGATTAGTGATACGCTCCTCGAAAATAAGGAGAAAAGCAAATGAAAGCAGAAATGAGGGATTTGGAAAAAAAATAGGGACTGTCCCTCCTAAATCGGGACACTGGTAGGTATGAATGTGTAATGTGAAGAGAAGCTTGTTATAGTATAGAGAAAGGTTTTAACACTAATAATAAACGATCCGAAAAGTCTTAAAATCAACTTTATTCAAATAAAAACACTTTATTTATAGGGTTAATGAGAATAGGGGTAGTGAGTCAGTGTGGGCCGCCCCTTGGCCGCACATTGTCCCTTATAGGTAAGATATTTAGGACTTTATTCATGAAGGAGGGAATTGACAAGAGAATTCCAAATGTTGGGTGGTTTGCATCTCTAGCAGTCCAGCACTTGAGTCTCATGATGCTCAATGCATGCGTTGGTGTGCTATGCGGTGATATGTGTAGAGTCAGAGCACATTCCCTTTATAATGACTGTATACTGCACGGTTTGATCGTTATTTTTTAGGTTCTTTGAAACGACCCCGCTTGGGAGCATCCTGAACAGATTCTCCGCGGACTTTAATACGATCGATCAGGTGGGTCACACGTCACGCGGTAAATCGATGGTTGTTACATTGTATCGGAATATTCCACACTCGTTAGGGAGAGATGGCCGCTTGCTACTCAGTGACACGAATGTTTATTCTGACTCCCTGTGACTTTCCCGGTGTCATTAAAGCTCCTCAGAGGAGTTATTATGGTCAGTAGTATTATATCCACTCTCTGCTCCCTGGACAGGGATTTTAAAAAAAGCCTCCTGGACCCCTACTCTTAATATGCTGTCGAGTACTGATGACTCATACAGTCCCTGTTCACTCATTGGCTGAGCTGAATAGCACCCAACCAATGAGAAAACAAGGGCAGTGCCAGCATTCCATTGGTGATGTCATTTCCTGGGCCATGCGTCGTATACAGCATTGTCCACACGGAGTGCTGGGAACCAACGTGAGGAACGTGACCCCACTCCTCCCAGAGGCTTCTAATGAAAGAGTTAATTGCAGGGTAATTGAGAAGGGAACTGCAACATGAAGGCCAAAGTAGCTGAGTTGGAAAAATTACTCTAATTAAGCGATACTGTTTTGGCCTTACGTTTGAAATTCCCATCTCAATTCCCTTATTGAGCAGAGACAATAACAGCAGAATTACAGACATATCCCCCCAGCACTGACGCACATTCAAAACATTGTGTAAAGTCAGAATTCAAACCTCAAATTAGAAGGATTAGTTGTATTAGCCGTGCTTCAGCCATCAAGTAATGCAATAGATTATTTGTTTTTCAGCCCACGGCAATATTAACATCTATTTATTTTTATGATACAACCAATCCTGGGGTTTGTTTTGTAATTTACTGCGGGGCTCCTTAATGTCAGGGTGGTATAGCCGTGCCTGTATCACGCTGAAGGTATTCATTCCATTGCCTGAGACCTGATGCCGTGGGTGACACCAGCCCCACAGTGTCTGCTGGGATATTAAATATCTTACACAAACTCTGATGTCATTCGCTCATTCTGAACCCTGATCTGATCCTCTTTCTCAAATTACTGTCCCAAGACTCACGTCTGCAGGAAGAAGCACTCTGTGGAGTAAGGTCCTCGGATTAGGGGGGCTGTAACCAAAAGATAAACGACAAACAAAATTAGGAACAAATTACACCCGGAGCAGAGAATACACGTGGGGGGGGGGGGGGTGGGGTGGTTGTATAATGGTCATTTCTTGGGCCAAGTTCTAAAAGTGATGTAATCAGCAGGAGCATGACATTGGTTGTAGAACAACCCCCCTTTATACAGAATGGCCAATCAGGCAAGATGTGCTAAATCGCTTATAATTAAATGTATTGCTTTGCATGCCTTCTGCAGGGCTGACTCAGGGTGGTAGGAGTAGTACTCCCAGCATTATGACGGCCCTCATGTATTATTATTATTATTATTATTATTATGGGAAGTGATTTGGGATTTGGGGGTTTCTTTTCATGCAGCACATCCCTGCCACCCTGGAGTGTCTCAGTCGGTCGACCCTGCTCTGCGTGTCCGCCCTTGCTGTGATCTCCTACGTGACCCCAATATTCATGATCTCGCTGGTCCCCCTCGCCATCATCTGTTACTTCATCCAGAAGTATTTCCGAGTGGCTTCCAGGTAATCTGATTTGTAAGTGCTGCTCAGTGCTTCTCATGGGGCGGGATGATATAATATATAATATATAATGGTATTAGCAGTTACTAACTCTAATGAAATAGGGTGTGTCTCTAACCACCAGAGCTTGCAATCTTCTAATTATACAAGAAAACCATCAATAGATTAAGATTATACAGCACCGCTACATTTTACTTTTGTAGCAGACTACATCAGCAGTAAAGGTAATTTGTGGGGCCAAGTTCTAGAAGTGATGTAATCGGCATAGAACATCCCATTGGTTTCCATGGGTGACTGCAGAACATTCTATTGGTTTCCATGGTGACTGCAGAACATTCCATTGGTTTCCATGGTGACTGCAGAACATTCCATTGGTTTCCTTGGTGACTGCAGAACATTCCATTGGTTTCCATGGTGACTGCAGAACATTCCATTGGTTCCCATGGTGACTGCAGAACATTCCATTGGTTTCCATGGTGACTGCAGAACATTCCATAGGTTTCCATGGGGACTGCAGAACATTCCATTGGTTTCCATGGTGACTGCAGAACATTCCATTTGTTTCCATGGTGACTCCAGAACATTTCATTGGTTTCAATGCTGACTGCGGAACATTCCATTGGTTCCCATGGTGACTGCAGAACATTCCATTGGTTCCCATGGTGACCGCAGGACATTCCATTGGTTTCCATGGTGACTGTAGAACATTCCATTGGTTCCCATGGTGTCTGCAGGACATTCCATTGGTTCCCATGGTGACTGCAGAACATTCCATTGGTTCCCATGGTGACCGCAGAACATTCCATTGGTTTCAATGGTGACTGCAGGACATTCCATTGGTTTCCATGGTGACTGCAGAACATTCCATTGGTTTCAATGGTGACTGAAGAACATTCCATTGGTTCCCATGGTGACCGCAGGACATTCCATTGGTTTCCATGGTGACTGTAGAACATTCCATTGGTTCCCATGGTGACCGCAGGACATTCCATTGGTTTCCATGGTGACTGTAGAACATTCCATTGGTTCCCATGGTGTCTGCAGGACATTCCATTGGTTCCCATGGTGACTGCACCACTTTTAAACCTGTGCCCCAGAACTGCCCCTTTATGCATAACCCCGATATATATAGAATGGCAGCGGTAGGGTAACTGTCACATATTTCTGCCAGTTTGTTTCCCCAAATTACCACTTGCACCCCACAATCGTTTCAGTATTGTCTTAATAAACATTGAATTTCCCTTCTCAATTCCCGGCTTTTCTGCTTTTTCACAAATAAACCCCCAAGTCTGTGTGTATATAATATATGTTCTATATAGTGCACTATATGGCATTATACCTATATATTTACATTTTATTTGTCTCTCCCAATAAAGAGATAGTTTCGGGAAATAATATACTTTTTTTTCCTCTATAAAATTCCTTCAAGTGGA
This sequence comes from Pelodytes ibericus, assembly GCA_036172795.1. Classification (NCBI taxonomy): domain Eukaryota; kingdom Metazoa; phylum Chordata; class Amphibia; order Anura; family Pelodytidae; genus Pelodytes; species Pelodytes ibericus. The sequence goes on along the minus strand of CM069863.1, from coordinate 5,798,740 downwards.
AATTGTTTGTTTATTTCCTGTACAAACTACGAATCTGTAATTAAAGCTCACGTAGAAGGCATGTGTTTATATTGCTTTGTTTTTCCCTTTTAAAGAAAGAAAGTTTGTATAAGTTTATGGGAGTCAGATCTGTTCAGGATCCTTTTAAAAACAAAGTAATCTTTTAAAACAGTTTGTGATTCTGAGCAAGACTGAGCCGTAAAGGATGATATGGGGGGAGAGGGGGGGGTGATTGGAACGCGCGTGGAAGGAGCCCGCAAAGGATATAGCCTGAGCTAGAAAGCAGATCAGCTACCCCATTTTCTCAATGACACATGGAGGTGAACGCTAGCTCTTCAGGGTAGATTTGAGGAATTTAACATAATTAACCCCTTAAGGGTTTTTTTGGATTTTTTGTTATGTGTGTGTTTGGCTTTTAATTCTCTCTTTTTCATTTAGTGCGCTATGTATTGTGTTATTATGTATGGGTTTCTGTTGACGGCAAAGTTATCCTCAGGAATCATAATTTAATATGATTTAAAAGAAGGTCAATGCGACTGGCCAGGTCCCATGGATATCACGCCCCATGTATATCACGCCCCATGGATATCACGCCCCATGTATATCACGCCCCATGGAAATCACGCCCCATGTATATCACGCCCCATGTATATCACGCCCCATGGATATCACGCCCCATGTATATCACGCCCCATGTATATCACGCCCCATGTATATCACGCCCCATGTATATCACGCCCCATGGATATCACGCCCCATGGATATCACGCCCCATGGATATCACGCCCCATGTATATCACGCCCCATGGATATCACGCCCCATGGATATCACGCCCCATGTATATCACGCCCCATGGATATCACGCCCCATGTATATCACGCCCCGTGTATATCACGCCCCGTGTATATCACGCCCCGTGTATATCACGCCCCGTGGATATCACGCCCCATGTATATCACGCCCCATGTATATCACGCCCCATGGATATCACGCCCCATGTATATCACGCCCCATGGATATCACGCCCCATGGATATCACGCCCCGTGGATATCACGCCCCATGAATATCAAGCCCCGTGGATATCACGCCCCATGTATATCACGCCCCATGTATATCACGCCCCATGTATATCACGCCCCGTGGATATCAAGCCCCGTGGATATCACGCCCCATGTATATCACGCCCCATGTATATCACGCCCCATGGATATCACGCCCCATGTATATCACGCCCCATGTATATCACGCCCCATGGATATCACGCCCCATGTATATCACGCCCCGTGGATATCACGCCCCGTGGATATCACGCCCCGTGGATATCAAGCCCCATGTTTATCACGCCCCATGTATATCACGCCCCATGGATATCACGCCCCATGGATATCACGCCCCGTGGATATCACGCCCCATGTATATCACGCCCCATGTATATCACGCCCCATGTATATCACGCCCCATGTATATCACGCCCCGTGGATATCACGCCCCATGTATATCACGCCCCGTGGATATCACGCCCCGTGTATATCACGCCCCATGTATATCACGCCCCGTGGATATCAAGCCCCGTGGATATCAAGCCCCGTGGATATCACGCCCCGTGGATATCACGCCCCGTGGATATCAAGCCCCCTGTATATCACGCCCCGTGTATATCACGCCCCATGTATATCACGCCCCATGTATATCACGCCCCATGTATATCACGCCCCGGACGCTATGTGTCCTCAAGGGGTTATAGTGCTATATGTGATCTGTACTCTCCAGCCATGTGAGCAGAATTAATATAGAGCTCTCATTGTTTCTAGCTGAAATCCATACATTCCATACATGTTTTACACAATAATCTCATATTTTCATTATTAGTAATAATATTGCTTCTCCTTGTGAGATCCGTTACTTGGCAGTGGATGGGTTTGTTCTCCGAGTCGCACACTCCTTGGCTTTGAAGTTATAATCCGGAGTGGACGTAATTCCCCTCTCCTATCCAGCGGTTATTTGACCAGTGGGGGCCACGTATGCAGGGCAGAGAGAGGGAATAGAGGGTCTCTGGTGGGGGCCACGTATGCAGGGCAGAGAGAGAGAATAGAGTGTCTCTGGTGGGGGCCACGTATGCAGGGCAGAGAGAGAGAATAGAGGGTCTCTGGTGGGGGCCACGTATGCAGGGCAGAGAGAGGGAATAGAGGGTCTCTGGTGGGGGCCACGTATGCAGGGCAGAGAGAGGGAATAGAGGGTCTCTGGTGGGGGCCACGTATGCAGGGCAGAGAGAGAGAATAGAGTGTCTCTGGTGGGGGCCACGTATGCAGGGCAGAGAGAGAGAATAGAGGGTCTCTGGTGGGGGCCACGTATGCAGGGCAGAGAGAGGGAATAGAGGGTCTCTGGTGGGGGCCACGTATGCAGGGCAGGGAGAGGGAATAGAGGGTCTCTGGTGGGGGCCACGTATGCAGAGCAGAGAGAGAGAATAGAGTGTCTCTGGTGGGGGCCACGTATGCAGGGCAGAGAGAGAGAATAGAGGGTCTCTGGTGGGGGCCACGTATGCAGGGCAGAGAGAGGTAATAGAGGGTCTCTGGTTTATTAATTTCCTGTTTTATCCAAGGGAATGTGCTCTGAATGCAAGATGTAGACTTATACATCAATCCAGTGTCTGGGCCCCCAGCTGCTCTGAGTCCAGTGGGCATTCAACTAAAAGGAATAATATAATATCTGTAATAAATCTCTGGGACTGTTTTGCAGCAGTGGGGAATTGATTTAAGACAGACTGTGCTTCTCCTGTTCATGCACAAGTCACATCAGTGACCAGGCTGTGTTATAACGCCAGTTACCAGGTTGTGTTATAGCGCCAGTGACCAGGTTGTGTTATAGCGCCAGTGAGCAGGCTGTATTATGCGCCTGGCTCTGCAGTAATGTCATGCTCTGTTATAATGCCTGGCTCTGCATAATGTCATGCTCTGTTATACGCCAGGCTCTGTAGTAATGCTCTGCGCCAGGCTCTGCAGTAATGCTCTGTTATGCGCCAGGCTCTGCAGTAATGCTCTGTTACAATGCCAGGCTCTGCAGTAATGCTCTGTTATAATGCCAGGCTCTTCAGTAATGCGCCTGGCTCTGCAGTAATGCTCTGTAATGCGCCAGGCTCTGCAGTAATGCTCCAGGCTCTGCAGTAATGCTCTGTAATGCTCCAGTCTATGCAGTAATGTTTTGTAATTCTCCAGGCTCTGCAGTAATGCTCTGTAATGCTCCAGGCTCTGCAGTTAAGCTCTGTAATGCGCCAGGCTCTGCAGTAATGCTCTGTAATGCTCCAGTCTATGCAGTAATGCTCTGTAATTCTCCAGGCTCTGCAGTAATGCTCTGTAATGCTCCAGGCTCTTCAGTAATGCTCCAGGCTCTGCAGTAATGCTCTGTAATTCTCCAGGCTCTGCAGTAATGCTCTGTTTATTTCTCGCAGGGATCTCCAGCAGTTGGAGGACAGCACTCAGTTACCGTTACTGTCACACTTCTCAGAGACCGTGGAAGGATTAACGACTATCCGAGCGTTCCGGTAATTAGATAACGAGGTCATCGATGCTCTGCTAATAGTCAGCGCTGCTCCTTATATAGAACAATCAGCTGGAAAGTTCTGTTAGTTTCCACACTGTGGCCCCCGACAAGCCCTTTACACAGGGGGCTTTATTCATGAAAGAGCGCGTTGCAGGGAATTGACAAGGGAATTTCAAACTTAGGGGCCGAGTTGGAGAAATTCTCTTAAAACTCTGCTAAAACCTCTCTCGTGAATTAAATCCCACGCTTTCAGCTGAGCATCTACAATGTATTTATGCTGCGTGCAGCCCACTGCTCCGCCCACTGCGCTGAGCCGTTCAGATGTGCGTCACAGTGAGGCAGCAGAATAATGGGTATGCGGTGATTGGGCAATGAATGAATCAATGTACATGTTACCTTGAACACCGTGCACACAAGGAGGAGATCTCCCCAGCTTGCGCTACCTCCGGACCCCCACTCTGCAAGTCTCGGGGGCCAGTAATAACATCATATAATAAGAGATGGGAGGAGGTTTCAGCGACAGATATTATACATGGATCCTTTCCCAACAGGAGCCACATGTTCCTGGGATCCATCGTGTGTCACCGCCGTCTGTCAGCACACACTAGATCTGGCTATTGTTAGCGTGCACTTCTAATAAATGGCGTGACAGATATAATCATCTCCGTACTCAGAGGGTCACTAGAATTGGAGAATAGCGCCAGGAGGTCCACTGTCAAAGTCATCCTCCTCGTGTCAAACGCGACCTCCCCTTACCTCGCCAAACGCAGCTCGATCCCGGCCAATAGCAGAGCAGGGAGGCGACTGATCGGCTGAGTCCAAATGAATCCCTCTCCCATGTCTAAAAACATACAGAGAATACGCTGGCTGGAGCGGCTCCATTTTACTAGAAACAGAGGTCTGGGGAATTGACAAGGGAAGAGCACACATCAGACATTAGTAGCCGAGTTGGGAAGATAGAAGTGCAGTTAGTATCAGGGATCGGCCACCATGTCTTGTGTTTTGTTGTCTCAGGTATGAAGCGCGATTCCGACAAAAGCTCCTGGGACATACAGACTCCAATAACATCGCCTCGCTATTCCTGACGGCAGCTAATCGCTGGCTGGAAGTGAGAATGGTAAGCAGCGGCGTGTTTTACTGCATGAGATTGTAGAGTGCGGTGCATTGTGTGAGATTACAGAGCGAGGTGCATTGTGTGAGAATACAGAGCGCGGTGCCTTGTGTGAGAATACAGAGCGCGGTGCCTTGTGTGAGAATACAGAGCGCGGTGCCTTGTGTGAGATTACAGAGCGCGGTGCTTTGTGTGAGAATACAGAGCGCGGTGCATTGTGTGGTGCCTTGTGTGAGAATACAGAGCGTGGTGCCTTGTGTGAGAATACAGAGCGCGGTGCCTTGTGTGAGATTACAGAGCACAGTGCATGTTACTGCATGAGATTGTAGAGCGCGGTGCATTGTGTGAGAATACAGAGCGCGGTGCCTTGTGTGAGAATACAGAGCGCGGTGCCTTGTGTGAGAATACAGAGCGCGGTGCCTTGTGTGAGATTACAGAGCACAGTGCATGTTACTGCATGAGATTGTAGAGCGCGGTGCATTGTGTGAGAATACAGAGCGCGGTGCCTTGTGTGAGAATACAGAGCGTGGTGCCTTGTGTGAGAATACAGAGCGCGGTGCCTTGTGTGAGATTACAGAGCACAGTGCATGTTACTGCATGAGATTGTAGAGCGCGGTGCATTGTGTGAGAATACAGAGCGCGGTGCCTTGTGTGAGAATACAGAGCGCGGTGCCTTGTGTGAGAATACAGAGCGCGGTGCCTTGTGTGAGAATACAGAGCGCGGTGCCTTGTGTGAGAATACAGAGCGCGGTGCCTTGTGTGAGAATACAGAGCGCGGTGCCTTGTGTGAGAATACAGAGCGCGGTGCCTTGTGTGAGAATACAGAGCGCGGTGCCTTGTGTGAGAATACAGAGCGTGGTGCCTTGTGTGAGAATACAGAGCGCGGTGCCTTGTGTGAGATTACAGAGCACAGCGCATGTTACTGCATGAGATTGTAGAGCGCGGTGCATTGTGTGAGAATACAGAGCGCGGTGCATTGTGTGAGAATACAGAGCGCGGTGCCTTGTGTGAGAATACAGAGCGCGGTGCCTTGTGTGAGAATACAGAGCGCAGCGCCGTGTTTTACTGCATGAGATTGTAGAGCGCGGTGCATTGTGTGAGAATACAGAGCCCGGTGCCTTGTGTGAGACTACAGAGCGCAGTGCATGTTACTGCATGAGATTGTAGAGCGCGGTGCATTGTGTGAGATTACAGAGCGCGGTGCATTGTGTGAGAATACAGAGCGCGGTGCCTTGTGTGAGAATACAGAGCGCGGTGCCTTGTGTGAGATTACAGAGCGCTGTGCATTGTGTGAGAATACAGAGCGCGGTGCCTTGTGTGAGACTACAGAGCGCAGTGCATGTTACTGCATGAGATTACAGAGCGTGGTGCATTGTGTGAGAATACAGAGCCCGGTGCCTTGTGTGAGACTACAGAGCGCAGCGCATGTTACTGCATGAGATTGTAGAGCGCGGTGCATTGTTTGAGATTACAGAGCGCGGTGCCTTGTGTGAGATTACAGAGCGCAGTGCATGTTACTGCATGAGATTGTAGAGCGCGGTGCATTGTGTGAGAATACAGAGCGCGGTGCCTTGTGTGAGATTACAGAGCGCAGTGCATGTTACTGCATGAGATTGTAGAGCGCGGTGCATTGTGTGAGAATACAGAGCGTGGTGCCTTGTGTGAGAATACAGAGCGCGGTGCCTTGTGTGAGAATACAGAGCGCAGAGTGTGGTGTATTTTATTGTGTGTGATTGCAGAGAGCGCTGCATGTTATTGCATGAGATTGCAGAGTGCGGTGCAGTTTATTGTGTAAGATTGCAGAGCGCGGTGCAGTTTATTGTGTAAGATTGCAGAGCACGGTGCAGTTTATTGTGTAAGATTGCAGAGCGCGGTGCATGTTATTGCATGAGATTGCAGAGTGCGGTGCATTTTATTGTGTAAGATTGCAGAGCGCGGTGCATTTTATTGTGTAAGATTGCAGAGCGCGGTGCATTTTATTGTGTAAGATTGCAGAGCGCGGTGCATTACCGTTTGATTGGTTATTGTATTACTGACATAACCCAGGGTTTTTCTTGCAGGAATATATCGGAGCTTGCGTTGTACTGGTTGCCGCTGTGGCTTCCATCATGAATTCTTTGTCTTACGGACTGGCACCGGGACTTGTGGGTTTGGGACTCACCTATGCACTAATGGTAAAAAATATATATATATATATACAACAAACTATAAAGCAGGGATTTTACTTCTCAATGTATTCATTATCATTTCTTAGATTGCATAGCAAGACCACTTAATATTATCTCACTGGTTCAAATGGTTCACCAAATATCGTCGTTTTTGTGGCGAAATTGGTCCCATAGGAATGAATGGCAGAATGTTCAAAACTAGAGTGGGAGCCGACAAAAGCTAGAGTGGGAGCTGAAAAATCAGGACATGATTTCTAAACTGCCACCACTCCCTCATTTTCAAGCCCACCTACACAAATCTTATATCAAAACGTTCAGCTATCCCTGCTGCCACTAAACATGTCCACGGCTAAGCCATAGTCCTGATAGTTTTCACAATATGACCATTTGATTGCAACTCATGCCGTCCATTGACATTCATTGAAACCCCACTCTAGCCACCTCAAATTTGAAGGGCAAAATCTAAACTGCGACTGTGCCTTCATTTTTAATATTTCAGAGACATACTATGCATCAAAATGTAGGTCTGGGTCTTGTGATTCTCACAATATAAAGTTCTTCGCTGTAGGATTTATATTTTTTAAAATACGACCGTTTGAAGATGGCAACTGACCTCCAACCTTTCCACAGTTACTCCAGCCACTCCAACTAAACAACAGTTACTCCAGCCACTCCATCCAGTTACTCCAGCCACTCCATCCAGTTACTCTAGCCACTCCATCCAGTTACTCTGCCCACTCCAGGTGTAGACTACTGGTGGAGGCAACAACACTTTACACAATTTCCCCACAAATTGGAGCTTTTCTAGTTAATTACTATATCTGTACAGTATCACACAAAGGATTAAAAGTAATCAGGAAGTATTGCGTTACTGAGAGGGTAGTGGATGTATGGAGTAGTCTTCCAGTAGAAGTGGTAGAGGTTAATACAGTGAAGGAGTTTAAGCATGCATGGGATAGGTATAAGGCTATCCTAGATATGAGATAAGGTCAGGAATTAATGAAAGTATTACATTACTGAGAGGGTAGTGGATGTATGGAATAGTCTTCCAGTAGAAGTGGTAGAGGTTAATACAGTGACGGAGTTTAAGCATGCATGGGATAGGTATAAGGCTATCCTAGATATAAGATAAGGCCAGGGACTAATGAAAGTATTACTTTACTGAGAGGGTAGTGGATGTATGGAATAGTCTTCCAGTAGAAGTGGTAGAGGTTAATACAGTGAAGGAGTTTAAGCATGCATGGGATAGGTATAAGGCTATCCTAGATATAAGATAAGGTCAGGGACTAATGAAAGTATTACATTACTGAGAGGGTAGTGGGTGTATGGAATAGTCTTCCAGTAGAAGTGGTAGAGGTTAATACAGTGAAGGAGTTTAAGCATGCATGGGATAGGTATAAGGCTATCCTAGATATAAGATAAGGCCAGGGACTAATGAAAGTATTACTTTACTGAGAGGGTAGTGGATGTATAGAATAGCCTTCCAGTAGAAGTGGTAGAGGTTAATACAGTGAAGGAGTTTAAGCATGCATGGGATAGGTATAAGGCTATCCTAGATATAAGATAAGGTCAGGGACTAATGAAAGTATTACATTACTGAGAGGGTAGTGGATGTATGGAATAGTCTTCCAGTAGAAGTGGTAGAGGTTAATACAGTGAAGGAGTTTAAGCATGCGTGGGATAGGTATAAGGCTATCCTAGATATAAGATAAGGCCAGGGACTAATGAAAGTATTACTTTACTGAGAGGGTAGTGGATGTATGGAATAGTCTTCCAGTAGAAGTGGTAGAGGTTAATACAGTGAAGGAGTTTAAGCATGCGTGGGATAGGTATAAGGCTATCCTAGATATAAGATAAGGCCAGGGACTAATGAAAGTATTACTTTACTGAGAGGGTAGTGGATGTATGGAATAGTCTTCCAGTAGAAGTGGTAGAGGTTAATACAGTGAAGGAGTTTAAGCATGTATGGGATAGGTATAAGGCTATCCTAGATATAAGATAAGGCCAGGGACTAATGGAAGTATTACATTACTGAGAGGGTAGTGGATGCATGGAATAGTCTTCCAGTAGAAGTGGTAGAGGTTAATACAGTGAAGGAGTTTAAGCATGCATGGGATAGGTATAAGGCTATCCTAGATATAAGATAAGGTCAGGGACTAATGATAGTATTACATTACTGAGAGGGTAGTGGATGTATGGAATAGTCTTCCAGTAGAAGTGGTAGAGGGTAATACAGTGAAGGAGTTTAAGCATGCATGGGATAGGTATAAGGCTATCCTAGATATAAGATCAGACCAGGGACTAATGAAAGTATTACTTTACTGAGAGGGGAGTGGATGTATGGAATAGTCTTCCAGTAGAAGTGGTAGAGGTTTATACAGTGAAGGAGTTTATGCATGCATGGGGTAGGTATAATGCTATCCTAGATATAATATAAGGCCAGGGACTAATGAAAGTATAACTTTACTGAGAGGGTAGTGGATGTATGGAATAGTCTTCCAGTAGAAGTGGTAGAGGTTAATACAGTGAAGGAGTTTAAGCATGCATGGGATAGGTATAAGGCTATCCTAGATATAAGATAAGGTCAGGGACTAATGAAAGTATTACTTTACTGAGAGGGTAGTGGATGCATGGAATAGTCTTCTAGTAGAAGTGGTAGAGGTTAATACAGTGAAGGAGTTTAAGCATGCGTGGGATAGGCATAAGGCTATCCTAGATATAAGATAAGGCCAGGGACTAATGAAAGTATTACTATACTGAGAGGGTAGTGGGTGTATGGAATAGTCTTCCAGTAGAAGTGGTAGAGGTTAATACAGTGAAGGAGTTTAAGCATGCATGGGATAGGTATAAGGCTATCCTAGATATAAGATAAGGCCAGGGACTAATGAAAGTATTACATTACTGAGAGGGTAGTGGATGTATGGAATAGTCTTCCAGTAGAAGTGGTAGAGGTTAATACAGTGAAGGAGTTTAAGCATGCATGGGATAGGTATAAGGCTATCCTAGATATAAGGTAAGGCCAGGGACTAATGAAAGTGTTACTTTACTGAGAGGGTAGTGGATGTATGGAATAGTCTTCCAGTAGAAGTGGTAGAGGTTAATACAGTGAAGGAGTTTAAGCATGCATGGGATAGGTATAAGGCTATCCTAGATATAAGATAAGGCCAGGGACTAATGAAAGTATTACATTACTGAGAGGGTAGTGGGTGTATGGAATAGTCTTCCAGTAGAAGTGGTAGAGGTTAATACAGTGAAGGAGTTTAAGCATGCATGGGATAGGTACAAGGCTATCCTAGATATAAGATAAGCCAGGGACTAATGAAAGTATTACATTACTGAGAGGGTAGTGGATGCATGGAATAGTCTGCCAGTAGAAGTGGTAGAGGTTAATACAGTGAAGGAGTTTAAGCATGCGTGTGATGGGTATAAGGCTATCCTAGATATAAGATAAGGCCAGGGACTAATGAAAGGATTACATTACTGAGAGGGTAGTGGATGTATGGAATAGTCTTCCAGTAGAAGTGGTAGAGGTTAATACAGTGAGGGAGTTTAAGCATGCATGGGATAGGTATAAGGCTATCCTAGATATAAGATAAGGCCAGGGACTAATGAAAGTATTACATTACTGAGAGGGTAGTGGATGTATGGAATAGTCTTCCAGTAGAAGTGGTAGAGGTTAATACAGTGAAGGAGTTTAAGCATGCATGGGATAGGTATAAGGCTATCCTAGATATAAGATAAGCCAGGGACTAATGAAAGTATTACTTTACTGAGAGGGTAGTGGATGCATGGAATAGTCTCCCAGTAGAAGTGGTAGAGGTTAATACAGTGAAGGAGTTTAAGCATGCGTGTGATGGGTATAAGGCTATCCTAAATATAAGATAAGGCCATGGACTAATGAAAGTATTACTGTACTGAGAGGGTAGTGGATGCATGGAATAGTCTTCCAGTAGAAGTGGTAGATGTTAATACAGTGAAGGAGTTTAAGCATGCGTGTGATGGATATAAGGCTATCCTAGATATAAGATCAGGGACTAATGAAAGTATTCAGGTTATTGGGGAGACTAGATGGGTCTGCCAGTGACACATTATGCATGTTTTATTTCCCGCTTGGTTTACTCCATTCCGTTATAACGCAGGTGTCTAACTATCTAAACTGGATGGTGCGTAACCTCTCCGACATGGAGATCCAGCTGGGAGCCGTGAAAAGAATTAACAGCCTCCTCCAAACTGAACCAGAGAATTACAAGGGGCTTCTGTGTGAGTTACAGCCTCGGCCTCGGCCTGGGAGCGGGTCAGTGTATAATGACGGGAGATTAATAAATGATGATCATGTTCCTCTTTCCCCTCCTCGGACACAGCTCCATCGCAGATCCCACAGAACTGGCCGGAGAACGGCGAGATCCAAATCCAAAATCTGAGCGTTCGCTACGATAGTTCTCTGAAGCCGGTATTGAAGCATGTTAATGCACACATCTCACCGGCACAAAAGGTACTGGAGACCAGAACCAGGGCTTTACTTATCAACCAGAGAATTGACAAGGGAATTTCAGACTTCAGGGCAAAATAGCGGAATGGGAAAAATTTCTCGAAAATTCAGCTGATTGGCTTTTTTCCTCCCCCAGGTCTGCTTCTTTGGCCTGAGGTGTGAATTTCCCTTCTCAATTCCCTCCACTTGTCCCATGATTAAAGCCCTACTTGGTCATTAGATAGGGACCTTCATCTTGAGTAAAGGATAAAGTCTTTGTTATTTCCCATTTTGCAGATAGGGATCTGTGGAAGAACCGGCAGTGGCAAATCTTCCTTTTCCTTGGCTTTCTTTAGGATGGTGGACACTTTTCAAGGTGAGATGAGCAATAAAAACCATTTCATTTATTTACGCCCATTTTGCGCACGATCCTGGAGCACTTTAGAAACTGTTTGATAAATTAAACTGAGAGAGATTTTCTAGCAACCCTTTTATTTTGTATTGGGCACAGGGGGCATACTGCATCACTTGCATTGCTTCCATCCATTAGTAACTGCCCCTGAGGAGCGGGTCATTTGTCCAATCATATCTTCTTAGAGTAATTATCGCTCCATTTACATGAGCTTTTAGATTAAAATATTAATGTGTTGATAATATGATCTTAATCTGTTTTATATAAAGAAATATTCCGGAGACTGATCCACTTTCACCAAAAATATTAAATGTTATTGCAAAATATTAATATCAAATGCAGAAAATATCAAATGCAGCAGGACTGGGTTTAGATCTAGGGTCTTTCTCGGCACTTCTTGAGTTGCCCCCTTTTTTCTTGCCAAAAAACCCCCATATCTCTGGCCTCCAGCCAATTTTATGACACTACAGGTGTACCCAATTATTTTCCAATGCTCACAGGGTTAATCCTGAGTCTGGCGATATATCTGTTCTTTGGCTGATCAAACCCTCACTGTGGTATAAAGTCACATTTTCTGTACAGAATAAATAATATGTATAATATTGCTACTCTGACTTTATTGCAGGCAGGATAATCATTGACGGGATAGACATTGCTAAACTGCCTCTGCAAACGCTGAGATCGCGGCTGTCCATTATCCTCCAGGACCCTATATTATTCAGTGGGAGCATCAGGTGAGCGTTTAATGGGATACACATCTCTCTACAAAGTGCTTTTATGGTCTATGTTAAAAGGAATTGCTGTTACATTGAAAGATTGTGTCAAATGTAGGAACTTTAAATGCACTACGAAGGGGAGGAGATGTTGGGTCAGATCTTCCTTCATCGGACCCAAGATTCCAAACATGTCTGCCCCCTGATAGAGCTATACAGAGCAAAGATTCTAAACAGCATGTCCCGCCCACTGATAGAGCTATACAGAGCAACGATTCTAAACAACATGTCCGTCCCCTGATAGAACTATACAGAGCAAAGATTCTATACAGCATGTCCCGCCCCCTGATAGAGCTATACAGAGCAAAGATTCTATACAGCATGTCCCGCCCCCTGATAGAGCTATACAGAGCAAAGATTCTAAACAACATGTCCGTCCCCTGATAGAACTATACAGAGCAAAGATTCTAAACAACATGTCCGCCCCCTGATAGAGCTATACAGAGCAAAGATTCTAACCAACATGTCCGTCCCCTGATAGAACTATACAGAGCAAAGATTCTAAACAACATGTCCGCCCCCTGATAGAGCTATACAGAGCAAAGATTCTAAACAGCATGTCCCGCCCCCTGATAGAGCTATACAGAGCAAAGATTCTAACCAACATGTCCACCCCTGATAGAGCTATACAGAGCAAAGATTCTAACCAACATGTCCGTCCCCTGATAGAGCTATACAGAGCAAAGATTCTAAACAGCATGTCCACCCCTGATAGAACTATACAGAGCAAAGATTCTAAACAACATGTCCACCCCCTGATAGAACTATACAGAGCAAAGATTCTAAACAACATGTCCGCCCCCTGATAGAGCTATACAGAGCAAAGATTCTAAACAGCATGTCTGCCCACTGATAGAGCTATACAGAGCAAAGATTCTAAACAACATGTCCGCCCCCTGATAGAGCTATACAGAGCAAAGATTCTAAACAGCATGTCCGCCCCCTGATAGAGCTATACAGAGCAAAGATTCTAAACAGCATGTCCACCCCCTGATAGAGCTATACAGAGCAAAGATTCTAAACAACATGTCCGCCCCCTGATAGCTATACAGAGCAAAGATTCTAAACAGCATGTCCACCCCCTGATAGAGCTATACAGAGCAAAGATTCTAAACAACATGTCTGCCCTCTGATAGAGCTATACAGAGCAAAGATTCCAAACAACATGTCTGCCCCCTGATAGAGCTATACAGAGCAAAGATTCTAAACAACATGTCCGCCCCCTGATAGAGCTATACAGAGCAAAGATTCTAAACAACATGTCTGCCCCCTGATAGAGCTATACAGAGCAAAGATTCTAAACAACATCTCCGCCCCTTGATAGAGCTATATAGAGCAAATATTCTAACCAACATGTCCGCCCCTGATAGAACTATACAGAGCAAAGATTCTAAACAACATGTCTGCCCCCTGATAGAACTATACAGAGCAAAGATTCTAAACAACATGTCCACTCCCTGATAGTTATACAGAGCAAATATTCTAAACAACATGTCTGCCCCCTGATAGAGCTATACAGAGCAAAGATTCTAAACAACATGTCCGCCCCTGATAGAGCTATACAGAACAAAGATTCTAAACAACATGTCCGCCCCTGATAGAGCTATACAGAGCAAAGTTTCTAACCATCATGTCCGCCCCCGGATAGAGCTATACAGAGCAAAGATTCTAAACAACATGTCCACCCCCTGATATAGAGCTATACAGAGCAAAGATTCTAAACAACATGTCCGCCCCCTGATAGAACTATACAGAGCAAAGATTCTAAACAACATGTCCACTCCCTGATAGAGTTATACAGAGCAAATATTCTAAACAACATGTCTGCCCCCTGATAGAGCTATACAGAGCAAAGATTCTAAACAACATGTCCGCCCCCTGATAGTGCTATACAGAGCAAAGATTCTAAACAACATGTCCGCCCCCTGATAGAGCTATACAGAGCAAAGATTCTAACCAACATGTCCGCTCACTGATAGAACTATACAGAGCAAAGATTCTAAACAACATGTCCGCCCCCTGATAGAGCTATACAGAGCAAAGATTCTAAACAACATGTCCGCCCCCTGATAGAGCTATACAGAGCAAATATTCTAAACAACATGTCCGCCCCCTGATAGAGCTATACAGAGCAAAGATTCTAAACACAATGTCCGCCCCCTGATAGAGCGATACAGAGCAAAGATTCTAAACACAATGTCTGCCCCCTGATAGAGCTATACAGAGCAAAGATTCTAAACAAGATGTCCACCCCCTGATAGAGCTTTACAGAGCAAAGATTCTAAACAACATGTCTGCCCCCTGATAGAGCTATACAGAGCAAAGATTCTAAACAACATGTCCGTCCCCTGATAGAGCTATACAGAGCAAAGATTCTAAACAACATGTCTGCCCCCTGATAGAGCGATACAGAGCAAAGATTCTAAACACAATGTCTGCCCCCTGATAGAGCTATACAGAGCAAAGATTCTAAACAACATGTCCACCCCCTGATAGAGCTATACAGAGCAAAGATTCTAAACAACATGTCCACCCCCCTCTTTAATCCAGTTTCTCACATGACAGGAAGTTACACAATCTTTCAGTGTAATTATAAATCGTATAAGTCTGTTGCCTATTCACGCTACCTGTGCTACATCGAATACAGATAAAAGTAAAGGCATAAATATTATCTGTGATTTTCTTCCCTCTATAGGTTTAATTTGGACCCAGAAAGTAAATGCACAGACAGCATGCTCTGGGAGGCTCTAGAGATCGCACAACTCAAACTGGTAGTGAAGGCTTTACCGGGAGGCCTGGGTATGGTTTCTGTATACTAATATGTTACCTGTGTATTAACATGTTTATCTGATCAGTTCACACAGCTCCGGAATAGCCACTGTCCGGTAAGATCAAGATCTTAGTTCATGTCTTTCATTCTGCAGAGATTTATAATAGATGTCAATAGCACAGAGAGATGGGATGGTTAATTGGTATGAAAGTGTTTTCATCAGAGATATAACACAATCGCGCCATTACTCTCATCTACTCGGATCTATACAATTATTTCTGCAAGAAAGAAAGCCACTGTGCACCAGCTGCGCCAAAATATACACTGATCTACTTATTGCTTAAGACTTCAGTCACCGGTTATAAATATAAAAATCATAAATATATATATATTGGATCATTTTATTGTTCTACAATTCTCCGCCACTCTTCACCCAGCATTAAGGGGTGATGTATAAAAACTTGTCGTGGTGCACAAATACTTTGAGGGTCATGTACTGAACCAGCTCGGTGGCCAAAAACTAGAACATATGGAGCCATCTGCAAATAAATACAGGGGTTTTTTTTGTTTTGTTTGTTTTTTTACATTTATCTTCTGTGGATTTGTATTGTGATCATGTTTCTGCTTGTTGTACTATAATGGGGTTATTTTTGGATGCGCTAGAAGACTTGTGTAATTGTTTTGTGAAAAATAATTCTAAGTTCGTGTGTGAAAATGACACCAGCTTTTAGCAAATGCCAATACATTTTTGACAATTATTGACAATTTTTATTCATATTTAATATTTGAATGTTGAACATTTAGTACATGGCCAACGTACACAAAAATAATTTTGCAAGTAAAGTGTATTGGTTTTTTGCATGCCCCCCATTTCAATTCTCCCTTCTGACCTATGTAAAAATGTATGAAAATATAATATACAATCCATAGCACAATATGTTTCCTTGGTGCTAATCCGTTTGAATTCTTGAAAATATGTTCTAAATGCTAGATTAATGTCCCCTCTGAATCAGGAGTGCAGGGATTGTATTGATTGTTTAATGGATAATATAGATTATCCAAAGTACTAGTAAATTAATTCCTTTAAAAAGGCTAAACACGGTCTACACTGAGAACTGGAGTTTGGCACAATCCTAATCCTGCAGTTTAACCTGATGTTTTCCCTGCTAACAGATGTGTTTGCAAGTCATCAATTTATACCTTTCAGTTTGTTAATTGACCTTTGTTGGCATAAATTTATTAAAAAAAAGCAAAATCTGAACATGTCCTTATTTAAATCAGTTTAAACCAATATTACTAACAGTTTAATATTATTTCAACTAACCCAAGTGTACATTTAGATATAATTATCATGTACAAATATGGCTGCTTTATATCGGTGTGCGGGCAGCCATCTTGGAATTGATTATTGTTTAAAAAAAAAAAAAGAGAAGCTGATGCCAGCAGCCTATCAGAAGCGAGCTGAGCTGAATGCTCCCTGTATTACTAGTGTGCAAAACATGTCAATGATGCAGTGTACCCTCGAGCCCAGAGGAAAACCTCCAGGAAGGACAGCTTTCTACTAATTGTTATTAACTGCTGAACAAAATACAGATAATCCAAGTAAAGAAATATGTATAGTGCCATATAACAGGGGGGCAGTGGCGTAGCGTGGGTTGTCAGCACCCGGGGCAAGGCAAGTAATTTGCGCCCCCTAACCCGTGGATTTTAGCACTCGAGTCTCTTCTACTAGATTAGTTAAAGAAACCCTTACCCCCCAAGCACATGTATTGTTTGTTATGAAAATACTTATGTAATTAAAGTAAAATGCATCTAAATACAAGTTTATTTTCCAACACTTTATTGAGTGCGAACATGCATTACACACATTCTCCACATTTTCAGCAGGTCTATGAATACAAATATACACATGTAGTAACCTAGCATGGGCCATGCTATTATATGTCGTCTCACAACCATCGTAAACGACAAACAATATCAAGAACAAAAACTAAACATCAAAATGGAACCATACCCTCGAGATGATCCAAGACTGGGCTAGATGGAGCCAACTTCCTCAATCCTGTACCTCTAATGTTACCCCCCCCCCCCCCCCCACACACACACACACATATGCCATAATTGTTGTGCCATTCAGATGCCAGTAATATTGTAACTTTCGGATGCCAGTAATATTGTGCCAGTCAGAGCCCAGTAATATTGTGCCAGTCAGAGCCTAGTAATATTGTGCCAGTCAGATGCCTGCAATATTGTGCCAGTCAGATGCCTGCAATATTGTGCCAGTCAGAGCCCAGTAATAATGTGTCAGTCAGATACCAGTAATATTGTGCCAGTCAGATACCAATAATATTGTGCCAGTCAGATACCAGGGATATTGTGCCTGTCAGAGCCCAGGAATATTGTGCCTGTCAGAGCCCAGGAATAGGGTGCCTGTCAGATGCCTGTAATATTATGCCAGTCAGATGCCTGTAATAGTGTGCAGTCAGAGGCCAGGAATATTGTGCCAGTCAGATGCCTGTAATATTGTGCCAGTCAGATGCCTGTAATATTATGCCAGTCAGATGCCTGTAATATTATGCCAGTCAGATGCTTGTAATAGTGTGCCAGTCAGAGGCCAGGAATATTGTGCCAGTCAGAGGCCTGTAATATTGTGCCAGTCAGATGCCTGTAATATTATGCCAGTCAGATGCCTATAATATTGTGCCAGTCAGAGCCCAGTAATATAGTGCCAGCCAGATGCCTGTAATATTATGCCAGCCAGATGCCCAGTATTATTGTGCCAGCCAGATGCCCAGTAATATAGTGCCAGTCAGATGCCCAGTATTATTGTGCCAGTCAGATGCCCAGTATTATTGTGCCAGCCAGATGCCCAGTAATATAGTGCCAGTCAGATGCCCAGTAATATAGTGCCAATCAGATGCCAAGTAATATAGTGCCAATCAGATACCCAGTAATATAGTGCCAATCAGATGCCAAGTAATATAGTGCCAATCAGATACCCAGTAATATAGTGCCAATCAGATGCCCAGTAATATAGTGCCAATCAGATGCCAAGTAATATAGTGCCAATCAGATACCCAGTAATATAGTGCCAATCAGATGCCCAGTAATATAGTGCCAATCAGATACCCAGTAATATAGTGCCAGCCAGATGCCCAGTAATATAGTGCCAGTCAGATGCCCAGTAATATAGTGCCAGTCAGATACCCAGTAATATAGTGCCAATCATATACCCAGTAATATAGTGCCAATCAGATGCCCAGTAATATAGTGCCAATCAGATGCCCAGTAATATAGTGCCAGTCAGATGCCCAGTAATATTGTGCCAATCAGATACCCAGTAATATAGTGCCAGTCAGATGCCCAGTAATATAGTGCCAGTCAGATACCTAGTAATATAGTGCCATTCAGATACCCAGTAATATAGTGCCAATCAGATGCCCAGTAATATAGTGCCAATCAGATGCCCAGTAATATTGTGCCAATCAGATACCCAGTAATATAGTGCCAATCAGATACCCAGTAATATAGTGCCAGTCAGATACCCAGTAATATAGTGCCAATCAGATACCCAGTAATATTGTGCCAATCAGATACCCAGTAATATTGTGCCAATCAGATACCCAGTAATATAGTGCCAGTCAGATACCCAGTAATATAGTGCCAATCAGATGCCCAGTAATATAGTGCCAATCAGATACCCATTAATATAGTGCCAATCAGATACCCAGTAATATAGTGCCAATCAGATACCCAGTAATATTGTGCCAATCAGATGCCCAGTAATATAGTGCCAATCAGATGCCCAGTAATATAGTGCCAATCAGATACCCAGTAATATAGTGCCAATCAGATACCCAGTAATATAGTGCCAATCAGATGCCCAGTAATATAGTGCCAATCAGATACCCAGTAATATTGTGCCAGTCAGATACCCAGTAATATTGTGCCAATCAGATGCCCAGTAATATAGTGCCAATCAGATACCCAGTAATATTGTGCCAATCAGATACCCAGTAATATAGTGCCAATCAGATACCCAGTAATATTGTGCCAATCAGATGCCCAGTAATATAGTGCCAATCAGATACCCAGTAATATTGTGCCAGTCAGATACCCAGTAATATAGTGCCAATCAGATGCCCAGTAATATAGTGCCAATCAGATGCCCAGTAATATAGTGCCAGTCAGATACCCAGTAATATAGTGCCAATCAGATACCCAGTAATATAGTGCCAGTCAGATACCCAGTAATATAGTGCCAATCAGATACCAGGAATATTGTGCCAATCAGATGCCCAGTAATATAGTGCCAATCAGATACCCAGTAATATAGTGCCAATCAGATACCCAGTAATATTGTGCCAATCAGATACCCAGTAATATTGTGCCAATCAGATACCCAGTAATATAGTGCCAATCAGATACCAGGAATATTGTGCCAATCAGATACCCAGTAATATAGTGCCAATCAGATACCCAGTAATATAGTGCCAGTCAGATACCCAGTAATATAGTGCCAATCAGATACCCAGTAATATAGTGCCAGTCAGATACCCAGTAATATAGTGCCAGTCAGATACCCAGTAATATAGTGCCAATCAGATACCCAGTAATATTGTGCCAGTCAGATACCCAGTAATATTGTGCCAATCAGATACCCAGTAATATTGTGCCAATCAGATACCCAGTAATATTGTGCCAATCAGATGCCCAGTAATATTGTGCCAATCAGATACCCAGTAATATTGTGCCAATCAGATACCCAGTAATATAGTGCCAATCAGATACCCAGTAATATAGTGCCAATCAGATACCCAGTAATATTGTGCCAATCAGATACCCAGTAATATAGTGCCAATCAGATGCCAAGTAATATAGTGCCAATCAGATACCCAGTAATATAGTGCCAATCAGATGCCCAGTAATATTGTGCCAGTCAGATACCCAGTAATATTGTGCCAATCAGATACCCAGTAATATAGTGCCAATCAGATACCCAGTAATATAGTGCCAATCAGATGCCCAGTAATATTGTGCCAATCAGATACCAGTAATATTGTGCCAGTCAGATACCCAGTAATATTGTGCCAATCAGATACCCAGTAATATAGTGCCAATCAGATACCCAGTAATATAGTGCCAATCAGATACCCAGTAATATAGTGCCAGTCAGATACCCAGTAATATTGTGCCAATCAGATACCCAGTAATATAGTGCCAGTCAGATACCCAGTAATATTGTGCCAATCAGATACCCAGTAATATAGTGCCAGTCAGATACCAGGAATATTGTGCCAGCCAGCCCCCCCCCCCCCCCGTACTTACATGAAGCTGCTCCGTGTCCCCCGCCGGATGTCTCCTCCGTGCAGTCTTCCCTCTTGCACGGAGGAGGGAAGCAGACACCGGATGTGACGCGACGTCACATCCGGCGTCAGTTTTTTTTTTTTTTTTTCCGGCCGTCGCATCCATCGGATGCGGCTTGCCGGAAAAAAGCGTTCACAAGCGCAATGCGCTGTGAACGCGGCAGCAGGGGCTGGGGGCCCACGGGACAGCTGCCTTGGGGCCCCCCAGGAGTAAATGGGCCCAGGGCAGCTGCCCCGTTTGCCCCGCGTTATAGACGGCCCTGGCGGCCACGCGGCCGCATAGGGCTAGTACGCCCCCCCAGATATTGCGCCCGGTGCGGCCGGCCCCCCCTGCACCCCCCACGCTACGCCACTGCAGGGGGGGATTCTGATACCAGGTCCATTTTAAAGGATAATCGTCACAACAAATTAAGTTGTGTAGTTGAAAGATTGTATCAAATTTAGGCATTTTAAATAGACATGCTTTAATGATATACAAATAAAGTACCTTAAAGAACCCTCTTTGCTTGTATAGAGGGCAGAAATGTTGTTTAGAATCTTGTGTCAATCTTCCTTCACCAACACAAGATTCTAAACAACATGTCCGCCCCCTGATAGAGCTATACAGAGCAAAGATTCTAAACAACATGTCCGCCCCCTGATAGAGCTATACAGAGCAAAGATTCTAAACAACATGTCCGCCCCCTGATAGAGCTATACAGAGCAAAGATTCTAAACAACATGTCCACCCCCTGATAGAGCTATACAGAGCAAAGATTCGAAACAACATGTCCACCCCTGATAGAGCTATACAGAGCAAAGATTCAACCAACATGTCCGCCCCCTGATAGAGCTATACAGAGCAAAGATTCTAAACAACATGTCCACCCCCTGATAGAGCTATACAGAGCAAAGATTCTAAACAACATGTCTGCCCCTGATAGAACTATACAGAGCAAAGATTCTAACCAACATGTCCGCCCCCTGATAGAGCTATACAGAGCAAAGATTCGAAACAACATGTCCACCCATGATAGAGCTATACAGAGCAAAGATTCTAAACAACATGTCTGCCCCTGATAGAACTATACAGAGCAAAGATTCAACCAACATGTCCGCCCCCTGATAGAGCTATACAGAGCAAAGATTCTAAACAACATGTCCGCCTCCTGATAGAGCTATACAGAGCAAAGATTCTAAACAGCATGTCCGCCCCTGATAGAACTATACAGAGCAAAGATTCTAACCAACATGTCCGCCCCCTGATAGAGCTATACAGAGCAAAGATTCTAAACAACATGTCTGCCACCTGATAGAGCTATACAGAGCAAAGATTCTAAACAACATGTCCTCCCCCTGATAGAGCTACACTTGTTGCCATCTTTCAATTAAACAGAACTTCATTTTTTGGTGACATTTGTCCTTGAATCTTCCTATCTCTCTATGGAAAGAGTATCTTACGTGAATCTTTTTTTCCCTCTTGCAGACGCCTCTGTTACCGAAGGTGGAGAAAACTTCAGCGTGGGCCAAAGGCAGCTGTTCTGTTTAGCGAGAGCGTTCGTGCGGAAAAGCAGTATATTAATCATGGACGAAGCCACCGCCTCCATAGACATGGCCACCGTGAGTCTGAACATCTGGAACTCCGCCTCCCACGCTTTCGCTTGGGATTATTTATGGAAAAGGGGATTGCAGGCCATTAGGAAGAGAATTTCAGACATAACAGGAAAGTAGCCGAGATGGAAAAATTCAGCTGAATGGGAGACGTTTTCAAACTCGGCTAATTTGGCCTCAAGGTTGAAATTCCCTTCTCAATTCCCTGCGATTCTCTCTATCATAAATAAAGCCCTAAGGAATTATTACTGGAGCCAAATAAATCATTATGTACTTGGACCTTGCAATACACAGGTTAAAACCTCAGCCCTACCCAGCACCGTCTATTTCATAGTGCATTAGGTGGATGAGTCAATCACTGCTCGCTCAATTACAGCTGTTTAAAACACTCTGCAGAGTGAAAGCCATAAAATAAGATCTTGTGGGTAGTTTTGTAAATACATAAATAGATCAAAATACGTTAAATTAGTCAATTCTCAAGTGTTTTATTAACAATTGTAAGAATTCCGACCTCTATACAGCTGTAGAAATGATGAGACCATAATTGAAATGAATTTGACTATTTCCAGGTAGCTTTGCTTTATCTAGCTGAGCTGGGGGTCCTGCAGCGAGCAGAGTACCCTATTATATCAGGAGAGCTGTGTCATCCTTTCATCTTGTGTTTACCTGCAGGAAAACATCCTACAGAAGGTGGTAATGACTGCCTTTGATGAGCGGACGGTGGTCACTATCGCGGTGAGTGTAGACTGGTCTCCTCAGCGACTTTTCCAAGATTTGGAGATTTGGAATGTGTTTTAATTTCCAAAAGTTTTATTCCATTTATACCCTGTGCAGCAGGGGAACTGAATCATGGGACAAGTTAAACCCATTCAAAGCTGAGACCACAATTAAATGAGCAGGGGGATTAAACATAGAATGCATCCTCTAATTAAAGCTTTATTACCTAATAGGCCATTAACACGTTTAATATGCTTCATGCCAAACATAACATGACGGGGAGATGGACTGATAGAGAGTTGTCAGGATGGGAATACAAGCTCTAACCCCTGGATGCAGATAGCGCAGGGTACAAACCCAGCAGTTTTGGTATATAAGCAGTCTCCTATGTATACACATTTCCAGGGAATTTCTGGGTCAAGGTTCTAAACATGATGTAATCTGCGGGATTATTCCGTTGGTTTCCATGGCGACTGCTCCAGTCTCAGCTTCTTTATAGAAGAAACTCGATGCTTAGTTACAATATTTGTCTAGGACTAAGATCTGTAATGTAAACTGAGGAGAGCATCTTACTGAGATCACTGCTGCTAGAGACACTAAATATAGACTAGACTCTGCAAACTGCAGCCCGTGGGGTCCCTCCCTGCAGCCCCCGTGTGGGCGCTGGCATTTTATTCATCTAAAATCCTGAGGATACTGGGAGTTTATACCCTAATGTTATTACACTGTAATCCTGAGGATACTGGGAGTTAATACCCTAATGTTATTACACTGTAATCCTGAGGATACTGGGAGTTAATACCCTAATGTTATCACACTGTAACCCTGAGGATACTGGGAGTTAATACCCTAATGTTATCACACTGTAATCCTGAGGATACTGGGAGTTAATACCCTAATGTTATCACACTGTAATCCTGAGGATACTGGGAGTTAATACCCTAATGTTATTACACTGTAATCCTGAGGATACTAGGAGTTAATACCCTAATGTTATTACACTGTAATCCTGAGGATACTGGGAGTTAATACCCTAATGTTATTACACTGTAATCCTGAGGATACTGGGAGTTAATACCCTAATGTTATTACACTGTAATCCTGAGGATACTGGGAGTTAATACCCTAATGTTATTACACTGTAATCCTGAGGATACTGGGAGTTAATACCCTAATGTTATTACACTGTAATCCTGAGGATACTGGGAGTTAATACCCTAATGTTATTACCCTGTAATCCTGAGGATACTGGGAGTTAATACCCTAATGTTACTGCACTGTAATCCTGAGGATACTGGGAGTTAATACCCTAATGTTATTACACTGTAATCCTGAGGATACTGGGGGTTAATACCCTAATGTTATTACACTGTAATCCTGAGGATACTGGGAGTTAATACCCTAATGTTACTGCACTGTAATCCTGAGGATACTGGGAGTTAATACCCTAATGTTATTACCCTGTAATCCTGAGGATACTGGGGTTTAATACCCTAATGTTATCACACTGTAATCCTGAGGATACTGGGAGTTAATACCCTAATGTTACTGCACTGTAATCCTGAGGATACTGGGAGTTAATACCCTAATGTTATTACACTGTAATCCTGAGGATACTGGGAGTTAATACCCTAATGTTATTACACTGTAATCCTGAGGATACTGGGAGTTAATACCCTGTTGTTACTACACTGTAATCCTGAGGATACTGGGAGTTAATATCCTAATGTTATTACACTGTAATCCTGAGGATACTGGGAGTTAATACCCTAATGTTATTACACTGTAATCCTGAGGATACTGGGAGTTAATACCCTAATGTTATTACACTGTAATCCTGAGTATACTGGGAGTTAATACCCTAATGTTATTACACTGTAATCCTGAGGATACTGGGAGTTAATACCCTAATGTTACTGCACTGTAATCCTGAGGATACTGGGAGTTAATACCCTAATGTTATCACACTGTAATCCTGAGGATACTGGGAGTTAATATCCTAATGTTGTTACCCTGTAATCCTGAGTATACTGGGAGTTAATACCCTAATGTTATCACACTGTAATCCTGAGGATACTGGGAGTTAATACCCTAATGTTACTGCACTGTAATCCTGAGGATACTGGGAGTTAATACCCTAATGTTATTACACTGTAATCCTGAGGATACTGGGAGTTAATACCCTAATGTTATTACACTGTAATCCTGAGGATACTGGGAGTTAATACCCTAATGTTATCACACTGTAATCCTGAGGATACTGGGAGTTAATACCCTAATGTTATTACACTGTAATCCTGAGGATACTGGGAGTTAATACCCTAATGTTATCACACTGTAATCCTGAGGATACTGGGAGTTAATACCCTAATGTTATTACACTGTAATCCTGAGGATACTGGGAGTTAATACCCTAATGTTATTACACTGTAATCCTGAGGATACTGGGAGTTAATACCCTAATGTTATTACACTGTAATCCTGAGGATACTGGGGGTCACTCAGATCTGCAGTCTCAGTTGAGGATCTCTCATTGCATGCTGGGGATTATATATAATATATACATTAATATCTTTATAATTGAGCAAGTTGCAGAGTTCTGTCATTCTGTGCACGGCTTTGTGCAGATTCATTATGTTTCCTCTCTGTGGCGTGAAAGCGTCAGACACTTTTCTTTGTATTTTTGTATTCTGTATCTGAGAGAAGTGGGTCAGTCGTCATGTGACCGCGCAGAATGCTCTGCTTCCTGCGTTATCTCTCCTGTCACTCAGAGTGAATTTATCAGGGAAAGATTACAAATCATTTTAATGCCATATAATAATGCCTGATCCTAACCCATAGTTGCCAAGAGACCAGAATTTTTCAGGACAGTCCTGTTTTTTTGGGTCCTGTTCCACAAATTCAGGTCCATCCCCAGCATTATTACTGCATTAACCTCTGATTTGAATGGGAAAGGAGGTCTGTTGCTGCTTGTGATGTCATAAACTGGAGACAGAACAGTCTGTCTCCAGTTTATGACATCACAAAATATATATTTTTTCTTTACCTATGCTTTCGCTTGCAATTCTGCTAACACAATGTATAGCTCAGTTTTATGCTGTGCATCCTCATTCTCACACATGTATAGATCAATAATATGCTGTGCGTTCTCATTCTCACACATGTATAGATCAATAATATGCTGTGCGTTCTCATTCTCGCACAAGGTATAGATCAATAATATGCTGTGCGTTCTCATTCTCACACAAGGTATAGATCAATAATATGCTGTGCATTCTCATTCTCACACACGGTATAGATCAATAATTTGCTGTGCATTCTCATTCTCACACAAAGTATAGATCAATAATATGCTGTGCATTCTCATTCTCACACAAGGTATAGATCAATAATATGCTGTGCATTCTCATTCTCACACAAGGTATAGATCAATAATATGCTGTGCATTCTCATTCTCACACAAGGTATAGATCAATAATATGCTGTGCATTCTCATTCTCACACAAGGTATAGATCAATAATATGCTGTGCATCCTTATTCTCACACATGTATAGATGTATGTATCTCTTTTCTCTCGGTGATGGAGCCATGTTTGGTCATGTAGGGTGTTAAAGTGACAGAGAGTATAGATAATCTGATGTGACAGGGGCAGGCAGTTACGGCTGCGACACGCGGCGCCTTCTCTAATTGCCGTCTTTGTATCTGCAGCATCGCGTCCATACAATCCTGAACGCAGACATGGTCATCGTAATGAAGCGAGGCGCCATCATGGAGTACGACAAACCCGAGGTTTTACTGGAGCAGGGAGATAGCATGTTTGCCTCCTATGTGCAAGCGGACAAATAATCACCAATATACTACACACCGTGCAAAGTGCAATCACCTAGTTTTATTTTAATAGTGTAAATAATCTGTAAATACAGAATAAAGGAATCTTGATTGTTTCATAATAAAGGATTTCATTGGCTTTATTTTCATTTCTAGCCCAGATCAGAGTCACCACCTGTCACTTAGTCACACCCCGGTGCGTAGGCCAGGCAGCCATCTTGCTTTTTCCAACTTTGGCTTTAAGTTTGAAATTCCCATCTCCATTCCCCGAAACACTTATTTTTTTGATAAAAAGTTTGTACTGCTCTCTCATTCCCATTCCTTTTACCTTGGGGGGTATACACTTACTCCCCCAGAACCTTAACTCTGGCACACAGGAGAGGCGATGGAGTTTTATCGGGTGGGAACAGTGTCTTTTAAAGACCCTCTCTGCTTGCTGCGTATGTAATGCTGGGTAAGGACCCCTATTTATAGCTGAGCACATGCTAAATCCTACTTGTGAATCTGTCACTCTCTCGACATGTTGCATTGCTCAGATCTCGGACACGGGAAGGGCTACATACTTAGCTGAACACACAGAATTGGCCTGGGACCATTAAAGGAACAGACACTTAAATGAGAGAGGGGATTAACAAGGGAATGGCAAACATAGGGCCAAAGTAGCCAAGCTGGGTACATCTCTCCAATTCAGTTATCCTCCAACTTCTGCTATTTTGGCCTTATGTTTTATATACCCTTTCATAAATAAACCCCTAAAAACAAACAGAAGCAAGGGGTTTGGGGCACACAGAGACCAGCATATACAAGGTGCTGCCAAATCAACCAAAATATATACACAACACATAGAAATATCAGCACACAACCAAAACCGGCTAATCTCTCTTAAAGCTACTTTAAAAGCACCGATTCCAGATGACAAAGGGAGATTTAGTCAGACTGTATGGCCCTCTGAGGTTGTTTGCTGATAATTCTACAGATTGTGATTTTACAGATCAATGAAATATAAGGATTTTATTATTATTATTACTCAGTTATAGACCTCTGTAAGTAATATCAGTTATGGGGTGGCCATAAATAAAACGTTACCCCTCTTTAATCATTTAATTCTATCCTAAATGGCAGCAGGGGGGTTAAGATAAAATAAATGCTATCACTTCCATAGACTTAACATTACCGGCATGCTGGTAAAATACCGGCTGGATGGAAGCCCTAAGGGGCCAGCTGGATTTCAGAGTGAGTCTCATGTTAGATTTGAGATCAGTTTATTTTTGGCAGGGAGATTGTCATCAATATACCGGCTGTAATGTCATTATATCAAGACTCATAGAGGCTCTAATGTGTTTCACTTGTGCTACTCGTATAGAAGCTCACGGGAATAGTATGAGTATACACCAGCAGGTCATTCTCAATCGTCAGGCTAATTTGTCCTCTGATCGGCATCCATGATGCTTCAAGCAAGACTTCAGCTGTCGCCAACAGTCTCTCACTGCTGACTGAGGAAGGAGATTGATTTTCACCGGTCCTTAACTGGGTCCCATAGAGACCCCGACCTCTGCTCTATCAGACTGTCAGCCCCTACAGACCCCAACGTCTGCTCTATCAGACTGTCAGCCCCTACAACCTCTGCTCTATCAGACTGTCAG
Organism: Pelodytes ibericus; assembly: GCA_036172795.1. Lineage (NCBI taxonomy): Eukaryota > Metazoa > Chordata > Amphibia > Anura > Pelodytidae > Pelodytes > Pelodytes ibericus. The sequence continues at coordinate 5,770,354 of CM069863.1, read as the reverse complement.
CCCCTACAGACCCAGACCTCTGCTCTATCAGACTGTCAGCCCATACAGACCCCGACCTCTGCTCTATCAGACTGTCAGCCCCTACAGACCCCGACCTCTGCTCTATCAGACTGTCAGCCGCTACAGACCCCGACCTCTGCTCTATCAGACTGTCAGCCCATACAGACCCCGACCTCTGCTCTATCAGACTGTCAGCCCGTACAGACCCCGATCTCTGCTCTATCAGACTGTCAGCCCCTACAGACCCCGACCTCTGCTCTATCAGACTGTCAGCCCATACAGACCCCGATCTCTTCTCTATCAGACTGTCAGCCCATACAGACCCGACCTCTGCTCTATCAGACTGTCAGCCCGTACAGACCCCGATCTCTGCTCTATCAGACTGTCAGCCCCTACAGACCCCGACCTCTGCTCTATCAGACTGTCAGCCCATACAGACCCCGATCTCTGCTCTATCAGACTGTCAGCCCCTACAGACCCCGACCTCTGCTCTATCAGACTGTCAGCCCATACAGACCCCGACCTCTGCTCTATCAGACTGTCAGCCCCTACAGACCCCGATCTCTGCTCTATCAGACTGTCAGCCTATAGAGCTATACAGAGCAAAGATACTTAACAACATGTCCGCCCCTGATAGAACTATACTGAGCAAAGATTCTAAACAACATGTCTGCCCTCTGATAGAGCTATACAGAGCAAAGATTCCAAACAACATGTCTGCCCCCTGATAGAGCTATACAGAGCAAAGATTCTAAACAACATGTCCGCCCCCTGATATAGCTATACAGAGCAAAGATACTTAACAACATGTCCGCCCCTGATAGAACTATACTGAGCAAAGATTCTAAACAACATGTCCACCCCCTGATAGAGCTATACAGAGCAAAGATTCTAAACAACATGTCTGCCCTCTGATAGAGCTATACAGAGCAAAGATTCTAAACAACATGTCCACCCCCTGATAGAGCTATACAGAGCAAAGATTCTAAACAACATGTCCGCCCCCTGATAGAGCTTTACAGAGCAAAGATTCTAAACAACATGTCCATCCCTGATAGAGCTATACAGAGCAAAGATACTGAACAACATGTCCACCCCTGATAGAGCTATACAGAGCAAAGATTCTAAACAACATGTCACCCCCTGATAGAGCGATACAGAGAAAATATTCTAAACAACATGTCCGCCCCCTGATAGAGCTATACAGAGCAAAGATACTAAACAACATGTCCGCCCCTGATAGAACTATACTGAGCAAAGATTCTAAACAACATGTCCACCCCCTGATAGAGCTATACAGAGCAAAGATTCTAAACAACATGTCTGCCCTCTGATAGAGCTATACAGAGCAAAGATTCTAAACAACATGTCCACCCCCTGATAGAGCTATACAGAGCAAAGATTCTAAACAACATGTCCGCCCCCTGATAGAGCTTTACAGAGCAAAGATTCTAAACAACATGTCCATCCATGATAGAGCTATACAGAGCAAAGATACTGAACAACATGTCCACCCCTGATAGAGCTATACAGAGCAAAGATTCTAAACAACATGTCCGCGCCCTGATAGAGCGATACAGAGAAAATATTCTAAACAACATGTCCGCCCCCTGATAGAGCTATACAGAGCAAAGATACTAAACAACATGTCCGCCCCTGATAGAGCTATACAGAGCAAAGATTCTAAACAACATGTCCATCCCCTGATAGAGCTATACAGAGCAATTAACGTGCTTTATCCTAAAGTATTTATATTTAAAATACACTTGATACAATCTTTCAGTTAAATGTACAGTTTTTTTCCTACATTTGTCTTTATTGTGTAAGACAGTTTGTATCCCCCCCGGGTAAACACTCGCTTACGCACAAAGCCCTGCTTACTCCGAAATGTCATCTGCAAACAGGCAACTTCGTGCTCTCATCTGAGACTCTAAATCGACCAGAGAGCAAAGGTGAATGGAAATGAAGCCCCCGCTATGATTAACAGGGCTAGGAGCCAACTGCCTTTCAGACCCTATAATACTCATGGAGGATCAGGGTTAGGAGGAGTTCAGATCCTAAAACTGTGGTACGAAAACAGGCCCAAATATATGGGAAATACACCAAAGTGATCTGAGACCCCTGTGTGTGTCCAACAGACATGTCTAAACTGTGCATATGCAGCTGGCAATCCAGGAGAGACTCATGGAACTTCAGATATGGGACTCTCCAAGCAAATCCAGGACTGCTGGCAACTATGAAACATCAAAATATTTGTTGTATAGTGGAGAAACCATCGATGTACAGGATCCACGCTATATTTATTGGGCAGACTCGATGGTCCAAATGGTTCTTATCTGCCGACACATTCTATGTTTCCTAACTCTCTTTGTGACAGCGTGTGTAAGGGGGTCTCTGACTGGCAGGGGGGCTTGGAGAGCGTACGTGTGCTTTGTTTATCATCTTGGCTTGTTACGGGACAGAGTATTGTTGGAAATTCAAGTGCCTCTGTTTGTCCACTTAATATTTTGGGAGGTGTTTGTGAGATGACCCTGCTGTTACCCCTGGGGGGGGGGGGGGGGCAGGATGAGAATAGTTTGACTGTTGAAGGACCTGTAAGCTTAGTATTCACTGATGCAGGATATTACCTAAAGAATAATCCCAGTGCAATGACCGGGAGCATTATATGTGTTTCCATGGTGATTGCTCCACTTTTAGACCTTTGCTACTGATTTGACTTTTACAAATAGGCCCTATATGGTTTTGCATACAGAAAAATGTTAATGCATTGTGGGTGGGGTTTAGCCCAGATGTGGGTGGGGTTTAGCCCAGATGTGGGTGGGGTTTAGCCCAGATGTGGGTGGGGTTTAGCCCAGATGTGGGTGGCGCTTGCCCCTATCGTTTTAGAAAAATAATAAATGATTTAGAGAATGTGCAAAGTTTCACTTCTCATGCACAGTTACCTGACCCTGGCTTAATGTTTGTACCTATCGATCTCTACACTCAGAAGCGTATTGGGTTTGCATTAAATATTGAGGAGCATCCTGGCCTGATATGGTGATAGTCTATACTAAGCTGGTATAATGATGGAGCCGGACTCACTGGATCTCCATTATCTTGCTCTGGGCTACGGGTGTTAAACTGTGACTAAGGTTGCAGGTTTATATTGGATGAGCACTCAGTGAGACGAGGCACAAATAAGCCTTGCGGGCGCATGCACGGATGTAGCAGCCCCGGGGACCCTCACTGCCGAGATATATTACACCGCTATACTGCAGCATGTTGAGACAGTATGTGTGCAGGTTACCGGGTCAAACTCTGCGCAGGTTTGATGAGATTTCGGTTTTCTAGTTTATGTTTTTCCTGATAGAGCTGAGATCTATCCCTGCACAGATCTCTAAGAATGATTAAGCGTTACAACACGCGAAACGCGTAATGTGTGGTCCCCCCTTTGAACCTTCCTTTAGTCTGTTATCCCTTTTCTGGTCTGCTGTATATTCATTAAAGCACTTAACGCGGTGGAGCATCCACCCCCGTGGCAGTGGTGAGTGGAGCCGACTAAAAACATTCATTGTTTTTTTCTTCAGATCTCTAATAAACTGAGCTTCCATGATAATCCCTGCACAGATCTCTAATATACTGAGATTCCACGATAAACACTGCACAGATCTCTAATATACTGAGATTCCACGATAAACACTGCACAGATCTCTAATATACTGAGCTTCCATGATAATCCCTGCACAGATCTCTAATATACTGAGATTCCACGATAAACACTGCACAGATCTCTAATATACTGAGATTCCACGATAAACACAGCACAGATCTCTAATATACTGAGTTTCCATGATAAACCCTGCACAGATCTCTAATATACTGAGCTTCCATGATAAACACTGCACAGATCTCTAATATACTGAGCTTCTATGATAAACACTTCACAGATCTCTGATATACTGAGCTCCCATGATAAACACTGCACAGATCTCTGCTCCCATGATAAACCCTGCACAGATCTCTGATATACTGAGCTCCCATGATAAACCCTGCACAGATCTCTGATATACTGAGCTCCCATGATAAACCCTGCACAGATCTCTAATATACTGAGCTTCTATGATAAACACTGCACAGATCTCTAATATAAGCTTCTATGATAAGCCCATATAAGTAGTAAGTGTTCCTGGTCTGTTTGGCTACATATTTGAATTAATATATAGATCCCGGCATTAATAACGGTGTACTTCTATCGGAATGTGGAAAGTCTTTATATTATATAGAAGGAGCCAGGAATGGCTGGAGAAATCTAACAATGTGCTGTGTACAGCAGCATGAATAAGATACTCTCCTTAAATTATTCAAGTAGAGTATAATGACCTGGGAAATGTATATCTGACCATTAATTACCAGAAACTGCAATGGACATGAAAAAAAGCATATGTTATCTGCCAAACCCTCCAGACAGCTGCTCTCTGGATCTCTATCTGGTGTCTGGAATAATATTCCTGATGGATCCAGTCCAGGCAATATATCAGGATAATGTAAAATAGAAATAAAAAATACCACAATTTCCCTGTATGCTCAGTCAGTCCCAGGTAATCCCAGGGGAATCCATCTAAACACAATATATAATCAAATTAAATAATAATATGCTCAGTCATACTGTATTTACTAATTATCTACCAAGCCCAACACAAAACCTTCATTATTAGGCATTGCACTGACATCATGTCACAAAGTGGCATTGTAATGGTTTCCTGTATTGTGTAAGGTTATGTACTAACGGATTAATAACTCCCACCACTCTCAGCCATGCAGATAGTCCCTGCCAATGATGAGAAACGTAGTTGTGGGCTATATTTGGACCTGAGAGCCCTCTCTATGCATTATCTGAGGCTGAGTCACCCCAGGGATCAAGTTACCTTTTTAGGGGGTAATAAAGATGCCAGTTGAGATGGAGTTAGAGGATAACTAAGGGTTATATATCACACTACATTAACATGTATTTATCTAGCGCTAGATACAGAGCAGAAAGGCCTACAGACTGTTAGATAAACAAGGACAGGCTGATACATGAGCCAGAGAGCCTTGCTTGCAGAGCTGACAATCTAGAGAGAGAAGTGGTGATGGAGCAATGCATTATTTTGAATGATCTATTTAACTGACTAAATTTGCAGAAATATAAAACCAGAAGGTTAAACATGTTATAATATTATAATGTCTGGGATTTATCTATTTTCTTGAGTATTCAGGGGATTTACATGTTTATGTGTTTATCGTGACATGTGTACTGCGCTGTGGTATATGTTGGTGCTTCCTAGATTATTTATTACTATAACACACCAGCAGATCCACGTGAATCCCCCCCAAGGGTGACTTCCCAGGTGGATCCATTTGCTTTGCCAGCCCCCCCCCCCCCCCCCCCGCCCCTAAATGTCTCTTCCCCCCTCCCTGTCACTGCTGCCCGGAGTGTCCTTTGTCTTTGGCTGAACATACTGCGCCCTCTGGCGGTCGCACCTGTAACTCCATCCTCTAGATTTGCACAGACAGCAGGTCCATCTCGCTGCTCCTGCATAGAGCTCCCTGGGATCTCAGCCCCCCCCCTGGACCCTGTGCAATGCTCTCTGAGCTGACCCCCAGACCCTCTAAGATCATGATGAGGTTACCTTGTGCAGTGGGCATCCGATCCTGCTGGGCTGGAGCGTTTTAGAAGGTGCCCCCTCTCTCCCCCTCCCCTCCACCCCCTTCTCTTTGCTTTTTGTGATTGGCGTGGGCAGATGGGGCAGGAGGTGCTGACTGGAGCCAGCCGGCCAGATCCACACAGCAAAATCATCCCTGAGCCACCGAGCAGGACAGGCAGAGCCCACCTGATCTCCTCCAGGTAGGAATTTCTGAGACCCCCACCTCCCCCCTTGCAAAACTGAACACCTGGGTGGAGGAAGAGGGGGGGAAAGAGGACAGATCCCCTAGCATGGGATAGCCATGTTATCCAGGAAGGGGTTAATTCCTGAGGAATATGTGCTGACCACCCGCCTAGCAGAGGACCCAACTGAACCCAGGTACCAAGCCAGGGAGAGAAGGGCCAGGTTTGTGGCCAAGAATGGGACCTGCAATGTGGCCCACAAGAACATTAGAGAGCAAGGCAGGTTCCTCCTGGATGTCTTCACCACCGTGGTGGATCTCAAGTGGCACTACACCCTCCTCATCTTCACCATGTCCTTCCTCTGCACCTGGCTCCTGTTTGGCATGATCTGGTGGCTCATTGCATTCGCCCATGGAGATCTGGACATCACTGAAGAAGACTTTGTCCCATGTGTGACCAGCGTCCAGTCCTTCACAGCTGCCTTCTTATTCTCCATCGAGGTCCAGGTGACCATAGGCTTTGGTGGGAGGATGATCACTGAAGAGTGCCCCATGGCCATCCTGGTCCTGATCATCCAGAACATTGTTGGCTTGGTCATCAACGCCATCATGCTGGGCTGTATCTTCATGAAGACTGCCCAAGCCCACCGCAGGGCAGAGACCCTGATCTTTAGCAAGCATGCAGTGATTGCCCTGAGGAATGGCAGCCTGTGCTTCATGTTCAGAGTGGGGGACCTCAGGAAGAGCATGATCATCAGTGCCACCATCCACATGCAAGTGGTGAGGAAGTCCAGCAGCCAAGAAGGAGAGGTCCTTCCCCTCAACCAAATAGACATTCAGATGGAGAACCCTGTCAACACCAGTGGCATCTTTCTGGTTTCCCCACTCATTATCTGCCACACCATCAACAAAGACAGCCCCCTCTATGATATCTCCCCCACCACCCTTCACCACCATGAAGATCTGGAGATCATTGTCATCCTAGAAGGGGTGGTGGAGACCACAGGTATCACAACCCAGGCCAGGACTTCTTACCTGGCTGATGAGATCTTGTGGGGCCAGAGGTTTGTCCCCGTTGTAGCAGAGGAAGACGGCAGGTACTCTGTTGACTACTCCAAATTTGGAAACACCATCAAAGTGCCAACTCCCAACTGCACCCCCAGGCAGCTGGAAGAGAATAGGAGCACCATGGACACTCGCTCCTTCTCCCCAAGGAACACCATCCGAAAAAGGAATGTGACAATGAAGTTGAAACCAAAATTCACCTTATTTGATGACCCTTCCTGACCCACCCAAGAACTAGCCTAGGACATCTTCAAACCCATGCCAACTGGGCCTTCAGGTAAACAGGAGGGATATCATCATATGCAGAGCTGGTAACACCTCTATTCAAGCAGGGTTGGAACCAAATGTGTATGCATTATCTAGAGAATATTGGACTTGCACTTAGATATATTTTTAAAATCTTTTCATTTTGTAACCGTGGGGTTCTCCACATGGAAGGATCTTGAACACATTTTTTTTTTTGTACAAGTTTGCAATAATTTATGATGTAGCAATGTAGCAGCTGCCAATCCTTACAATGTTGCATGTCTGTAAAACCCCCCCTTCCCCACACAGTAGCCCTCCTAAGGACTGTGGTTGGGGAATCTGAGCAGGTTACAAGCAGTTGGTGTGGGATAAATTTAGAAAAATGTTTACTTGATGTCTTAAGGAAGAGGTCTGACAGCAGACCTGCCTTGTTTGGATCTAGACCATGCATGATTTTATATTATTATTTTCTATTACTAAACTATATGCACAAACAATTACACCAAATAAATGGGGGCCTTTAAGAGACAAAATACTATATGTGCAGGGGGGGGGGGGGGGGGTGATTCATGTAGCAAAAGTGCTTAAAAGGCAATCAGTGCTAAAGGGTATCTTTCCAAGTACTAAGCTAATTTAACTAAACATTGCTTATATTGTGACTGTAGAGAATAAAATGATCTATACATTGTATTACAGCAAATGCATAAAATAAGAGAAAAATATGTTTTAAATGTGCTGCAGCTCTGCTCACACAATGTATAGATCATTCTTCATTCATACTGTTGAGTATTTAGGTTGACAGTGTCCCTTTAAATGTGTGACATCACCTGGTGGCTTGATATGCAAATTACCACTGAAAAGACGTTCATTTGCATATCGGGCCACAGGTGATGTCATAAACGGGAGACGTTACATATTCTTTTAAAACACATAACATATTGCCCCTGGTCTATGCATTCGCTTGCAGTTCTGCGAACTTCTTCAAAATCTTGAGAATTTGGGGATTATTCCTCATTGTTCTACAGTCACCATGGAAACCAATGGAATGTTCTACAGTCACCATGGAAACCAATGGAATGTTCTACAGTCACCATGGAAACCAGTGGAATGTTCTACAGACACCATAGAAACCAATGGAATGTTCAACAGTCACCATGGAAACCAGTGGAATGTTCTACAGACACCATAGAAACCAATGGAATGTTCTACAGTCACCATGGAAACCAGTGGAATGTTCTACAGTCACCATGGAAACCAGTGGAATGTTCTACAGACACCATAGAAACCAATGGAATTTTCCTGCTGATTACATCACTTTTACGTCTTTGATTTCTATATATAACCATTATTGACACCTTAATAGTTTTTCCAGAGGGGCCTATAGAGCATAACAATGATTTGTACATCGTGTAGGTTAAAGGAAAATAATGTGTGAAATTTTGCATATGCTGCCACAAGGTGATGTCATTAACGAGCGACGGCCCACACATTTAGCACCTGTTTTATCTTGATCTATCCATTTGTTTGGGATGCTGTGTTTGAAGTGTTTCCAGTAAACAGGGAACTGACAAGTGGACTGCAAAATCAGGCTGGAAAAACTCTCCACCTTGCCTGTCTTTTCAACTCACCTAGTCATGCCTGACCGGTGCAATTTCTTTGCCAGTCACCAATAATTGAGAGTTGACTGAACAGACCCCGATGTATAGATCATTATTTATGATCTACGTCCAAACAATGTTTATGGGACATAGCCCGTATGATAAGTGCTCAGGGTCCCGGGGGGTCTCCTTCCAGGACTATAACATGTCCTAGACTATAACGGAGGGCTTTTTTCATGAAAGAGGAAATTGCAGGGAGCTGAGAAGGGAACTGCAAACTTAAATAGCCGAGTTGGAAAATAGCTCCCATTCAGCTATACTTCCAACTCTTCTTTTTTGGGCCTTAACTTTGCGATTCCCTTGTCAATTCCATTCAATTTCCTCTTTAATTTATAAAGTCTTTCTTGTTGAGAGCGTGCACATTGCTGTCCAGTGATATCAGGGTGGGAGAGGTCTCTTATAGATACGGACAGGAGAAGTGTAACCCGAGGTCAGCACTCAGGGTAATCTGATACAGGCCGCCTCCCTAAGCGTCATTCAAGCAGCCAACGCATTTCATTTATTTTTTTACAAATGGCTTGAATTCTGAAAGCAAATATGTAAAAACCTGCTGTGTTCAGGGCTGGGGAGGCTGCAAGCTGAATATGACTTGAATGTGGGGGAAAAAAGGTTTTATTTGTGGGAGCAAGAGAAGATCCACCTACAGCGCCTCAGAAATATCTTATTATAAGTGCTGCATCATATGAAGTAAATAGAAATCTCCTAAAAACTGCAAGCAAAGTGTAATGGAGGTATTGGTGTTACTATAGTAACAGTCCCGCCCATCTCCCCAAGCTCCTCCTTCTTGGAATGTCACGGAATTTAACAGCCCCGACGAAATTCTTTTCACCGTAAAACTACAGGAGATCTGGATATTGTTTTAGAGCAAAAATAAGTGCAATGTTGCCTATAATAAACACATGTACAATATACATAATATATGGAAGGTGAAACTAACAATGTACCTCCTCCTTTTTTCAGTTCTCACTTTTAGTAACTGGGCCCCAAATGTTGCAGCTTATATATTAGCGGAGGAAGGTTCAAGTTGTCTCTTAGCTGTTCCTGAATGGAACCTATGTACAAATGTGCGTTAAATTATCTCTCGCTTAAAGGGCCAGTTATCCATAACTATCAAAAGCTGTCATCAATTGAGTAGAGCAAGATATGGTTAAATATATGTGTAAATAATGTGGGCTTCACCTGTCGTTTCCTTTACAGCTAGTTTTTAATAAAATGAGTTAGCGAATGTGGCAGTAAGAGAGGAAACATTTTGAAAATCAAATCTGCATTCTGATTGGTTACTTGGTGTTCCGAGCCAATCAGCATACAGCTAGCACTGACATCATGGTCTACGACCAGAATATGCAGATATGGAAGTAAAGTTATGGCAGCCTCCTACACAAGTGAGGATAAAGTACCAGATTCCTGTCTCATTAATTCAGGATCGGTAGAGACTCACAAGAATAAGGGAACATTTTGCCAAATCAGCAATCTTAGTACATTTCCTCTAAGAATTTTGTCCCTTTCTACTTAAACAAAACTCAGATATGTTTATTTAACCATTTTTACCACAGTTTGAAGCAGAATTAAGTTGGTTTAAAGGGTCTTGCCTGTGTAAAATCTAAACCTATCATCAATTTTCCAGTCTCTATCATCTCCATACTCAATAATTTTTATATATATATATGCAGTGGTAATGCCTTTAAGTGCACTTTAACAAGTAGGCCAATTGATCTTTACATTGTGTTAACGCACACACTCAATAACATATTGATTACGTGTTTATTCTACACACCAGCACATCCTTTAAATAAAATAAAAAAATGTTTTTTTTTTATCTATACATCTTTTACCGGTTTAGCTAACGTATAAGTCAAATTATAATCTCAGGCTAAGCCATCTACAGGCAACAGATCCTCTTAAAAGGGTTTACCGTCCGCTAAACAGTCTTTTTTAAATATATATGTACGGCTTAAACATGTTTTATGTGTTGCAGAACTGCAAGGAAATAAATATTTGGACATATACTTAGTACTTCATATGCAAATGAGATGATGTCATAAGTAGGAGACAATAATACAATGTGTAATCGTTTTCCTAGTCTGTATTTCCTCTGTATATAACGTTTGCCTATATTATTTTACAAATCACGTTACTTTGTATTCCTCCTTTATTTCCCCCTTCGCTGATTAGCTATATGTGACATTCAGGATGTATTGGATGCTGTTTATCATTTAATGATCTTATTCGACTCTTAGAAGCTCCTAAAAGAGTGTGTACACACAAGGAATAGGGTTTAAATAGGGAAGCACCCAGAGAAGAAATGATACAGCCGAAAAAAAATGCATCTAATTATTAAGGTACTTGGGGATATATTATATGACACCTTCCTGAACTATGCACCTGATCAAAATAATATCTGTGTTTTTTAATATCTGAATAACTGCACTATGATGTTCAGACACTTGACAAGTTTGGGTTAGCTTTTTAAGATTTATATTGCTAATGGTTTACATAAAATGTTATATTTTTATTTGTTGTATTTATGGAATATAAACGTCCATTGGTATAACTGCTCATACTATTAAACACCCTTCTCACCGCAATAAAGTCCTCTGGGGTATAACTTTGCTTTTCATTGGATCACATTATTAAGTGTTGTATCTCATCTGATATCCAGACAGCGAGAAAGAGGACAAGATTCAAAAAAAACGTAATTGTGTATCTCCTAAAAGAGGGACTAAACCCCCAAAATGTATGTGTATTTATATATATATATATATATATATATATATATATATATATATATATATATATTTAGAAGGCAATTTCTCCCTGTTCTATAAACTATAATACTTTGGAAAAGTACCATTAAAAAGATATCCCAGAGTCTGTGTCCAAAAAAAAAAAAAGACTTTTGTCAATCATGTGAGATGGGAGGGGGGGAAAGTATGTGTGAATAGGATGGAAATGTGAACAGTTAGAAAGGATAACAGTGAAGTAGGAGGGAGCACGTGAATGTTGAGAAAAGGAGGTGGAGCCAGAGATTGCCTTACCAAAGATGTCAACACTGTAGTCGAATAAGGAGCACAGAATATGCTGAAGATTCAGTGTACGGACATTGGGGGCACGATTTAGGCTCTGAGAATCGGAACTAGCTGTTACTCTCCAGCTGCAAGAGGGTATCATGGTGTGTCTCAGTGCTGTGCCAGTAACATTTGTAAAAAAACACAGTGTATAGATCATTTGTAATTATTTTTTATACTCTACGGTCACAGGATAGGCAATGTTTCTGATGGCATGGTCCCATTAAAGTGCTCTTCCATGGCACAGTGAGAAGGCCCAAAGAAAGAGTAAGAGCTAAGTTTGGTCACCTCGGCCATTTTTACCGGCCACATATAACTTTTGCAAGCTGCGCAAGTAGAAGTTATATGTGACCAGAATGGAATCAATGAACGAATTAATCAGGTAGTGGATCCCACAGAACCACGCTGAATAGTTAATTTATTTCCTTCTGGTCACATATAAGAATAAAACAATATTTGAGCCAATCAATAATAAGAAAAAATAAATTGGTCATAAATAATCTAGATATTGTGCAAGCAGAAGTGCAAGGCAATGAAACAATCAAGAGAAAAGAAAACTCAGCTGTGCAAATTACACATTTCTCATTAAAACTCAAGCCACAAGGTGGTCTAGTGTTGAGCGAACCCGAACCGCACTGTTCGGGTTCGTACCGAACATTACGGTTTTTGGACCCACTGTATTCCACTGTATGTTGGAGTTCGGCGATTACATTGTATGTAATGCTATTGGCTTTCTATAAACCGAAATATGGGGACACTCACCCACATTTTACTTCATTTTTCAGCCCTCTAGCCCTTTCCAGGACTTTTTTAGAGGCATTTTAGTGGCCAAAAGTTCGGGTCCCCATTGACTTCAATGGTGTTCGGGGGTCAAGTTCAACCCCGAACCCGGACTTTTTTCCGAAGTTCGGCCGAACCCACCGAACCCGAACATCCAGGTGTCCGCTCAACTCTAGTGATGTCATAAGCAGGGGACGTAACAGACACTTTTAGAGTTAATCTCTGATAACACAAGGTATGGATATTTATTTTTATTCTCTACATTCACAGGATATGTAATGTTTAGGTGACAGAACATAATATATTTATAACCTATTTATTTATTATAAAGGATTATTGTTTTTCTCTTTGTTGATTGGCTCAGTTTAAATACAGCGCGGCTTTCCGCTAACATCCCCCCCACCCCCCAACCCCACCCCCCCCCCCCATCCCCCGGGAAGCTTAAATCATTATCTGTTAGCACATCTCCAAATTCATTGTCTTAATTCCATTTGTTTCATTAAAAGCTCAGTAGCAGCTGGTGAAAATGCAGAGCTCTATTACAGCCTGTAATGAATACCAAGGTAAATCTAATTTCCCTAGAAAGAGAATATTCACACACTTCTGGAGAATGCACGCACGGAAGGGATTACTTTTCCAGCAGCATTGTGCCCCGGGATATGTCCATCACTGCAAGAACCTTTCAGAGCATCTCCTGCAAACACAGGCAAAGAGCTTTGATCCCAGGAAAATGCACGGCGCAATGATTTCACGTTACAAAGGGGGGATTCTAAGGGTCTTAATCATGAAAGAGAGAACTGCAGGAATGAGGTGGGAATTTTAAACTTAAGACCAAAATTAATTGTTTATTTGACCAGGAAGGATATAATATTGAGATTTCTCTTGTTTTCAAGTATTTCCATAGGATAAAATATCCAAAATAACATTAAAATACAAATATAAACAAATTTCTACAGAACATGAACAATAAATATAATCAACCATGACTGCAGATTCTGTATTGAGGTGTATTAATAGAGATCTCTTAAGGGATTTTAGATTGGAAGAAGATTTGATACTTTCCAGGAGATTATTCAATAATTGCAATGCTATGTAGGAAAATGAGGATCGATCCACTTTTTTTTTGTATTGGGGTACCGTATAGTAAGTAAACTGCTGGTACTGGAGCAGAGGTTAGAGGAGGTGGAAACTGCTGGGGAGAGCATTCTACTCTTAAACACAAGACTGGAGAGGTGAAGGGTGCCTCTGGATTCCAGCGGTAGCCAGTTTAACTCTTTTAACATGCAATAAACAATGTAGTAAGTTTATGAAGGTTGGTTTGTGGTGCAAGTGTATACACTACATCCCCATAATCAATGACTGGATGTTTCCTTCCTGTGGGAATTAGGCAGGATGTGTTTCTGTACAGGGCACCTAGTTTTGGATAAAGTTTTGATGACAGTTTCTCAATGTGGAGGCCAAAAGATAGACTGGGGTCTAGCCACATACAGTCTGTGGTCAATGTTTAAGGTACATGATTTGTATTCTTTCGTTAAAGTATTTCTCTATTGATCCATACGTTTTCCAGCCGTGAGAGAGGCAGCGGGGTGATCTATTTCCATTAAGGATTTTGTGCTCTGAGCTGATTATGTGTAATCTATATGAGATCTAATTCACAAGTCAATATGCGCCCAGTTTAAAGCAAAACATCTAAATAATACAGTATAAACAAAACTGAGGAACTTTAAAATAATTATAAGTTTTCAATACACACATTTTTACATTTGTAGACATTATATACAAATTGCATTTCTTTCATCTTTATTAACATTTGATTGTGGAAATCTTGCTTTAAATATTCATTTTTTTTTCAAATTAAGTTTTATCCCATTTAAGGATTGTATCAAGTGTAGGCATTTTGCATAGAAATGCTATAATAAAAGAATAAAAATGAAGTACCTTATTGACCCATTTTTGGCTCCGCATAGCTCTATCAGGGGGAGGACATGTTGTTTAGAATCTTTGCTCTGTATAGCTCTATCAGGGGGCAGACATGTTTAGAATCTTGGGTCAGATGAAGGAAGAGCTGAACCTAATTCCAACCAACATGTCCGCTCCCTGATAGAGCTACGCGGTGCCAAAAAGGGCTAGATAATGTACTTTATATATGTACTTACAATTAAATATTTCTATTTAAAAATGCCTGCAAATCTTTAAAGTGAACATAATTATTTGCTGACAGCTATAAAAAGATAAGAGGAGATCCGGAGGAGGGGGTCTTAGCAGAATATACCATTGGATTACCGCCATATGGGTAAAGTGGGAGAAACAAAAACACACAATCCCCCAAAAGACACCTGTAATATGGTTAAAATATGTCCACAGATTTAATATATAAAATCTTTATAAAGTAAAACATACCAATACAAGTTATTACAAATTATCACCCCCCCCCCCCCCCCCCGTTATACAATGTATACAAAACATTCCCCACATTTTAAGCAAAAGGCCCAAATATTTAATAACATAACAATCCAAACAGTATAATGCAAATACTTTTATAATTTAACACCTTCACTTTGGTCCTTAAAGGGCAACTGCCACAAAATATTTACTTATGTATAACTGAAAGATTATACCAAGTGTAGCTGTTTTAAACAGAAATGCTTTAATGAAATAATACAAATAAATGACATTATCAAGCCCTGTTTTGCTCCTTTGATGCCTGTTAGAGGGGCGGATATCTTGTTTAGAATCTTGGGTCAGATGTTCATTCATCTAGTGTTAAATGAAGCAAGATCTGACCGATCTAACCCAAGATTCTAAACAAGATGTCTGCCCCCTAGCAGGCATATATGGCCCAAAAGGACTAAATAAAATACTTTATTTGTATTATTTCATGAAATAAATTCTGTATAAACCATCTGCACGTGATGCAATCTTTCAGTTAAACAGAAATCATGGTTTTCTATAGTTGCCCTTTAAGTCAAGAAGGAAAGAGCTGCTCTTATCAGTGGAAAACTATGAGAAAAGCTATAAGTGTTATTCAAGAGAGCTACGTGATTAACAGCACATCTCTGCTCCATCAGCAGCCCCAACAAACAACAGATGTGGTGCCAAGAACCGAGATCTGACCGTCTCCATTCACACAGAAGCTCCGCGGTCCAAACGTCGGGATTTTCCATCTAGTTCTCTCTAAACCACATCATGGAACCTTTATCTACCTTACAGGACAACTGTCAGCAACATGGGACGTTCTGTTTAATTGCAAGATTGCATCACGTGAAGCCATTTTCAATGGGAAGAATATAAATAAAGCTTTCATGGAAGATTACAAATGAAGCACTGAGCCCCTTCTGCTTGTTTTGCTCTATTATCTTGGGTCAGATGAAGGCAATTGAACCTCAATTTAACATTTTAGAACGACTGGAAATATTCTCCCATTCGGCTGCATTGGAGAATCTTCCCAATTTGGTGTTAAGTCTGAAATCCCCGTCTCAGTTCCCTTCAATTGTTTCTTTATTGAGTAGACCATTCTGTCATTACACCAAGCCTGTCAGAACTGCCGCTTTGATTCAATACAACGGTAACGGTATCAGAAATCACTCAGTGCTCCACACAGTACAACGGATAACTTTTTTCTAATCAGTTGTCAGTTTCTAGTTTGTTTTTGTTTGTGTATACAAACAGATTCCGATCTGTGAACTATAACTCTGGCTCGTGCTTCAGTCATCCATCTTGTTCACATTCCCATTTTCCTTATCAATCTCACGCCCATTCACATTCACGGATTTTGAATATTGAAAGTAATTATAACTGTGGATCTTCTCCTGCTAGAAGAACAGAGTTGGTCCTGTATAATGCATTGTTATAAAGTGATAGTGTGTAAAGATGTAACTCTGCATTATCCATGGCCAGCTGAGCTCTTCTATATATTCTTCTATACATTGTGCAGGGCCTGGTGAGTTTCTCCTGCTAGAAGAACAGAGTTGGTCCTGTATAATGCATTGTTATAAAGTGACAGTGTGTAAAGATGTAACTCTGCATTATCCTTGGCCAGCTGAGCTCTTCTATATATTCTTCTATACATTGTGCAGGGCCTGGTGAGTTTCTCCTGCTAGAAGAACAGAGTTGGTCCTGTATAATGCATTGTTATAAAGTGACAGTGTGTAAAGATGTAACTCTGCATTATCCATGGCCAGCTGGGCTCTTCTATATATTCTTCTATAAATTGTGCAGGGTCTGTTAGTTTCTCCTGCTAGAAGAACAGAGTTGGCCCTGTATAATGCATTGGTATAAAGTGACAGCGTGTAAAGATGTAACTATGTATTATCCATGGCCAGCTGAGCTCTTCTATATATTCTTCTGTACATTGTGCAGGGTCTGGTGAGTTTTTCCTGCTAGAAGAACAGAGTTGGTCCTGTATAATGCATTGTTATAAAGTGACAGTGTGTAAAGATGTAACTCTGCATTATCCATGGCCAGCTGAGCTCTTCTATATATTCCTCTATACATTGTGCAGGGTCTGGTGAGTCTCTCCTCCTAGAAGAACAGAGTTGGTCCTGTATAATGCATTGTTATAAAGTGACAGTGTGTAAAGATGTAACTCTGCATTATCCATGGCCAGCTGAGCTCTTCTATATATTATCTATACATTGTGCAGGGTCTGGTGAGTTTATCCTGCTAGAAGAACAGAGTTGGTCCTGTATAATGCATTGTTATAAAGTGACAGTGTGTAAAGATGTAACTCTGCATTATCCATGGCCAGCTGAGCTCTTCTATATATTCTTCTATACATTGTGCAGGGTCTGGTGAGTTTCTCCTGCTAGAAGAACAGAGTTGGTCCTGTATAATGCATTGTTATAAAGTGACAGTGTGTAAAGATGTAACTCTGCATTATCCATGGCCAGCTGAGCTCTTCTATATATTCTTCTATACATTGTGCAGGGTCTGGTGAGTTTCTCCAGCTAGAAGAACAGAGTTGGCCCTGTATAATGCATTGTTATAAAGTGACTGTGTGTAAATATGTAATGCTGCATTATCCATGGCCAGCTGAGCTCTTCTATATATTATCTATACATTGTGCAGGGTCTGGTGAGTTTCTCCTGCTAGAAGAACAGAGTTGGCCCTGTATATTGCATTGTTATAAAGTGACAGTGTGTAAAGATATAACTCTGCATTATCCATGGCCAGCTGAGCTCTTCTATATATTCTTCTATACAATGTGCAGGGTCCAGTGAACAGTCCTTATTTGTGACTCAAATTACTCTGTCCCTCTAACCCCCACCCCTCCCCCACCCCCCTTCTTTGACCCCCTTGGCCCCCCGTCAAACCTTCACATAACTTTATGCCAGAGAAAATACTGAAGATCAGGAAGTGGAAAAGATTGTTACAGCTGCATAATAACCGCAGTATTAATCACCCCCCCATGATGCACCGCAATCGTCCGTCGCTGGATTCCCTCAGGGTCAATAAAACTGCAAAGAGGGGTTTAGAAGACCCAGATCTGGGCCCAAGTTCTAAAAGATGTCCAGTCACCATGGAAACCAATAGAATGCTCCTGCAGTGTGTAGAATGTACAGAGATCCGCAGGTTAGAGGGACATTCTACTGGTTGCCATGGTGACTGGACCACTATTAGCACGCTGTACCTTCATTTAATGGAGCACTCAGACTTTAAAATGATTTTTCTTTTTAAAAATGCAAACAAAATTATATGTATTCTAAAACATGTTAAGTTTACTCACAAATAAAGGAGGTCCAGGCATAATGTCTGTACCAGGACCCCCAGTACCAAACCCTAAATATCAGGTATGAGCCTCCCCACTCAGCTCTCTAGCTATTGGATGGAACATGAAATGAGGCACATCAACAGTGAACTGGGGAGGATCATTTTTTTTCCGGTCTCGGCTTTTTGGGTCTAGGTTTTTGCATCAGTTCGAAAACGGCATGGGGTGCATATCACGAAATGCAAGAGAGCACAATGCAAAGCAGTCACAAATTCAAACAGAAAACGGATCACAAAAATACATTTCAGAATGAACAAGCCGGTAGCTTTTTTTATATATATATATTTTTTTTTTATTTAACATTCTGCAAAAAATCAACTCATTTTCTAAACATTTAACAATAAAGGCAAAAAAAATGTATAGAATTGGTGACCAGAAGCAGATTGGTTTTGGTTCAAAGGTTATCATGGCACCGAGAAGAGCTAGATACAATAACCACAGCTACAATTATATATTATCATTATATTCTCTAAACAATAGACCAATGGCTCAGATTCCAGATTACTAAATAAATACAATTCAATGAACAGAACAGGTTAAGTGGGGTGAATTTGTTTTTGTAAATAGACTAATCTTTAAGCAACAGATAAAAAAAATATACTACAGAATTAAACTGCCAGGAGTTTGCAATTCAAGATTTTGAGAGCAATAGAAATTAAAGGGGCTCTGTCTCCAAAACATTGTCGATCCTGTGAATGTAGAGAATAAAAAAAAAAAGTTCAAAGATGATCTACACATTGGGCTTTCCGCAAGAAAAGAGAGAAATGCAGGAAAATGAGAAAATAATTCCAAACTCTCTCATTCCTCTGAGTCCGTCTGCATGATATGCAAAGGTAACAGGTGAGCTAAATAGGAGATAGCGCAGATTAACAGGGATTTGAGGGGACACCCTAGTGAGAAGCTGGCCAAACTCCTAACTTTTTTTCTGCAAATAAACCTCCATCGTGGGTCTAAATGTAGAGGTGATTTAACACTAGGTCTGCGCTGTGCGGAACTGGAGAATTCATTCCAACTCGACTACTTTGGCCTTACGTTCGAAATTGCCTGTAATCTTCTCTGCCATGATTAAAGCCCAATAGAGCTCCTTGAGATCTGGGGGCGTCTGGCGTATAGAATGTCCAATTCATGGAATGCTGGAATTACAGTGGCGATTGTTCCACGCTTGAGGCAGATTTAATATCTTTCTGACCCTCACCGTCCACCTTGAACTCTATACTATTGTGAAGTAATTTGGAAATAGTTAGTAGCAGTTGGAAGTCTTTTTCTTTTTTTTTTTTTTCATTTTTCTTGAATTTTCAAATCTTCCAGACACAAGTTTTTTTTCTTTTCATTTTTGCTGTGTTGGATCTGGCGCAATCTGTGATGGAACGGACACCCTTTTTAAGGATTAGCAGGTTTTGGTCCCTTGGCTGCTGGGAGCTGCAACGGTTTCAATAGCATGATGGGATTTGCACCCCTCAGCATCTTACGCCCGCATCACTGCATTAAATGGTTTGTGCATTAATTATGATGAAAGTGCCACAGGGGACACCAGAGGTTTGGTCATTTGTTACGGACATTAATTCAATCCTTCTAAAAAGATTTAAAAAAAAACACAGAATCCTCTTCTAGCCAATGAAATTCCATGGAACCGCAACCCTTTCCTGCGTTGATTCCAGCTTGTTTCATGGTTAATTTAAAGGGGAATTAATATTTGGGGTCTTTTGAGGAGACGCTGGTGTTAAAAAGCTGAACCATATTTCTCTTCTAAACTTGTGGGAGGAAAAAAAAGAATCAAATAATAATAATAATAATATATATTTATTTGCAAGAACAGTTATGGGCTTGGATGGCTCTGTGACATTCCGGCATCTGTTAAGTGTCCAGGGGGTAAGTGTTGGGAATTTCCGACTTGCTGAGATCCCAGGTGGACAGTCTGATCACCAGCTGCAAGATATGAATGATACTCATTGCACTGTGATTGTGGACCAGAAAGCAGAATCCCCACGAGATGATACATGATTACAAGTGCCATGATTACAAGTGCCCCTGCATCACAATACTCCATACAAGTCTGGATCACAGGGTATAACTACCCAAAAACAGATTGCAAGTTCTTTTGGAGCAGACACGAGGAAGCTGCTAGCGTTTGCTATAAAGATCTTGCATGCGGTTACATATGCCACAGACATTTTATTAGGTCTGATATCTTTAAGGTGATTATTTACATCAGCTTCACATTACCGATCTTAAGTGACCACTAAAAAAACCAGAAAAAAAATAGTAAGAGTGAGCATGCTGCTCAGGTATAGGAGGAGTAAGAGTGAGCATGCTGCTCAGGTAGAGGGGGAGTAAGAGTGAGCATGCTGCTCAGGTAGAGGGGGAGTAAGAGTGAGCATGCTGCTCAGGTAGAGGGGGAGTAAGAGTGAGCATGCTGCTCAGGTAGAGGGGGAGGAAGAGTGAGCATGCCGCTCAGGTAGAGGGGGAGTAAGAGTGAGCATGCTGCTCAGGTAGAGGGGGAGTAAGAGTGAGCATGCTGCTCAGGTAGAGGGGGAGTAAGAGTGAGCATGCAGCTCAGGTAGAGGGGGAGTAAGAGTGAGCATCCAGCTCAGGTAGGTGGGGAGTAAGAGTGAGCATGCCACTCAGGTAGAGGGGGAGTAAGAGTGAGCATGCAGCTCAGGTAGAGGAGGAAGTGGTTATGCACTAAGCACGCTAGGTGGAGAGCGCCTCTGGAGGCAAGCGTCAGCCAGTTTAACATTTTGCAGTGATGGAGGGCAGATTGGCACAGCACATTGTATTCATTGCTCAAAACAAATAGGAATAAGTGAGATGAATATGGATTATATCCAGGAGTCGGCAGATCATAGATCACACACCTGTCTGGAAATGAAGGTTTGGGTCTGACGGGGGGGCTATCTGCTGCATCTTCTTCTGCTCCATCTGCTGTACGACCTGTAATGTAATTACTGATTATCTTCTGCCATCTAAATCACACTGACCACGGGATGGATTCTATCCAAATAATCAAACCCCTGGGGCTTTATTCATGAGAGAGGGGACTGCATGGGAATTGGCAAGGGAATGTCAAATGCCAGGCCAAAGTAGCAGAGTTGGAAACATTCTCCAACGCAGCTCAATGGGAGAAATTTTCCAACTCAGCTACTTTGCACTTACATTGGAAATTCCCTTGTCAATTCTCTCTTTCATAAATAGGAGAGAAAAAGAGTCTGACTTCACAGGATCTCTGGCGCCCTCAACCCTCAGTGTGTAGAATGCATGCCTAGCCATAGCTGACAAGGGATTATCCAAACCAGAGGAGGTTAGTGTAATGGGCCTATTTAAATCACTAGATCAGGGATGGCTAACCTTGGCACTGCAGGTGTTTGGGAATTACATACCGCATGATCCTCAGTCATCGGGAGTGTCAAGGTTAGCCCTCACTGCTCTAGACTGTAGGTACCTGGTGCAGCTCCTGTTTCTGGGCCTGGATGTGCTCGTGCTGTTTCTGCAGATCCTCTCTCTGTCTGTAAAGAGTCTCTGCTCTCTTCTGTAACTCCATCTCCTGCGCAGAGATCTGTTTCTCAAACTCTTGCAGCTCTTCCTCCGTGTAAATCGGCTGCTCGTCGATCGTCTGTGAACCAGGGTGAGACACGGGTCAGATCAACGGTCTGCACACATATCAGTTCTTGGGCAAAGTTCTAAAAGTGGAGCAGTCACCATGGAAACCAATGGAATGTTCTACAGTCACCATGGAAACCAATGGAATGTTCTACAGTCACCATGGAAACCAATGGAATGTTCTACAGTCACCACGGAAGCCAATGGAATGTTCTACAGTCACCACGGAAACCAATGGAATGTTCTACAGTCACCACGAAAACCAACGGAATGTTCTACAGTCACCATGGAAACCAACGGAATGTTCTACAGTCACCACGGAAACCAATGGAATGTTCTACAGTCACCACGGAAACCAATGGAATGTTCTATAGTCACCACGGAAACCAATGGAATGTTCTACAGTCACGCGAGGAAAAGCAAAAAGGACAGCGAGGACGCACTGTAAGGCGGGACTTGGAGAGCGAGGACGCACTGTAAGGCGGGACTTGGAGAGCGAGGACGCACTGTAAGGCGGGGCTTGGAGAGCGAGGAAGCACTGTAAGGCGGGGCTTGGAGAGCAAGGAAGCACTGTAATGCGGGGCTTGGAGAGCAAGGAAGCACTGTAAGGCGGGGCTTGGAGAGCGAGGAAGCACTGTAAGGCGGGGCTTGGAGAGCGAGGAAGCACTGTAAGGCGGGGCTTGGAGAGCGGGGAAGCACTGTAATGCGGGGCTTGGAGAGCGAGGCAGCACTGTAAGGCGGGGCTTGGAGAGCGAGGACGCACTGTAAGGCGGGGCTTGGAGAGCAAGGAAGTACTGTAAGGCGGGGCTTGGAGAGCGAGGAAGCACTGTAAGGCGGGGCTTGGAGAGCGAGGAAGCACTGTAAGGCGGGGCTTGGAGAGCGAGGAAGCACTGTAAGGCGGGGCTTGGAGAGCGAGGAAGCACTGTAAGGCGGGGCTTGGAGAGCGAGGAAGCACTGTAAGGCGGGGCTTGGAGAGCGGGGAAGTACTGTAATGCGGGGCTTGGAGAGCGAGGACGCACTGTAAGGCGGGGCTTGGAGAGCGAGGACGCACTGTAAGCTTGTGGTGTAATAATGGAGTGCCTCTATACACGCAGTTATCACATTGCTCCAACCAACCCCTCCCCATCTTAGCCCTGTATCTGTCGCGGTCCTGGTTTGATGCATTGAGTGCTCTTCATAGACCAGTATAATAAGATTCATTACCTCCCACCCGACCGGCTCTAAAAATTCCTTTTTCTCTGATGAATTTGATGAATTCGGCCAGATTGATCAGACGGTCCTTATCAATATCAACCTGGAATGAGAATAACGACAGACGCAAACGCCATGGGGCACCGATTATATTAAAGGGACAGTACCAAGTCTAAACTGGGAGGTCGCTCAAGGGGGATGTGGGTCATTGAACCAGTAATTGGGAACAATAGCAGAAGATCCTACGGTGAGCTGATCCTTCGGACAAAACTATCAGCAAAAGAAAAAACAATGGTGGGAGTGATCTCAGGGGGTTTTGTCTACTCCACGAGGGTCTACTCAATAGAGAGACTTGCAGGCAATTGAGATGGGAATTTTACACTTTAGACCAAAGTAGTGGAGTTGGAAAAATTCTCCAATGCAGCTGAATGGGAGAGTGTTTCCAGCTTGGCTACTTTGGCCTTCAGTTTGAAATTCCTTGCAAGTCTCTCTTTATTGAGTAGACCCTTAAGTATTGTGCCCGTCCAGAAACAATGGCGGTAAAAAGTTCAAAAATAGCAAAAATCTAAAAGATTAAAAATGGGAATAAAATAAAAATAAAAAATACGACCAATAAAAATTTATTGGATATTGTTCAAAACAGAACCTTAATTAATGTTTCTATTTGCTCATGTGTGTGAATAAACAGCAAAAGAAAAATGTTTGGTTATTTCACAATAATGCACAAACTGCTCTATTCAAACAGAACTAGACAGTTAGAAGGATAATGCAAATGTGGATACATTGTTCAGTTGGGATGCATACTGCTGTCATATACCTGATTTCCCTCTATATACATGTATATCATACATTCTGCAGGGCAGCAGGTACATGTCAGGTGTACGTCAAAAAAAAATGGCCGACCATACAGCTGTATGCATGGAATTCAAAGTGGGAGGAGTTAAAGGTCAGATCTATACAGGTTAATACCAAGAAAACGGTGGCTATTCGGAAACTGTGATTGAGAGGGATGGCTGCTTGGGGTACAAGGAATAAAAAAAATGGTTGGTTTCGGGGAGTGAGAATGAAAAGACAGAATTTACCTCATTCATAACATGCTCTCTCATTCGCAACCTTTCTTCCTCCATTTCCACCATGTCGTCCTCTTCATTTTTGGGGTCGTACGCTTTCTCCAGCTATGAAAAAAATAAAAGTTTCTTACAAGGGTCGATGAGCAGGTGCAATACATGTTCCAGGGGTATGGGATGGAGTCTATGATGTAAAGCTTGCCCCAAAAGCTCTCCATCCCCAAATACGTTAGGGTGAGAGAGTTTAATTAAGACAGGACAGAACCAGATGATGCAAATAAGCAGCATGCAACGTAATAGATAACACTTTCCTACAAACAAGACCACCGCATGTCAAAAGACACCACGCCCCCTTACATTCCAACCACTTGAAACAGCCGAGGTCAACAGAGAGTGATGGTGAATATCAGCACTTTCTCAGATGGGAGCAGAAGAACTCTCTGCACTCACTCATGTCACCGAATTTAGAAGCCCCGGAGAAATTATTTTCAACTCCAAAACTACAGGAGAACCGGAACTTGTTTTAAAGCAAAAGGTAAGTGCAGGTCCCATCTAATAATAAACATATGTAGATCACACAGCAAAATAAGTCAAGGGGGATTACTGCCCCTTTAAATCAAGAATAAAAATGTCTCACCTCTTTAGTGAAGAGAGCTTCCAGCTCCTGCTCATCAATAAAGCCATCACTGTTGATGTCTGCAACAGGAAACCGACTCAAATTAAAAACAAACGGAGGCGAGGGGTGTAACAAGCAGAGAATCTGACGAAATTGGGGCATTTTTCATGGGTTAAAAGGGGCAGTAAAGGTTTCTTTTAAAATATCGCGTCATTAACAGAAGCAAAAGTTCGAAATCTGGTGCCGCCTGCATGGAATAAACCAGACATGTATATCGGCAGATATTACCGGGTTTACTTAGAGCGCTGCCTCACAGATGAGGCAGAACTCGTCAGCTGCCAACGCATGCCAGCATGCGCTCATCCAAACTGCGTGGGACTTTAAAGATAAAATATTCTTTATTTAATTCTTCAAAAGGATAACTCGAAGCACACATTTTCTCCACTGTATTATCAGATAACCCATGAGGAGGTCTGTACTTTAAAATTAATTACTCCACTGGCTGCACACTTCAGCCCCCGTCTGCCATCAACCCCGGGGGCAGAGCCGACTGTGCCCCTCCCTCCGCGGCATGAGGGCAACTATATTAAAATGTATTTAACCCTTTTCAGACCCAGCGCCATATTTCCTGTAGCTTTGACCAATAAGCATACAGCAATGTAACAAAACATCTGCGCCAACAAAGTTACCGTTAATCTTACCGTGTAACTTAAAGAAAGTCTTTGGGTTGAAGTCGGTTGGATCGAGACCGTCCGTTTCCTGCCAAACCTCCTTTAACTGATCTTTGCTCCCCTGGGGGAAGAAAAAAAAACACGAAAAAAAATGTCAATTTAATACGAAGTCACCAAGCAGAGAAACGGGGCCAAACACAAGGATACAGGAATCTGCTTGAACATAAAGGCCAGTCACCTCTCACAGACCCCTGGATGCAAATACCACAGGGGTATCATTCCTGGATGTAAAAGCAAAGGTAATGGGTGAAGCATCAGCAACATGTGGGCGGGGCATGGGTGAATATATACATTTAACCACTCCCACAATATCTTGAAGTCGCACACACATAGAGTGCCTTACTGAGAATCAGACCCTATATAGGGGAATAGCAGGTTTGGGCTGGGACAAGCAGAGAAGTACACATTTACGGTCTAACACTAGACTAAGGAGACCAGTTTCTTTTGGGTCCATCAGATTCACTGAATTATATTGGAATTAACAAATCTAGAATTTACAGGGATTTTCTTCAAACAGAGAGAGCGGCACACTGGCCAATATTCCTATTAGTCAATATCAAGACTGGCTGAGCATGATCATATATTACATACAATACACTGGCCAATATTCCCATCAGCCAATATCAAGACTGGCCGAGCATGATCATATATTACATACAATACACTGGCCAATATTCCCATCAGTCAATATCAAGACTGGCCGAGCATTATCATATATTACATACAATACACTGGCCAATATTCCTATTAGTCAATATCAAGACTGGCTGAGCATGATCATATATTACATACAATACACTGGCCAATATTCCTATTAGTCAATATCAAGACTGGCTGAGCATGATCATATATTACATACAATACACTGGCCAATATTCCCATCAGCCAATATCAAGACTGGCCGAGCATTATCATATATTACATACAATACACTGGACAATATTCCCATCAGCCAATATCAAGACTGGCCGAGCATTATCATATATTACATACAATACACTGGACAATATTCCCATCAGCCAATATCAAGACTGGCCGGGCATTATCATATATTACATACAATACCCTGGCCAATACTCCCATCAGCCAATATCAAGACTGGCCGGGCATGATCATATATTACATACAATACACTGGCCAATATTCCTAATAGTCAATATCAAGACTGGTCGAGCATTATCATATATTACATACAATACACTGGCCAATACTCCCATCTGCCAATATCAAGACTGGCCGGGCATTATCATATATTACATACAATACACTGGCCAATATTCCTATTAGTCAATATCAAGACTGGTCGAGCATTATCATATATTACATACAATACCCTGGCCAATATTCCTATTAGTCAATATCAAGACTGGCTGAGCATGATCATATATTACATACAATACACTGGCCAATATTCCCATCAGCCAATATCAAGACTGGCCGAGCATGATCATATATTACATACAATACACTGGCCAATATTCCCATCAGCCAATATCAGACTGGCCGGGCATTATCATATATTACATCCAAAACCCTGGCCAATACTCCCATCAGCCAATATCAGACTGGCCGGGCATTATCATATATTACATACAATACACTGGCCAATATTCCCATCAGCCAATATCAAGACTGGCCGAGCATTATCATATATTACATACAATACACTGGCCAATATTCCTATTAGTCAATATCAAGACTGGTCGAGCATTATCATATATTACATACAATACACTGGCCAATATTCCCATCAGCCAATATCAAGACTGGCCGAGCATTATCATATATTACATACAATACACTGGCCAATATTCCTATTAGTCAATATCAAGACTGGTCGAGCATTATCATATATTACATACAATACACTGGCCAATATTCCTATTAGTCAATATCAAGACTGGTCGAGCATTATCATATATTACATACAATACACTGGCCAATATTCCTATTAGTCAATATCAAGACTTGTCGAGCATTATCATATATTACATACAATACCCTGGCCAATACTCCCATCAGCCAATATCAAGACTGGCCGGGCATGATCATATATTAAATCCAATACCCTGGCCAATACTCCCATCAGCCAATATCAGACTGGCCGGGTATTATCATATATTACATACAATACACTGGCCAATATTCCCATCAGCCAATATCAAGACTGGCCGAGCATTATCATATATTACATACAATACACTGGCCAATATTCCTATTAGTCAATATCAAGACTGGTCGAGCATTATCATATATTACATACAATACACTGGCCAATATTCCTATTAGTCAATATCAAGACTGGTCGAGCATTATCATATATTACATACAATACACTGGCCAATACTCCCATCAGCCAATATCAAGACTGGCCGGGCATGATCATATATTACATACAATACACTGGCCAATATTCCTAATAGTCAATATCAAGACTGGTCGAGCATTATCATATATTACATACAATACACTGGCCAATACTCCCATCTGCCAATATCAAGACTGGCTGGGCATTATCATATATTACATACAATACACTGGCCAATATTCCCATCAGCCAATATCAAGACTGGCCGAGCATTATCATATATTACATACAATACACTGGCCAATATTCCTATTAGTCAATATCAAGACTGGTCGAGCATTATCATATATTACATACAATACCCTGGCCAATATTCCTATTAGTCAATATCAAGACTGGCTGAGCATGATCATATATTACATACAATACACTGGCCAATATTCCCATCAGCCAATATCAGACTGGCCGGGCATTATCATATATTACATCCAATACCCTGGCCAATACTCCCATCAGCCAATATCAGACTGGCCGGGCATTATCATATATTACATACAATACACTGGCCAATATTCACATCAGCCAATATCAAGACTGGCCGAGCATTATCATATATTACATACAATACACTGGCCAATATTCCTATTAGTCAATATCAAGACTGGTCAAGCATTATCATATATTACATACAATACACTGGCCAATATTCCCATCAGCCAATATCAAGACTGGCCGGGCATTATCATATATTACATACAATACCCTGGCCAATACTCCCATCAGCCAATATCAGACTGGCCGAGCATGATCATATATTACATACAATACACTGGCCAATATTCCTATTAGTCAATATCAAGACTGGCCGAGCATGATCATATATTACATACAATACACTGGCCGATACTCCCATCAGCCAATATCAAGACTGGCCGAGCATGATCATATATTACATACAATACACTGGCCGATACTCCCATCAGCCAATATCAAGACTGGCCGAGCATTATCATATATTACATACAATACACTGGCCAATATTCCCATCAGCCAATATCAAGACTGGCCGAGCATTATCATATATTACATACAATACACTGGACAATATTCCCATCAGCCAATATCAAGACTGGCCGGGCATTATCATATATTACATACAATACCCTGGCCAATATTCCCATCAGCCAATATCAAGACTGGCCGGGCATTATCATATATTACATACAATACCCTGGCCAATACTCCCATCAGCCAATATCAAAACTGGCCGAGCATGATCATATATTACATACAATACACTGGCCAATATTCCCATCAGCCAATATCAGACTGGCCGGGCATTATCATATATTACATCCAATACCCTGGCCAATACTCCCATCAGCCAATATCAGACTGGCCGGGCATTAATCATATATTACATACAATACACTGGCCAATATTCCCATCAGCCAATATCAAGACTGGCCGAGCATTATCATATATTACATACAATACACTGGCCAATATTCCTATTAGTCAATATCAAGACTGGTCGAGCATTATCATATATTACATACAATACACTGGCCAATATTCCTATTAGTCAATATCAAGACTGGTCGAGCATTATCATATATTACATACAATACACTGGCCAATATTCCTATTAGTCAATATCAAGACTTGTCGAGCATTATCATATATTACATACAATACCCTGGCCAATACTCCCATCAGCCAATATCAGACTGGCCGGGCATTATCATATATTAAATCCAATACCCTGGCCAATACTCCCATCAGCCAATATCAGACTGGCCGGGTATTATCATATATTACATACAATACACTGGCCAATATTCCCATCAGCCAATATCAAGACTGGCCGAGCATTATCATATATTACATACAATACACTGGCCAATATTCCTATTAGTCAATATCAAGACTGGTCGAGCATTATCATATATTACATACAATACACTGGCCAATATTCCTATTAGTCAATATCAAGACTGGTCGAGCATTATCATATATTACATACAATACACTGGCCAATACTCCCATCAGCCAATATCAAGACTGGCCGGGCATGATCATATATTACATACAATACACTGGCCAATATTCCTAATAGTCAATATCAAGACTGGTCGAGCATTATCATATATTACATACAATACACTGGCCAATACTCCCATCAGCCAATATCAGACTGGCCGGGCATTATCATATATTACATACAATACACTGGCCAATATTCCCATCAGCCAATATCAAGACTGGCCGAGCATTATCATATATTACATACAATACACTGGCCAATATTCCTATTAGTCAATATCAAGACTGGTCGAGCATTATCATATATTACATACAATACCCTGGCCAATATTCCTATTAGTCAATATCAAGACTGGCTGAGCATGATCATATATTACATACAATACACTGGCCAATATTCCCATCAGCCAATATCAGACTGGCCGGGCATTATCATATATTACATCCAATACCCTGGCCAATACTCCCATCAGCCAATATCAGACTGGCCGGGCATTATCATATATTACATACAATACACTGGCCAATATTCACATCAGCCAATATCAAGACTGGCCGAGCATTATCATATATTACATACAATACACTGGCCAATATTCCTATTAGTCAATATCAAGACTGGTCGAGCATTATCATATATTACATACAATACACTGGCCAATATTCCCATCAGCCAATATCAAGACTGGCCGGGCATTATCATATATTACATACAATACCCTGGCCAATACTCCCATCAGCCAATATCAGACTGGCCGAGCATGATCATATATTACATACAATACACTGGCCAATATTCCTATTAGTCAATATCAAGACTGGCCGAGCATGATCATATATTACATACAATACACTGGCCGATACTCCCATCAGCCAATATCAAGACTGGCCGAGCATGATCATATATTACATACAATACACTGGCCGATACTCCCATCAGCCAATATCAAGACTGGCCGAGCATTATCATATATTACATACAATACACTGGCCAATATTCCCATCAGCCAATATCAAGACTGGCCGAGCATTATCATATATTACATACAATACACTGGACAATATTCCCATCAGCCAATATCAAGACTGGCCGGGCATTATCATATATTACATACAATACCCTGGCCAATATTCCCATCAGCCAATATCAAGACTGGCCGGGCATTATCATATATTACATACAATACCCTGGCCAATACTCCCATCAGCCAATATCAAAACTGGCCGAGCATGATCATATATTACATACAATACACTGGCCAATATTCCCATCAGCCAATATCAGACTGGCCGGGCATTATCATATATTACATCCAATACCTTGGCCAATACTCCCATCAGCCAATATCAGACTGGCCGGGCATTATCATATATTACATACAATACACTGGCCAATATTCCCATCAGCCAATATCAAGACTGGCCGAGCATTATCATATATTACATACAATACACTGGCCAATATTCCTATTAGTCAATATCAAGACTGGTCGAGCATTATCATATATTACATACAATACACTGGCCAATATTCCTATTAGTCAATATCAAGACTGGTCGAGCATTAATATATATTACATACAATACACTGGCCAATATTCCTATTAGTCAATATCAAGACTTGTCGAGCATTATCATATATTACATACAATACCCTGGCCAATACTCCCATCAGCCAATATCAGACTGGCCGAGCATGATCATATATTACATACAATACACTGGCCAATATTCCTATTAGTCAATATCAAGACTGGCCGAGCATGATCATATATTACATACAATACACTGGCCGATACTCCCATCAGCCAATATCAAGACTGGCCGAGCATGATCATATATTACATACAATACACTGGCCGATACTCCCATCAGCCAATATCAAGACTGGCCGAGCATTATCATATATTACATACAATACACTGGCCAATATTCCCATCAGCCAATATCAAGACTGGCCGAGCATTATCATATATTACATACAATACACTGGACAATATTCCCATCAGCCAATATCAAGACTGGCCGGGCATTATCATATATTACATACAATACCCTGGCCAATATTCCCATCAGCCAATATCAAGACTGGCCGGGCATTATCATATATTACATACAATACCCTGGCCAATACTCCCATCAGCCAATATCAAAACTGGCCGAGCATGATCATATATTACATACAATACACTGGCCAATATTCCCATCAGCCAATATCAGACTGGCCGGGCATTATCATATATTACATCCAATACCCTGGCCAATACTCCCATCAGCCAATATCAGACTGGCCGGGCATTATCATATATTACATACAATACACTGGCCAATATTCCCATCAGCCAATATCAAGACTGGCCGAGCATTATCATATATTACATACAATACACTGGCCAATATTCCTATTAGTCAATATCAAGACTGGTCGAGCATTATCATATATTACATACAATACACTGGCCAATATTCCTATTAGTCAATATCAAGACTGGTCGAGCATTAATATATATTACATACAATACACTGGCCAATATTCCTATTAGTCAATATCAAGACTTGTCGAGCATTATCATATATTACATACAATACCCTGGCCAATACTCCCATCAGCCAATATCAAGACTGGCCGGGCATGATCATATATTACATACAATACACTGGCCAATATTCCCATCAGCCAATATCAAGACTGGCCGGGCATGATCATATATTACATACAATACACTGGGCAATATTCCCATCAGCCAATATCAAGACTGGCCGGGCATTATCATATATTACATACAATACCCTGGCCAATACTCCCATCAGCCAATATCAAGACTGGCCGGGCATGATCATATATTACATACAATACCCTGGCCAATACTCCCATCTGCCAATATCAAGACTGGCCGGGCATGATCATATATTACATACAATACACTGGCCAATACTCCCATCTGCCAATATCAAGACTGGCCGGGCATGATCATATATTACATACAATACACTGGCCGATACTCCCATCTGCCAATATCAGACTGGCCGGGTATTATCATATATTACATACAATACACTGGCCAATATTTCCATCAGCCAATATCAAGACTGGCCGGGCATTATCATATATTACATACAATACACTGGCCAATATTCCTATTAGTCAATATCAAGACTGGTCGAGCATGATCATATATTACATACAATACACTGGCCGATAATCCCATCAGCCAATATCAGACTGGCCGAGCATTATCATATATTACATACAATACTCTGGCCAATACTCCCATCTGCCAATATCAAGACTGGCCGAGCATTATCATATATTACATACAATACCCTGGCCAATACTCCCATCTGCCAATATCAAGACTGGCCGAGCATTATCATATATTACATACAATACACTGGCTGATACTCCCATCAGCCAGTATCAGACTTGGCCCCAGCACTCACGGGATGGTTCATTTTCGGATGTTCCTTGTGTTTTTTCTTCATCTCCTCGTGCTTTGCCTCCTCCGCTCTCCTTTTCTCCTCGTCAAGTGATTTCAGATACTCCCTCCTCTCGTGTTCCTTCATCATCTCGTATCTCTTGAACTCATCGTGCCGTTCCTTATCGTAATTCTCCAAATCCTTTGTTGCCTGGAAATTAAAAAAAACGAACAAACTGATCTTTTCCCCATGAGATTGGACTTTAGATAAATAACCTGAGTCGGGTTTAAATGTTCAGCATTTTCATGAATAACCTGCACTCTCTATCATTTGGGGGATGTATTCATGAGATTGCAGAATTAAAGCCAAAATGGCAAATGGAGTTTAAAGTATAACTGAATTGGAAAAAAATTCCAACTCTGCTACATTGGCCTTCAGTTTGAAATTCCTTTCTCAATCCACAGCAATTCCTTCATAATTAAAGCCTGTGGCACAGCGGATACACTGCATCCTGGATGGCAGTAAGGTGCCGTGTGCGGGTGGATGGCAGTAAGGTGCCGGGTGGATGGCAGTAAGGTGCCGTGTGCGAGTGGATGGCAGTAAGGTGCCGTGTGCGGGTGGATGGCAGTAAGGTGCCGTGTGCGGGTGGATGGCAGTAAGGTGCCGCCTGCTGGAGGATGGCAGTAAGGTGCCGCGTGCGAGTGGATGGCAGTAAGGTGCCGCGTGCGAGTGGATGGCAGTAAGTTGCCGCGTGCGAGTGGATGGCAGTAAGGTGCCGCGTGCGAGTGGATGGCAGTAAGGTGCCGCGTGCGAGTGGATGGCAGTAAGGTGCGGTGTGCGAGTGGATGGCAGTAAGATGCGGTGTGCGAGTCGATGGCAGTAAGGTGCAGTGTGCGAGTGGATGGCAGTAAGGTGCCGTGTGCGAGTGGATGGCAGTAAGGTGCAGTGTGCGAGTGGATGGCAGTAAGGTGCCGTGTGCGAGTGGATGGCAGTAAGGTGCGGTGTGGTGTGCGAGTGGATGGCAGTAAGGTGCGGTGTGCGAGTGGATGGCAGTAAGGTGCGGTGTGCGAGTGGATGGCAGTAAGGTGCTGTGTGCGAGTGGATGGCAGTAAGGTGCTGTGTGCGAGTGGATGGCAGTAAGGTGCCGTGTGCGAGTGGATGGCAGTAAGGTGCCGTGTGCGAGTGGATGGCAGTAAGGTGCGGTGTGCGAGTGGATGGCAGTAAGGTGCCGTGTGCGAGTGGATGGCAGTAAGGTGCCGTGTGCGAGTGGATGGCAGTAAGGTGCCGTGTGCGAGTGGATGGCAGTAAGGTGCCGTGTGCGAGTGGATGGCAGTAAGGTGCCGTGTGCGAGTGGATGGCAGTAAGGTGCCGCGTGCGGGTGGATGGCAGTAAGGTGCGGTGTGCGAGTGGATGGCAGTAAGGTGCGGTGTGCGAGTGGATGGCAGTAAGGTGCGGTGTGCGAGTGGATGGCAGTAAGGTGCTGTGTGCGAGTGGATGGCAGTAAGGTGCTGTGTGCGAGTGGATGGCAGTAAGGTGCCGTGTGCGAGTGGATGGCAGTAAGGTGCCGTGTGCGAGTGGATGGCAGTAAGGTGCCGTGTGCGAGTGGATGGCAGTAAGGTGCTGTGTGCGAGTGGATGGCAGTAAGGTGCCGTGTGCGAGTGGATGGCAGTAAGGTGCCGCGTGCGGGTGGATGGCAGTAAGGTGCCGTGTGCGAGTGGATGGCAGTAAGGTGCCGTGTGCGAGTGGATGGCAGTAAGGTGCTGTGTGCGAGTGGATGGCAGTAAGGTGCCGTGTGCGAGTGGATGGCAGTAAGGTGCCGTGTGGTGTGCGAGTGGATGGCAGTAAGGTGCTGTGTGCGAGTGGATGGCAGTAAGGTGCGGTGTGCGAGTGGATGGCAGTAAGGTGCGGTGTGCGAGTGGATGGCAGTAAGGTGCGGTGTGCGAGTGGATGGCAGTAAGGTGCCGTGTGCGAGTGGATGGCAGTAAGGTGCCGCGTGCGGGTGGATGGCAGTAAGGTGCCGCGTGCGGGTGGATGGCAGTAAGGTGCCGTGTGCGAGTGGATGGCAGTAAGGTGCCGTGTGCGAGTGGATGGCAGTAAGGTGCTGTGTGCGAGTGGATGGCAGTAAGGTGCCGTGTGCGAGTGGATGGCAGTAAGGTGCCGTGTGGTGTGCGAGTGGATGGCAGTAAGGTGCTGTGTGCGAGTGGATGGCAGTAAGGTGCTGTGTGCGAGTGGATGGCAGTAAGGTGCCGTGTGCGAGTGGATGGCAGCAAGGTGCTGTGTGCGAGTGGATGGCAGTAAGGTGCTGTGTGCGAGTGGATGGCAGTAAGGTGCTGTGTGCGAGTGGATGGCAGTAAGGTGCCGTGTGGTGTGCGAGTGGATGGCAGTAAGGTGCCGCGTGCGAGTGGATGGCAGTAAGGTGCCGTGTGGTGTGCGAGTGGATGGCAGTAAGGTGCCGTGTGCGAGTGGATGGCAGTAAGGTGCCGTGTGGTGTGCGAGTGGATGGCAGTAAGGTGCCGTGTGCGAGTGGATGGCAGTAAGGTGCCGTGTGCGAGTGGATGGCAGTAAGGTGCCGTGTGCGAGTGGATGGCAGTAAGGTGCCGTGTGCGAGTGGATGGCAGTAAGGTGCCGTGTGCGAGTGGATGGCAGTAAGGTGCCGTGTGCGAGTGGATGGCAGTAAGGTGCCGTGTGCGAGTGGATGGCAGTAAGGTGCCGTGTGCGAGTGGATGGCAGTAAGGTGCCGTGTGCGAGTGGATGGCAGTAAGGTGCGGCGTGCGAGTGGATCACATCCAATGAGATGTAACTCTTATCATGGGAATGGAATAAGACACTCACGGCTTTGATCAGTAGGTCGAGGTCCGCTGGTTCAAAGGAATGTGGGTTGTTGTGGTTGAGATGATCAAACTGCTTGAGGAGGGTCCGGTGGTCCATTCCGGTGTCTGAAACGACAATGAAAACATTACACAAAATATCCGGAATCTGCAGATTTGTTTAGGTTTGTTCCATGGCTGTGAAGATGCTCATCTCACGTCTCTAGGAGGTACAGCCCGTCCAATGCCCACTGGGGGGCTACTCACTAAACTGCAAACAATCAGGTATTAGAGGTATGTCACCTAAACATTGTTATACAATAATAGGATCTATATACTGACTCCGCAGATTTAGAAGCACAAGCTTATATCACCTCCGGCTTCATATCTGACATATATCTGACATATATGATGTCATAAACAGGACACACCACAGACACGTGTTTCTCCTAAATGTATACATTTACTGCAATTCTGCTGACACAATGGGGGGTGTATATATAAAAACACGGCGCAAATACAGATTGCGCCAAATACGATGTATAAAGCAGACTCTGAGTCTGTACTATTTACGTTGAATGCGTAGCTTTTGGTTGTGTCGGCGCTCACAGTGCAATCGCCATTATACATAGTTTTATACTTTTCATAATACCCTTTATGTATAGCCCCCAGTGTCCTGACCATTTAACACCATTTTTTATTCTCCGCATTCTCAGTGTAACCATATTTAGGTGATAGGGTCCCTTTAATAGCAGAGATGGAAAGATAGGCAAACTGAAGAATGATTTCAGCTCGGCTAGTAATGCCTGATTTTTGCAGTTCACCCTACCTCAGTTTTCGTTAGTAGAACCAAATTGGGCTGGACTGCTCAAGGTCTGGTCGGTCAGGTGACCAACAATTTGCAATATATAGCAAACTGAGCCCTCTAGCTGCAGTGGGCAATGTGGCGCTACGGCAAGCACCGCGGAGGCAGTCTGGCGCTACGGCAAGCACCGCGGAGGCAGTCTGGCGCTACGGCAAGCACCGCGGGGGGCAGTCTGGCGCTACGGCAAGCACCGCGGGGGGCAGTCTGGCGCTACGGCAAGCACCGCGGGGGGCAGTCTGGCGCTACGGCAAGCACCGCGGGGGGCAGTCTGGCGCTACGGCAAGCACCGCGGGGGGCAGTCTGGCGCTACGGCAAGCACCGCGGGGGGCAGTCTGGCGCTACGGCAAGCACCGCGGGGGGCAGTCTGGCGCTACGGCAAGCACCGCGGGGGGCAGTCTGGCGCTACGGCAAGCACCGCGGGGGGCAGTCTGGCGCTAAGGCAAGCACCGCGGGGGGCAGTCTGGCGCTAAGGCAAGCACCGCGGGGGGCAGTCTGGCGCTACGGCAAGCACTGCGGGGGGCAGTCTGGCGCTACGGCAAGCACTGCGGGGGCAGTCTGGCGCTACGGCAAGCACTGCAGGGGGCAGTCTAGTATTGTGGGGGATACTGTATTAACTCAGATTGGATACATTTATGATAGGGTACCCATTAAGAGATATAGAACGGGAGGGATTAGGCCATTTTCAGGAGTGAAATTCCCTGAAGTTTGTGCTGATCTTTAAATTGGAATCCAGAGAATTTCCCAAATGTATATTCCCCTCCCCGGGAAGAAACGCCAGCCGTTACGGGATGTAGAATGATGCTTTGGCGTTTGGAGTAGCGGATTAGTTAACAGATCAGGTCATTCATTTCTGATGTAAAAATAATAAAGAAACAAACAGCCTCTCACGTTCCAAATCATCCATCTTCGCCCGGATTAACATCCGCAATCTCGCCACTTCCTGGCGCTTCAGCTCGTCCAGTCTAGTACGGATGTGGTGACTCACCAAGTCCAACTCTTTACTGATCTTACCGCTCTGTGAAATCAATCAACCTCTTTATAATACAATATATAGCATTTCATTTAAAACAAAGAATTATAAATAAATTCCAAATAATGTACTACATAACATGGGTCTGAACACAGGCCCCTCAAGGCCCCTCAAAGTGACTCTCATCCAAAACTGTGTTTATTATGTAAATGTAGAGAATAAAAAAAAAAAAATTAAAATTATACATTGTGTTAACAGAATGGCAGCAAATGCATAAAATAAGAGGAATATCATTTTAAACGTGTCTGTGGTGTCGCCTGCTTATGACATCACCTTTTGGCTTTATATGCAAATTACACATATAGTTAATTTGCATATCAGACCACAAGGTGATGTCATAAGCAGGAGACTTCACAACAGACACGTTTAAAACATGTTTCTCTTATTTGATGCCTTTGCTTCAATTCTGCTCACATAACGTCCAGATCATTTTAAAGTCTTTACACTCACAGTATAAGCAATGTGCACGATGATGGAGTCACTTTGGGTCCAATAATCTCCCCAGAGATGACCTGGAGGAATAACTATAAATAAAAAAAAAAAAAAGAAAGGACAAATAAAATGTGTTTCAGGAGTTTTTACCTCCTGATGAGGTCAGGATTCTAACGTGTTCAAGAATAATGTGCAACCTAATGGTGTTAGTTTTCTCGAACTCGGAAAGAATGATCGGATGAGCAGAATCTGGTCTCTCTCATGAATAAAGCCCAAAATACCAGGACAGGTACATTGAGACATTCTCTCGTATCCCAGTATACCCTGGGGATGTTAGTTTTGCCCGACTTGATGGTAGTCATTTTATCGACCTCAGGAAGTATAAAAGGCTGGCTTGTCCTGGTTGTAGAACCTGTTGAGTTATCTGGGTGGATTAGCCCTTTGATCTATCCCACCGGTAGTATAAACCAGAGCCTTATATTAACCGTGTGTTACGTAGGTCACACACAACCCCCCCGCCCTTGCTTCTCACAAACCTTGATGTCCTCAATATCGGCCGACTGGATCTTTTCCCTGAAATGTGGATCTGTTTCCAGAGCGTCGACCACCTCCCTGAGATAGCGATCATAATATAATCCAGTGTCCTGCAAAAAGGAATCAATGAAAACTGCCCGATCTACCCCCCCAAAAACAGTCTGCTGCTAAACAGATCTCCGTGTTATAGGGTCTCTGTCACTCTGAACTTTGCTCACACTGTGTATGCAGAGAATTATCATAAACAGGGGACACCACACACACACACAGTTCTCTCATTTGATGCAATTCTGTTAACACATTGTATAGATCATTTTTATTCTCTATATTCACTTTAAATTAAGATAGTATATGGAAAATGCATACTCCATGGTTGTACACAGTCACATGCAGTCTGTCTGCATTTTTCCTAATTTCTCAGGGGCTTCTAACTCCTGCGATGTAAGAGTTAGATCAATAATTGAATCTGCAATCTAAACAGTGGCACTGACAGTCACAAGAAAATAGAAAACAATAAAACGTACAAAGGGGGTACAGAGAATTTGAAGTGGCGCCCCCACCACGTGAGTGAGTCAGGATAGCGTGGCCCACAGAATGTATATTGAGTTATTACCTTGGATGTAAAGATATAGGGTTAATCTCTCAGGTACATACTGCAAAAATGGAACACCTCCCAGGGCTAGCAGGAGATGCCACAGACACATTTAAAACACATTTCTGTTTTTCTTCCTAATTTATGCATTTGCTGCAATTTGATGCTAATAAAAGGAATAAATCATTACTAATTCTCTACATTTAGTATAAATACGTTCAGTCCCTTGTCATGTCCAATGTAAAAGCACAGGAGGAAAAATAATAATTAAAAAAAAAAAAATGCAAAAATCCTGGATAATTAAATCTTCTCCTGTTTAAAATGTAAGATATTGTAAATTTAAATCTATGCAAAAAAAAAAAAAAGCTACAGAATGCATATACTACCAATAATAAAGCCAATTTCTGTTCCACCCGGCAGTGTAATGTGACTCTGCTAATGGTTGTGACATTTAACACTAATTGATCCCCTGGATGTGAAAAGCTGCTCCGTATCAGAGTTTGTTTGTAAAGATAAGGACAGAGCTTGATCTCTGCAACATAAATAGAAAAAAAAAAGCTATATCCTGGGACTCGGATTATGATTTACTCATTCAGTGGGTGGATTTATCTTTAAAATGAGTTTTGAATTACACTTTGCAGAAAGGTGACTGAGGCAGTCTTTGTTTAACGGTATATTGCACAAAAAAATCCCAAACAACTAACCTTTTCCAAGGAAAGTGTCTCTTAAATGTCCCCTGCTAGCAAAACAGGTGTTACTGGCACCCCTGGAGCTCACTGCTTACACAAATGCTCTATTATGTGTAGTTCTCCTTTAAAAAGGAGAGGCATGCTCCGCCCCCTGGAACAATCTTGCAAATTCTGAACGTACAGCAGTATGTTCAGAACCATAGTTGCCAACAGTCCTGAATTTGCCAGGACAAAAAAAAAATCAGTGTCATATGTGCATAGACATACCAGGACCACCCCCCCCCCCCCTCCAAAAAAATAATAATTGTATAGTTCCAGCAAAACCAGAGCTATTGGCATCTATGCATCATTTTTGGACTTCTGTACAGTGCACCATTAATTTGGAGTTTGCGACTGTAAGGCATCAATTTACTAAGCAAAATCAGGCATTAAAAGGGCAGTTCCACCTGGCTTATTTTCTGTATATTGTACAAGTGTTTAATAGCTGAGAAAATAGCTTATTTTTACTTTAAAACAAGCTCCAGTTCTCCTGTAGTTTGACATTGAAAATAATTTAAACGGGGCTTCTAAATTCATCAACATTCCAATAAGGCGGGACTTGGAGGGAGAGGCGGGACTGTTACTATAGCAACAGCAGTAATTCTATAACACTGTATTTGTATTTTTTAGGAGAGAGAAAAAGAGTTGAGGTAGAATCTAGTCCCACAGATCGGCCTCTTTTGTCTTACATGGTACACCGTGTATCTAAAAAGACTTTTTTTCAAATAGCCGAG
The DNA here is from genome assembly GCA_036172795.1 of Pelodytes ibericus. Classification (NCBI taxonomy): domain Eukaryota; kingdom Metazoa; phylum Chordata; class Amphibia; order Anura; family Pelodytidae; genus Pelodytes; species Pelodytes ibericus. The sequence continues at coordinate 5,729,234 of CM069863.1, read as the reverse complement.
TTGGAAAGACGTGTTTCCCAGAATCCTTTGTGTGTGCGCGCACTGTACTCACGGCAGACTGTGTGGGCTGCTCTTTGGCTGGCTCCTCTCTGGCCTGGCTCTTATCTTTGTCAATGGGCACAGTGTTTACAGTTATCATGAGACACACAAGCACGATCCAGGACTGAGCAGACATCCTCCATCGCGCCTGAAAGGAGACAAAGAAAAAGGCAGAGTGTCAGGACGAACCACGGAAATCCAGTCACGTCGGATGGTATCCGTGTGATCGGTAATGCTGGTCACTGACCAACAAGTTCAAATTAAAAGGAAAGGACTTTAAAAGGGACTCGTCACCTAAACATATATAAACATGCACTAGGCAGGCCCCCCCAAAAAAAACGGGACTGTCCAGGCAAATTCCCAGGACTGTTGGCCACTATGGTATAGATCAAGTGGTGTCTCATGCTTATGACATCACTTTGTGGCTAGATATGCAAATTTTCCCATCCAAAAGCAGTTCATACGCGTGTATTTATTCCTAAAAAAAAAACCATGCTGTGCTACAATCTCCAACCGTTTAATTTGAGCATAACTTTTATTTTAACACTGGAAATAATTTGGGGGGGACCGGGAACTTGACAAAAGGAATGATGCGATTTCTGTAGGTCACATAATTAGCTTTGTCCTAACCCCAGGCAACAGCTCTACAAGACCCGTAACCTGTTAGATGGGCAATAATCTGAACAGCAGAGAGACAGACTCCGCTAAATGTCATAAAGATGGCTCCTGACCGGAGTGGGGCCCTACCAGAGGACTATAGAGTCTACTCAATAAACAGAGAACAGAACTGAGAAGGGATTTTCACATTTTAGAACAAAGTAGCCGAGTTGGAGAAATTCTCCAATGCTGCTCAATGGGAGAACTTTTTCCAACTCAGCTACTTTGGCCTTAAGAGGACATTCCCTGGATTTCTCTCTTGATTGTAGTGTATCCTCCAGCACTATCAGGTAGGATGGTAAACATCTGTCTATATTATTTCATGTGTGCGGAGAAGGTTGAGACCCTGGGAACATTGCAGGATTCAAATTTAATTACTCTGCAAACAGGATTCTGAGCTAGATCTGTACATCTAACCAGAGAACGTCACGCTGCTTGCAAACTCCAAACAGAAATTAGTTATTTTAACCTTTGCTTTGCAGAGGAAGCACATTAACTTGTGTTAATATTGATAAAAGGAGCTGGGTTATCACATTTCCTGTAATATAAAACTCTGTATGTTTAAACCAGTGTATAACACAGGGAGCTATTCACTAAAAAGATGAGTGACTGATTTAACTATACATTGTGCAGGGTCTGGAGAGTTTCTCCTGCTAGAAGAGCTCAGCTGGCCATGGATAATGCAGAGTTACATCTTTACACACTGTCACTTTATAACAATGCATTATACAGGACCAACTCTGTTCTTCTAGCAGGAGAAACTCACCAGACCCTGCACAATGTATAGAAGAATATATAGAAGAGCTCAGCTGGCCATGGATAATGCAGAGTTACATCTTTACACAGTGTCACTTTATAACAATGCATTATACAGGGCCAACTCTGTTCTTCTAGCAGGAGAAACTCACCAGGCCCTGCACAATGTATAGAAGAATATATAGAAGAGCTCAACTGGCCATGGATAATGCAGAGTTACATCTTTACACACTGTCACTTTATAACAATGCATTATACAGGACCAACTCTGTTCTTCTAGCAGGAGAAACTCACCAGACCCTGCACAATGTATAGAAGAATATATAGAAGAGCTCAGCTGGCCATGGATAATGCAGAGTTACATCCTTACACACTGTCACTATATAACAATGTATTATACAGGACCAACTCTGTTCTTCTAGCAGGAGAAACTCACCAGGCCCTGCACAATGTATAGAAGAATATATAGAAGAGCTCAGCTGGCCATGGATAATGCAGAGTTACATCTTTACACAGTGTCACTTTATAACAATGCATTATACAGGGCCAACTCTGTTCTTCTAGCAGGAGAAACTCACCAGACCCTGCACAGTGTATAGAAGAATATATAGAAGAGCTCAGCTGGCCATGGATAATACAGAGTTACATCTTTACACACTGTCACTTTATAACAATGCATTATACAGGGCCAACTCTGTTCTTCTATCAGGATAAAACATTTATGTCTCTTATTTCATGCATTTGCTGCAATTCTGCTAACAGAGCTCATTTCTGCAAAGATACCCACTTTACTATAAACAGGTGGCAAAAATCTTTTCACTTGTGTTTTAAATGCGTCTGTGGCAGTCTCCGGCTTATGACATCACCTTGTGACTAGATATGCAAATTACACAATTCCCACTGAAAAGTTGTTTATTTTTTATCAAACCACAGGTGATGTCACACGCAGGAGACGTCACAGACACATATAAAACATATGTTTCTCTTAATTTATTCATTTTCTGCCAACACAATGTATAGATGATTGTCCATCAGGTTTTATTGCAGCACATCATGCAAAGAGATTAACACAAAGCTGCACCATTCTAGAGATAAACCTGCATGTCATGTATGTACACACACATACAGCAATGGACATTGCACTCTCACCCATATGTATTGTATATGTAGCTCAGTGAGGGGACATATAGGGTACAGTATATAATGCATATACAGAGATACACATTATGGTGTCTCCTAATTTCTGATGATGGGGGATGCAGTGGCTGAGGATGCTGAGGGGTTGCAGTGGCTGAGGATGATGGGTGGGTGGCAGTAGCTGAGGATGTTGGGTGGGTGGCTGAGGATGATGGGTTGCAGTGGCTGGGGTTGCAGTGGCTGAGGATGGTGGGGTTGCAGTGGCTGAGGATGATGGGGTTGCAGTGGCTCGGGATGATGAGGGGTTGCAGTGGCTGAGGATGATGGGGTTGCAGCGGCTGGGGATGATGGGGGGGGATGCAGTGGCTGAGGATGATAGGGGTTGCAGTGGCTGAGGATGATGAGGGGATGCAGTGGCTGAGGATGATGAGGGGATGCAGTGGCTCGGGATGATGAGGGGATGCAGTGGCTGAGGATGATGAGGGGATGCAGTGGCTGAGGATGATGAGGGGATGCAGTGGTTGAGGATGATGAGGGGTTGCAGTGGCTGAGGATGATGAGGGGTTGCAGTGCCTGAGGATGATGGGGGATGCAGTGGCTGAGGATGATGAGGGGTTGCAGTGGCTGAGGATGATGAGGGGATGCAGTGGCTGAGGATGATGAGGGGTTGCAGTGGCTGAGGATGATGGGTGATGCAGTGGCTGAGGATGATGAGGGGTTGCAGTGGCTGAGGATGATGAGGGGATGCAGTGGCTCGGGATGATGAGGGGTTGCAGTGGCTGAGGATGATGAGGGGTTGCAGTGGCTGAGGATGATGAGGGGATGCAGTGGCTGAGGATGATGAGGGGTTGCAGTGGCTGAGGATGATGGGGGATGCAGTGGCTGAGGATGATGAGGGGTTGCAGTGGCTGAGGATGATGAGGGGATGCAGTGGCTCGGGATGATGAGGGGTTGCAGTGGCTGAGGATGATGAGGGGTTGCAGTGACTGAGGATGATGAGGGGATGCAGTGTCTAAGGATGATGAGGGGATGCAGTGGCTCGGGATGATGAGGGGTTGCAGTGGCTGAGGATGATGAGGGGTTGCAGTGGCTGAGGATGATGAGGGGTTGCAGTGGCTGAGGATGATGAGGGGATGCAGTGTCTAAGGATGATGAGGGGATGCAGTGGCTGCAGATAGTGGGAGTTGCAGTAGGTGGGGATGCTGGGGGTGTAGCAGGTACTCACCGTGGTACATCCCGCGGGGTGCGGGTTCTCCATGCTGCCGGTGTCGGTTTTCTCACTGCCCGGGTTCCAGGTTCTCTGTTCCAGACACCTGGCCCCGCCCACATCCCAGACTCGCCCCGCCCAGTGCCTCGCATTGCCGTGGTTGCTGTGGAAACAAGCTCCGCCAGCGACCTGCTGATTGGCCGTCGTGCTCTGCGTTATCTGGTCGCGGTGAGCTGTGATTGGCTGCCGGCCCGAGCTGGGGTTATAACGTCACCGGGGACATCAACAGACAACGGGGGGCAACTCACTGCCAGGGGGGGTAATAACAGGGGGCAACTCACTGCCAGGGGGGTAATAACAGGGGGCAACTCACTGCCAGGGGGGTAATAACAGGGGGCAACTCACTGCCAGGGGGGTAATAACAGGGGGCAACTCACTGCCAGGGGGGTAATAACAGGGGGCAACTCACTGCCAGGGGGGTAATAACAGGGGGCAACTCACTGCCAGGGGGGTAATAACAGGGGGCAACTCACTGCCAGGGGGGTAATAACAGGGGGCAACTCACTGCAAGGGGGGTAATAACAGGGGGCAACTCACTGCCAGGGGGGTAATAACAGGGGGCAACTCACTGCCAGGGGGGTAATAACAGGGGGCAACTCACTGCCAGGGGGGTAATAACAGGGGGCAACTCACTGCCAGGGGGGTAATAACAGGGGGCAACTCACTGCAAGGGGGGTAATAACAGGGGGCAACTCACTGCCAGGGGGGTAATAACAGGGGGCAACTCATTGTCTGGGGGGTAATAACAGGGGGCAACTCACTGCAAGGGGGGTAATAACAGGGGGCAACTCATTGTCTGGGGGGTAATAACAGGGGGTAACTCACTGCCAGGGGGGTAGTAACAGGGGGCAACTCACTGCCAGGGGGGTAATAGCAGTGGGGTAACTCATTGTCTGGGGGTAACTTACTGTCAGATGGGGGGCAGGGGTCCCTCATGTCTCAGCAGCTGGTCTGTATCAGTCGTATTAATATTAAGCTTGCTGTGAATACACACCTTACAGCTCCATCCTCCCTGGCCTGTGAGCATGTGCCCCCCTGACATGGGTCCATGTATTCCTGTAAGCAAAAAGGTGCTAAATGTGGCATGTGCCCCTCTAAATCCTTCCCTTCATGGCATGTGCCCCTCTAAATCCGTCCTTACATGGCATGTGCCCCTCTAAATCCGTCCTTACATGGCATGTGCCCCTCTAAATCCTTCCTTACACGCCATGTGCCCCTCTAAATCCTTCCTTACATGGCACGTATCCCTCTAAATCCCTCCTTACACGGCATGTGCCCCTCTAAATCCTTCCTTACATGGCATGTGCCCCTCTAAATCCTTCCTTACATGGCATGTGCCCCTCTAAATCCTTCCTTACATGGCATGTACCCCTCTAAATCCCACCTTACATGGCATGTGCCCCTCTAAATCCTTCCTTACATGGCATGTGCCCCTCTAAATCCTTCCTTACAGGGCATGTACCCCTCTAAATACTTCCTTACAGGGCATGTACCCCTCTAAATCCTTTCCTTCATGGCATGTGCCCCTCTAAATCCTTCCCTTCATGGCATGTCCCTTTATAAATCCTTCCCTTCATGGCATGTGCCCCTCTAAATCGTTCCTTACACCGCATGTGCCCCTCTAAATCCTTCCCTTCATGGCATGTCCCTTTATAAATCCTTCCCTTCATGGCATGTGCCCCTCTAAATCGTTCCTTACACCGCATGTGCCCCTCTAAATCCTTCCCTTCATAGCATGTGCCCCTCTAAATCCTTCCTTACACGGCATGTGCCCCTCTAAATCCTTCCCTTCATGGCATGGGCCCCTCTAAATCATTCCTTACATGGCATGTGCCCCTCTAAATCCTTCCCTTCATGGCATGTACCCCTCTAAATCCTTCCTTACATGGCATGTGCCCCTCTAAATCCTTCCTTACATGGCATGTGCCCCTCTAAATCCTTCCCTACATGGCATGTGCCCCTCTAAATCCTTCCTTACATGGCATGTGCCCCTCTAAATCCTTCCTTACAGGGCATGTGCCCCTCTAAATCCTTCCTTACATGGCATGTACCCCTCTAAATCCTTCCTTACAGGGCATGTGCCCCTCTAAATCCTTCCTTACATGGCATGTGCCCCTCTAAATCCTTCCTTACAGGGCATGTACCCCTCTAAATACTTCCTTACAGGGCATGTACCCCTCTAAATCCTTCCCTTCATGGCATGTGCCCCTATAAATCCTTCCCTTCATGGCATGTGCCCCTCTAAATCGTTCCTTACACCGCATGTGCCCCTCTAAATCCTTCCCTTCATGGCATGTCCCTTTATAAATCCTTCCCTTCATGGCATGTGCCCCTCTAAATCGTTCCTTACACCGCATGTGCCCCTCTAAATCCTTCCTTCATAGCATGTGCCCCTCTAAATCCTTCCTTACACGGCATGTGCCCCTCTAAATCCTTCCCTTCATGGCATGGGCCCCTCTAAATCATTCCTTACATGGCATGTGCCCCTCTAAATCCTTCCTTACATGGCATGTGCCCCTCTAAATCCTTCCTTACATGGCATGTGCCCCTCTAAATCCTTCCCTACATGGCATGTGCCCCTCTAAATCCTTCCTTACATGGCATGTGCCCCTCTAAATCCTTCCTTACAGGGCATGTACCCCTCTAAATCCTTCCTTACATGGCATGTGCCCCTCTAAATCCTCACTTACATGGCATGTGCCCCTCTAAATCCTTCCTTACATGGCATGTACCCTTCTAAATCCTTCCTTACATGGCATGTGCCCCTCTAAATCCTTCCTTACATGGCATGTGCCCCTCTAAATCCTTCCTTACATTGCATGTGTCCCTCTAAAACCTTCCCTTCATGGCATGTACCCCTCTAAATCCTTCCTTACATAGCATGTGCTCCTCTAAATCCTTCCCTACATGGCACTTACCAATGAATAGGCTTCCTTGCACTGCATTTTCCAAATGTACACCTAATATCACATATTTATAATACCCCATATATATTTCAGGCTTTGTTCATTAAAAAGAGAATTGCAGGAATTGGCCAAAGCAGATGAGATTTGATGGCTTTGGCCTTAAATTTCCAATTTCCTTTTCAATTCCCTGCAGTTTTCTCTTGCCTGAGTCGTGCCCCAAGTGCCATTTGTGAGGTTTGTTCTCCAGCGTCCTGTGTTTCTTCCACTACACACACAACTCACATGCTGAAACATGACTAAGGCACAATATCCGTGGGACTGTTTATATTGCATTGCCAACTCTTACAGCGAGCTTGAATCTTATCCAGGATTCTCTATATTAATGCTGAAATGTTTGTACCTGGGACTGCTGGGTAAATCAGGTCCGAGAAGCAGAGCGGAATGTAAACCCGGCCTGTTTCTGCTAGAATGATTCTGTGATGTAGACATTACTGACAATGTGAATACAGCAAATGTATAGATTAAAGGGACTGTCCAAAAATGCATCTTCCAAATATTAATGCATATTAATGTGATTTCAAAGTACTTTAACATGCATGTTTTACATTTTGCATTGTTTAAAATATAAAATAATTACAGCTAGGTGAAATTACAGCAGTTTGCAAGAAACCAGGACTGCCCACACTAGCTGAGTAAAAGTAATTTCCTTTTGTTTGCTGCATTAATTAATGAGAATAATTGTATTCAAATGAATGAAATTTCCTGCCTCTCTAGTGATGTCATCAGACAATGTGTTGTTAAGAGATCCTTCTGTGTACAAGAGCAAGGTCACTTCGATTCCACACAATGTATTCTATTTCAGCAGTACAAGATGTAACTAAATGAACTAAAACTTTACATGCCCAGAGTCTATGTAATCAGTGCTGCCGCACCCGCAACATGCAGAGTAATCACTGGGGAGGGCTTGAGTCAAATATTAAAAATGTGTTTTATGCAGAATGATCAAATCACCCAGGGATAAAAGCCTGTGCTCTATACAAGCAGTGATCTTCCGCTTGCACCAAAGTGAGTTTGGGGACTAGACTGTCCCTTTAAGAGAAAAATGTGTCTGTGGCTTCATATGCAAATGAGCTAAATTCAATGGGCTTGCATATCAAGCCACATGCTGATGCCATAAACAGAAGACACCACAAGCATTTCAAACACATTTTTCTGACGATGTATAGATCATTTTGCAGTGTTCAGGTGACAGTATCCATTAGTATCACTTTAAGGCAAGGTCAGAAGCAGTTACTCTCTTTGTATACATGGGTCTGCTCTGTTCTGAATGTTACAGAGCTCTTTCTTTATATGTGTGATGAGATTATCCTGCAAATAATCTTTTCCATATTGTGATCATAAGAAAAGATGAGAAATTGTACTGTGATTAGGAATAGTGAACACTGTCTTCTAATAAGTACATGGGGTATAGGATTTAAAGAGACACTTACTGGATTTTATTTCAAATGGGCCAAATGAAGGAAAGTCTGTCCCAAGATTCTAAACAGCATGTCCGCCCCCTGATAGAGCTATACAGAGCAAAGATTCTAAACAACATGTCTGCCCCCTGATAGAGCTATACAGAACAAAGATTCTAAACAACATGTCCACCTCCTGATAGAGCTATACAGAACAAAGATTGTAACCAACATGTCCTCCCCCTGTTAGAGCTATACAGAGCAAAGATTCTATACAACATGTCAGCCCCCTGATAGAGATATACAGAGCAAAGATTCTAAACAACATGTCCACCCCCTGATAGAGCTATACAGAGCAAAGATTCTAAACAACATGTCCGGCTTCTGATAGAGCTATACAGAGCAAAGATTCTAAACAACATGTCCACCCCTGATAGAGCTATACAGAGCAAAGATTCTAAACAACATGTCCGGCTTCTGATAGAGCTATACATAGCAAAGATTCTAAACAACATGTCCACCCCTGATAGAGCTATACAGAGCAAAGATTCTAAACAACATGTCTGCCCCCTGATAGAGCTATACAGAGCAAATTTTCTAAACAACATGTCCGGCTTCTGATAGAGGTATACAGAGCAAAGATTCTAAACAACATGTCCACCCCTTATAGAGCTATACAGAGCAAAGATTATAAACAACATGTCTGCCCCCTGATAGAGCTATACAGAGCAAATTTTCTAAACAACATGTCCGGCTTCTGATAGAGGTATACAGAGCAAAGATTCTAAACAGCATGTCCGCCCCCTGATAGAGCTATACAGAGCAAAGATTCTAAACAACATGTCCGCCCCCTGATAGAGTTATACAGAGCAAAGATTCTAAACAACATGTCCCCCCCCCCCCCCCGATAGAGCTATACAGAGAACTCAATAAGGTTGTTTATTTGTATTCTTTCTTTAAAGCTCATCTGTTTAAAACATCTACACTTGATGCAATCTTTCAATTAAATATAACTTCATTTTTTGGGCCGTCAGTTGTCCTTTACGTAAGGCACTTAAGCTAAAGTATAAGGGAAAACAGATTTTCGGAGTCATTTCCCGGACTCTCCACTAGAGAGCTCGCTTTTAAAGAAATTCAAACTCGCAAAATAAGACGGCTTGACCCCTGCTCCAAAAAATGTAACATCTGCAAACCCGGTTAGTTTGGCACCTTGACGTTAAGTTTCGCAAGAGTACAAACTGTCTCGGGTGCGTACAGCGTGTTTCCCTTCGAGCTGTAAAATGTAAAAATAAGAAGATGGACAATTGTAACAAAAAAAAAAGCCTGAAAATTATTAAACCAGATTTTAATATACATACGAAGAAATGTTCTTTTAATGTAACCATTTTTCAGGCTGTTTTTGTTCATGCAGATTTATTTATTGAAAAAGCCAACACTAAATGCAATCTTCACACTAAAACAGAACTTCATTTTTAAACCCTGCATAGGAAGGTTTATTCAGGCACAAACACACTTCTGCCTGATTAAAAATGGCTTTTGAACGAGGATCATATGTAGAACCGTTGAGAAGCTATCCAATTTCTTTTGGGGCTGTCCTTGAAAATTAGCGACCCCGCTGATTGGGGCGCGATATCCAGCGGGGAGGTGTTCGTCTCCTCTACAGTGATTGGCTGTGTTCCGCAAGATTGACGCTCCCGGAACACCAATGAGAGAAAGAGCGCTACGGAGCGGTGAATAAACTGCCAATTTTAATCGAGTCAAAGTGACCTGCGTCTTTATGAAATTAATTTAGTGTTTAAAGGGGCAGATCCTCTTAGCTAATTTTGTAACTGTGTTTAATAGATTTGGAATGCACTTATTTTAACTTTAGACAAATCACAGTTTTCCTGTTGTTTTACATTGAAATTCGGGGCTTCTAATATCAGTGCCATTCCAGTGGTAGGGGCTAGGAGATATAGGCAGGACTAATATGTATGACACTTTATTAGCATGTGATAAATCTGTTTATTTACTTGATGCATGATACTTATAAAAAAAAAAAAGAGTTTGGAGACTCTAGGCCCTTGGTGTCCAACTGCGGCCCTCCAGCTGTTTCTGGACTACAACTACCAAAATCCTTCTAGCAAGCTGGTGGGGAAATATGGGATCTGTAGCCCAGGAGTGGATGGAGGGCCACAGTTGGACGCCTAGGCTCTAGGTGGAATTACCCCATTAAATTGTATATTTTTTTTGTACCTCCACTAAAAACTGGCATCATCTTGAGAGTAAAACAAAAGTAATTTGAAATAAGGACTGCAGTTAATGGCCTTTCTATTGACAATAACCCTGAATTAAAATAACATTACAGAGCATTTACAAAGCACAAAGAAACATGCTTCATTCATGGTGAAATCCACGTAACGCCACACCAAGGTCTGAAAAACCATTTGCAACAAGGTCTCGCTATTTGCGTCAATTATGGGCGCTCTGCCTTCCACAGAGATTCGCTAAATACACCAGAGCCACACCAATACCTGTGGAAATTTACTGTCTGACTGCAATAATTATATATTGCATAATAAAGAAATGCATCCAAAAATAATACATCACTAATCTTACTATTAAATATGGCTTGCATTAAGTGTTTTTTTTTTTTTTTTTTTAAATCACCTATTACCATACATGCCAACATTTCTGACTTAGCCCAGACAGTCCTGCTAGCAGGATGCATACTCTGATCAGTCTTAAGGATGCCTGAGAAGCATGGGATTTGTAGTTCCTAAACATGCAGTGCCAAGGTTAGCTATCAGTGGTCTAGCAGACGAGCCAGCAATGCTCTGTGCTCCACACAGCTAGCCTGAGAGTGGAGGTACTGCGCAGTAGGAGGAGCCATACCATCTGTTCTCTCTGAACCAAAACCTAGGGGGTCTGATCTCTAATAGCCGAGTTGGAAATATTCTGCCTGATCCCAAGACCGGAAAGGTCAGCCCAAGGGAAGGTGTGTTGTGAAAGTGTGTACTAGTGCTGATAATGACCTAACTCCCAAAGATTGTACGCTAAAAGCAGAGCTTGGATCACACAACACAGAATCTGGATCACACACTGACATGTGGATATTTAGCCATAATCCAGGGTATATGAGGGACCGACATTGGAGCAACTGACATGATTTACAAATTAGGTTAAAGAGCGAGTATTGCAAAACAACAAGTCCTGTTTAACTGAAAGATTGTATCAAATGAAGTCATGGGAAATTCAAATACTTTAATGAAATAAAGTAAACAAAGTACCTTACTAAGCCCTCTTTGCTCTGTATAGCTCTATCAGGGGGAGGGCATGTTGGTTAGAATCTTTGTTCTGTATAGCTCTATCAGGGGGCGGACATGTTGTTTAGAATCTTTGCTCTGTATAGCTCTATCAGGGGTGGACATGGTGTTTAGAATCTTTGCTCTGTATAGCTCTATCAGTGGGCGGACATGTTGTTTAGAATCTTTGCTCTGTATAGCTCTATCAGGGAAAGGGCATGTTGGTTAGAATCTTTGCTCTGTATAGCTCTATCACGGGGTGGACATGTTGTTTGGAATCTTTGGTCTGTATAGCTATATCACGGGGTGGACATGTTGTTTGGAATCTTTGGTCTGTATAGCTATATCACGGGGTGGACATGTTGTTTGGAATCTTTGGTCTGTATAGCTCTATCAGGGGGAGGAAATGTTGTTTAGAATTTTTGCTCTGTATAGCTCTATCACGGGGTGGACATGTTGTTTAGAATATTTGCTCTGTATTGCTCTATCAGGAGGCGGACATGTTGTTTAGAATCTTTGCTCTGTATAGCTCTATCAGGGGGCGGACATGTTGTTTAGAATCTTTGATCTGTATAGCTCTATCAGGGGGCGGACATGTTGGTTAGAATCTTTGCTCTGTATAGCTCTATCAGGAGGCGGACACGTTGGTTAGAATCTTTGCTCTGTATAGCTCTATCACGGGGTGGACATGTTGTTTGGAATCTTTTCTCTGTATAGCTCTATCAGAGGGTGGACATGCTGTTTGGAATCTTTGCTCTGTATAACTCTATCAGTTGGCGGACATGTTGTTTAGAATCTTTGGTCTGTATAGCTCTATCAGGGGGCGGACATGTTGTTTAGAATCTTTGGTCTGTATTGCTCTATCAGGGGGCGGACATATTGTTTCGAATCTTTGCTCTGTACAGCTCTATCAGGAAGCAGATGTTGTTTAGAATCTTTGGTCTGTATAGCTCTATCAGGGGGCGGACATATTGTTTCGAATCTTTGCTCTGTACAGCTCTATCAGGAAGCCGATGTTGTTTAGAATCTTTGGTCTGTATAGCTCTATCAGGGGGCAGACCTGTTTAGAATCTTTGGGCAGACAAATGAAGATCTGACCCAAGATGTCTGCCCCCTAATAGAGCTATACAGAGCAAATTCAGCTTAATTTATAATCATTCTTTTATTTTTAAAAATGCCGACACTTGATGCAATCTTTCAGTTAAACATAACGTATTTTTTTGCCAATAGATCTCTTTTAAACTGTGGTAAATCCAATCAGTAAGTGATAAGCATGTAATATAAAATGCATAAGGGGACAGAGGAACATGCTAACATTGTATTTTCACCTTAAAAAACCATTACATGCAATATGTGCCCCAAGAAAAGAATAACCGGAAACACAGTTTTTTAATTAAATTTGATTTAAAAAGAACTGGAAATGCTCACAGTTTGGAGCAGATTTTTCTACGCTAAATAATGGTGCAAATAAACTTTCTGATGGCAGTTCCACTGTGAGATCAATGACTTTGGTCACACACCCACAGGATCGGCCAAGCAATGGAGGAGATCCAATGATCCCTGGCAATAGAATGGAGGTGTGAGTAAAGAGATGGCAGGAAGCTGTAATACTAGCATTTGTTACACTGGCTTCAAATCAAAATAGCATTTCAAAGAAACAACAATGCAAGCCTTTAAGACGAGGCTGGGAATCTGTCTCTGCTGTGTCCATGGGATTCGTCACAGATTATAAAATAACCTAATTGAGAAACTGAGTCACGTTTCACACCCAACTGATGTACTATAGTGAATTTAAAGTCCCACTGTTACATTACTTGACCCTCTCAATCACGCTTTCTTTATTGCTACTATTTTCTGACTTTAACTCCGCCTCCTGATTTCATGCATACAGCTGTATGATCGGACATTTTTTTTGAGGGTCGCATACATCTTTGCATGCTGCCCTGCAGAATGTATAATTCATATGGTTCAGAGAAAAATCGGTTAATTAATCAAGTTAGTTCATACATTGTTCATACTATGAATGTAGAGAGTAAACAGATGGTGAAAATATTATTATTATATGTATGCTCTGTACAGACTCCTGTGTAATATATGTATGCACACACTGCAAGTATAGTTATCATTCACCTGGTATTATTATATGTCTGCTCTGTACTGACTCCTGTGTAATATATGTATACACACATTGTAAGTATAGTTATCATTCACCTGGTATTATTATATGTCTGCTCTGTACAGACTCCTGTGTAATATATGTATGCACACACTGCAAGTATAGTTATCATTCACCTGGTATTATTATATGTGTGCTCTGTACAGACTCCTGTGTAATATATGTATGCACACATTGCAAGTATAGTTATCATTCACCTGGTATTATTATATGTCTGCTCTGTACAGACTCCTGTGTAATATATGTATGCACACATTGCAAGTATAGTTATCATTCACCTGGTATTATTATATGTCTGCTCTGTACAGACTCCTGTGTAATATATGTATGCACACATTGCAAGTATAGTTATCATTCACCTGGTATTATTATATGTCTGCTCTGTACAGACTCCTGTGTAATATATGTATGCACACATTGCAAGTATAGTTATCATTCACCTGGTATTATTATATGTCTGCTCTGTACAGACTCCTGTGTAATATATGTATGCACACATTGCAAGTATAGTTATCATTCACCTGGTATTAGTATATGTGTGCTCAGTACAGACTCCTGTGTAATATATGTATGCACACACTGCAAGTATAGTTATCATTCACCTGGTATTATTATATGTCTGCTCTGTACTGACTCCTGTGTAATATATGTATGCACACATTGCAAGTATAGTTATCATTCACCTGGTATTATTATATGTCTGCTCTGTACAGGCTCCTGTGTAATATATGTATGCACACACTGCAAGTATAGTTATCATTCACCTGGTATTATTATATGTCTGCTCCGTACAGACTCCTGTGTAATATATGTATGCACACATTGCAAGTATAGTTATCATTCACCTGGTATTATTATATGTGTGCTCTGTACAGACTCCTGTGTAATATATGTATGCACACACTGCAAGTATAGTTATCATTCACCTGGTATTATTATATGTCTGCTCTGTACAGACTCCTGTATAATATGTGTATGCACACACTGCAAGTATAGTTATCATTCACCTGGTATAATTATTTGTCTGCTCTGTACAGACTCCTGTGTAATATATGTATGCACACATTGCAAGTATAGTTATCATTCACCTGGTATTATTATATGTCTGCTCTGTACAGGCTCCTGTGTAATATATGTATGCACACACTGCAAGTATAGTTATCATTCACCTGGTATTATTATATGTCAGCTCTGTACAGACTCCTGTGTAATATATGTATGCACACACTGCAAGTATAGTTATCATTCACCTGGTATTATTATATGTCTGCTCTGTACAGACTCCTGTGTAATATATGTATGCACACACTGCAAGTATAGTTATCATACACCTGGTATTATTATATGTCTGCTCTGTACAGACTCCTGTGTAATATATGTATGCACACACTGCAAGTATAGTTATCATTCACCTGGTATTATTATATGTCTGCTCTGTACAGACTCCTGTGTAATATATGTATGCACACACTGCAAGTATAGTTATCATTCACCTGGTATTATTATATGTGTGTTCTGTACAGACTCCTGTGTAATATATGTATGCACACAATGCAAGTATAGTTATCATTCACCTGGTATTATTATATGTTTGCTCTGTACAGACTCCTGTGTAATATATGTATGCACACATTGCAAGTATAGTTATCATTCACCTGGTATTATTATATGTCTGCTCTGTACAGACTCCTGTGTAATATATGTATGCACACACTGCAAGTATAGTTATCATTCACCTGGTATTATTATATGTGTGCTCAGTACAGGCTCCTGTGTAATATATGTATGCACACAATGCAAGTATAGTTATCATTCACCTGGTATTATTATATGTCTGCTCTGTACAGACTCCTGTGTAATATATGTATGCACACACTGCAAGTATAGTTATCATTCACCTGGTATTATTATATGTCTGCTCTGTACAGACTCCTGTGTAATATATGTATGCACACACTGCAAGTATAGTTATCATACACCTGGTATTATTATATGTCTGCTCTGTACAGACTCCTGTGTAATATATATATGCACACACTGCAAGTATAGTTATCATTCACCTGGTATTATTATATGTCTGCTCTGTACAGGCTCCTGTGTAATATATGTATGAACTTCCAAGCTCCAGCCAGTGGGAGTATCAGTAGATGCTGCAACCCTGATGTTTGTGATTAAGATAAACTTGTTTATAATACAGATTATAACGTTTTAGTGAATACATATAATTATTTAATGATAATAATGGGAGCTCTGAATATCCCAGCAGTATGTTTTCACCCTTGGGGAGCTCTGCACACCTCTGCCCGAGCTCTCCATTCTTGGAGCTATTCCTGACGTTACATCTTGGTTGTAGTAACGCGTATTGTCCAGCAGGTGGAGCGCCAAGTCTCTGCCAAGGCAGTGTGCGGCGCGCATGCTCCCCTCTTGTTGCTGGGGGCGCGCACGCTCTTGCCTGGTTGCGGGAGCGCGCTTGACGTTCGGAGGCTGAGGAGATCACAGAGCGGGTCCTGCACCGGCCGGTTACCGGGAGCTCGGAGCCTGGCGGAGACACATAGCGGTGAGAGGGCCGGGGACTGCCAGGGGGGGATAATGGGGGCAGTTACTGGTAAAACTACCTGAGGGGCAGTAAGTGGCATTGCACTCCCCATGCACTTACTGCCCCATCCCATGCCCCCCACTTACTGCCCCATCCCATGCCCCCCACTTACTGCCCCATGCCCCCCACTTACTGCCCCATCCCATGCCCCCCACTTACTGCCCCATCCCATGCCCCCCACTTACTGCCCCATGCCCCCCACTTACTGCCCCATCCCATGCCCCCCACTTACTGCCCCATGCCCCCCACTTACTGCCCCATGCCCCCCACTTACTGCCCCATCCCATGCCCCCCACTTACTGCCCCATCCCATGCCCCCCACTTACTGCCCCATGCCCCCCACTTACTGCCCCATCCCATGCCCCCCACTTACTGCCCCATCCCATGCCCCCCACTTACTGCCCCATCCCATGCCCCCCACTTACTGCCCCATCCCATGCCCCCCACTTACTGCCCCATCCCATACCCCCCACTTACGTGGCAGTGAGGTGCATGGGGTCGGGAGTAAGTGGCAGTGAGGTGCATGGGGTGGGTGGTAAGTGGCAGTGAGGTGCATGGGGTGGGGAGTAAGTGGCAGTGAGGTGCATGGGGTGGGGAGTAAGTGGCAGTGAGGTGCATGGGGTGGGGAGTAAGTGGCAGTGAGGTGCATGGTATGGGTGGTAAGCGCCATTGAGGTGCATGGTATGGGTGGTAAGCGCCATTGAGGTGCATGGGGTGGGGAAGAGAACAAAAATGATGGAAATCACTCTATTCATTGTGTCAGCAGAATTGCAGCAAATGCATAAAATAAGAGAAATATATGTTTAAAACGTGTCTGTTGTGATGTCTCCTGCTTATGACATCACCTTGTGGCCTGATATGCAAATAGCACATTTTCCATTGAGTTCATTTGCATATCATGTCAAAAGTGATGTCATAAACAGGAGACCCCACAGACATTTTAAACAGATATTTGTTTCTCTTATTCTCTACATTTGCCGCAGTTCTGCCAGTACGATGTCCAGATCGTTTTTTATGAGTTTTTATTCTCACGTGCACAGTATAAGCAGTGTTTAGGTGACAGAGTCCTTATAATTAACGTTGGAGGAATGGACGCAGCCTCTAACCCTCACATCCTGACACCCAATTTAATGACAGTAATAAAACAGTTAATGTGACATAACATGGTAGGACGAGCAGTTTGGCAGGATCCAGCCTGCTCTATCATTTTAAGGACTGTAGAGTCTGAGAGGCACTGGGGGGATATTTCTAAAAGTGGTCCATCACCATGGAAACGAATGTTCCTGCAGTTTAGACCACTTTGATGCCCACCTACACCCAGGTCTAGCTGCACTGTGTAATTGTTTAAATTAGGAGATAAGGGAAAATTAAACAGTCTGCTAATGAATTAATAATGTTAGATGTGCAACACAGCGGGACTCTGTACAGTAAGTACACAGCCGGTCATTAAGATAGGTATTCCCTGCGTGGAATCCACACCACTCTCTTATTATGATATACCTTCTACGACATATTTTAAATAATTACATTTTCTCCAGCTGCGGTTCTGTTCTTTGGAATCGATAGGAAGCCATCTTGCTTTTGTTGCTGACAGTAGCTGAGTTAGTTTGATGCCAGTTATGTTGTGTAAACAGTGATGTAAGGGATATCTGTGTATATTCTAACCAAACGAATAATATTCTAACCAAACTAAATCACTGTGTGGTATTGTAACTGTATTTATGTGGATAAGCATGTGAGCAGGATCTAGCACACAGGTGGCAAAAAAATATTACGTTAACTGAAAGGTGACATCATGTTTAGGCATTTTAAATAATTAAAGAATACAAATAAAATACCTTATTGAATCCTATTTGCACCTTATAGCTGTATCAGGGGGCAGACATGTTTAGAATGTTTACTTCACCGCCCCAGCATTCTAAACAACATGTCCGCTGACATTTGTCATTTAAGGCAATTAAAGGATTAGAACGTTTTTCTCCATTTTCCCCTCCCATCCCGTTTTGGCGCTAGCATAGGATAGAGCGAGCGTGCTGGCTTACTGTGCTGGCTCATTTGAGGACCTCTAATATTAGGGCTTCACACTGGATCAGGGTGAGCGCGCATCTCTCTGGGAATCAAAACATTAATCGTTTCCCAGGCCTGAAATAAACGTTATATAAAAGTTCATTCATGGCATTTGCAGCATTACAAAGGATGGTCTGATGTTCCAGAGTAGGTGGGAGTTACAAGATGGAGGATGCTATAGCTATTATTCAAATTTGATCTGTGTTCAGATAAATAACTTTTAATTTATTCAGATATATAAGCTTTGCAGCTTCTTCTGATTCTCCCACTAAGCTCTCAACATTTGGCTGGAGCCTAATAGAAAACAAAAAAAAAATAAAGTGCCTGTTTTTTTGTAAAAAAAAAAAAAATATATAACTATACTTGCAAAATCTGCATACGTATATTACATAGGAGCCTGTATAGAGCACACATCCTACCAGTTGTACAGCTAGGATTACCAGGTCAGCCAGTGTTTTGCTGGACACATATAACTTTCCCCTGTAGGATGTAGAAGGGGAAACCAGTTAATTAATCAAGGAGGGGTACCCATAGGAATAACTTGTATTAATTAATGGATTATGCAGAGCGGCAGGTAAAAGAGTTAATGTCAGATCTATTCAGGTAGCTGATCATACAGCTGTATGCGTGGAATGAGAAGTAGGAGGAGTTAATGTCAGATCTATTCAGGCAGCTGATCATACAGCTGTATGCGTGGAATGAGAAGTAGGAGGAGTTAATGTCAGATCTATTCAGGTAGCCGATCATACAGCTGTATGCGTGGAATGAGAAGTAGGAGGAGTTAATGTCAGATCTATTCAGGTAGCTGATCATACAGCTGTATGCGTGGAATGAGAAGTAGGAGGAGTTAATGTCAGATCTATTCAGGTAGCTGATCATACAGCTGTATGCGTGGAATTATAAGTAGGAGGAGTTAATGTCAGATCTATTCAGGTAGCTGATCATACAGCTGTATGCGTGGAATGAGAAGTAGGAGGAGTTAATGTCAGATCTATTCAGGTAGCCGATCATACTGCTGTATGCGTGGAATGAGAAGTAGGAGGAGTTAATGTCAGATCTATTCAGGTAGCTGATCATACAGCTGTATGCGTGGAATGAGAAGTGGGAGGAGTTAATGTCAGGTCTATTCAGGTAGCCGATCATACAGCTGTATGCGTGGAATGAGAAGTAGGAGGAGTTAATGTCAGATCTATTCAGGTAGCTGATCATACAGCTGTATGCGTGGAATGAGAAGTAGGAGGAGTTAATGTCAGATCTATTCAGGTAGCTGATCATACAGCTGTATGCGTGGAATGAGAAGTAGGAGGAGTTACTGTCAGATCTATTCAGGTAGCTGATCATACAGCTGTATGCGTGGAATGAGAAGTAGGAGGAGTTAATGTCAGATCTATTCAGCTAGCTGATCATACAGCTGTATGCGTGGAATGAGAAGTAGGAGGAGTTAATGTCAGATCTATTCAGGTAGCTGATCATACAGCTGTATGCGTGGAATGAGAAGTGGGAGGAGTTAATGTCAGATCTATTCAGGTAGCCGATCATACTGCTGTATGCGTGGAATGAGAAGTAGGAGGAGTTAATGTCAGATCTATTCAGGTAGCCGATCATACAGCTGTATGCGTGGAATTATAAGTAGGAGGAGTTAATGTCAGATCTATTCAGGTAGCCGATCATACAGCTGTATGCGTGGAATGAGAAGTAGGAGGAATTAATGTCAGATCTATTCAGGTAGCCGATCATACAGCTGTATGAATGCGTGGAATGAGAAGTAGGAGGAGTTAAGGTCAGATCTATTCAGGTAGCCGATCATACAGCTGTATGCGCGGAATGAGAAGTAGGAGGAGTTAATGTCAGATCTATTCAGGTAGCCGATCATACAGCTGTATGCGTGGAATGAGAAGTAGGAGGAGTTAATGTAAGATCTATTCAGGTAGCTGATCATACAGCTGTATGCGTGGAATGAGAAGTAGGAGGAGTTAATGTCAGATCTATTCAGGTATCTGATCATACAGCTGTATGCGTGGAATGAGAAGTAGGAGGAGTTAATGTCAGATCTATTCAGGTAGCCGATCATACAGCTGTATGCGCGGAATGAGAAGTAGGAGGAGTTAATGTTAGATCTATTCAGGTATTTATTGGAGGGACACATTTCTCCAGTGTGCCTGGCTAGTATTCTTGGGAGACTGTGCAGTATAAAGCCAATGTCTTGAATTTATGATGGGAGATAGGAGGTAAATATTTGGGAATGGGAAGGCAGCCCAATATTTTTAGGATTTGAAACTGATCAGTGTGGATTGTGTTAAAGGGACAGTACCATGAACATTTTGTTTATACCCTTCATCTCTTAGTACAGTTTAAAGTATTGTGAAGTAGTTTGGAGCAATTTACAAGTTATATTTCTGAAAAGTGGAACTTGAATGTGATTTTTATTCCAATCCATTTCCACGTGGAGATCATTATCTCTTGCATTTTGCCAAGAAAGCCGTCTTACTACTTTGTATAACCAACGTGCTAATCTATGTTCCCTACACAACCTGATCTCTCCAACACATTATCAGCCAACCTTAACCCTCGGACTCATTGACATTTTTTTTTTTTAAAAACCTGTCGCATGAAAACTATAAAACCTTGATCTGTTTATTTAGCAGCATCTTATACCCCGTATTATCTATAATAACCACAATACTTTTGTTGTTGTCCTTTTTATTTTTTAATAGCTCACTTTTAAAAACAGTATAGTTTTTCCCACATCTGCTAAATTCCTGAGCTTTGCAATTAATTCATTTGGCATCTGTTAGAAATCTCAGCAGAAAGAAATCCTTAAAATAGGATTTTGCTTGGAACTAGTCTCTTTACCCCCCCCCCAACCCCCTTTGAGTTGTCAGGACAGACAGATCTTTCGTTGCAGAATTTGCTGATGCAGGCGTATGTTATTAATTTTTAACGCGACTTTTGTAATTTAGTCAGCCATTATTTCAGCTTGCCGGTCCATCAGCCTGGCCTGTAATGGCCTCACAGATAATTAAGCATTCATCTGACGCTTTGGAGAACTTCTGAAAATAGGAATTCTGTAAATAGTTTTTGCTCTGTGCCAAGATCTTCATACTTAAAGCTGGAATGTTTCTGGGAAGCGTCTGGTGGGATGCTAGCTTAAAGCGTTTTTTTCTCTGTGTCTGCAATGCTTGGCTTGGACTGATAGTCACCTTCATCAGGACTCTGCTTGAAAAACAAGAGAGATTCTGTTGTGTCCTTGTCTTGGAAGGAAATGTCTTTTTTTGGAGTTCTGCCTTATCAGCCCCTCGCCTGCCCTGGGCACAATTCCAAATATTCGCATGGTAACAATTACTACTGCCATGCTGTAACTGCTGGCTTTATATTTGTTAACCCCTTGCATACAGTAACACTGCCGACCGGTGATGATCAAGATTGCAGTTGCACTTGTAGAAAGCTGCCCCCAGATTTTGAATCTTTTCAGACTGCAAATTGAGAAGCCTTAATATTTCTACTGGTCTCTGTTCTTTGACATTTGTGTAGTAATATACAAACAGGGTTTCTATAAAATGCGGGTGGGGCTGTATAAAAACTCTTGCAATTTTATTACTGTTTATTGGGTCTGTCATCTAAACAGCCTTTAGCATCATATGGTGTACGTCATGACCAGTTAAAGAAATGTGGAATAAAAGTCATTATTTTCTCTCTGTAGAGCTTTAGCTTAGTGGTATGTGGAGCAGATCTTGCTCCACATACCACTTCCTTCACATCCACTCTATTCTGCCAGAACCAATCAGCTGCCACCAAAAGGGAGGAGTAATGTGACTGTGATGTGACAAGTAGTTAAGATGGCTGCTCCCACAAACACATTGTTTAATCTCATTTTCTAATATATTAATATTGGTCTGTGAACAGCACTGCACAGAATCCTACATGATTACTGACCTGTGATATGTAGAATTTGGGACAGTGTAGTTCCTCTCCACTAACTCACATTTAAGTTCATTTATCTTGTGTGCACCAGTCACATGTGGCAGTTATAATGGGATGCACATATATATGCCCCATTTGTACATGTGCCTGGGCAATGTACTGGCAGAAATAACCCCTTGCTGATTGGCATCACCGGCAATTATACCCCCTCTCACTCTGTGTAAAGCCTCTATCACCTAAACATTGCTTATTCTGTGAATGTAGAGAATAAAAAATGATTATACATCATGTTAGCACAATTGCAAGTAAATGCTTCTCAGAAAAAAATGTGTTTTAAATGAGTCCCCTGTTTATGACATCACCTGCGTCTTGATATGCAAATTACTTGCTTCCCACTGAAGACCAGGCCATTTGAATATCAAACCAGATTTGTCTCCTAACGTATGCATTTGCTGTAATTCTGCCGACACAAGGTATAGATAATTTTTCATCTTTTTTTATTCTCTACATTCACGGTATGAGCAGTGTTTAGGTGATACAGTCCCTTTAATAATGCTATATTTGGAGTTTAGCCCCGCACTGATGTTTATATGTGGCTTTTGGAAATCTCTATTGTTGCACCGTTAACCCTTTCTTGCCAGAGATGATGCTCTGTACTGTGGTGCTCTGAGGGTTGGACCACTATGTGGGCCGTTTATTTTATTATAATCTATGAATGGCAGGGACGAGCAGCCTAGATTGGGGATATTAGACTAGAAGCAGCTAGATGCCTTACAGTGATGGGAGTCTCTAGTCTAGGCCTGTGCAAGCTGTGTCAGGCTCTTGCTGACGTGTGACAGATCCCAAAATTGGATGACATCCCCCTCCTTCCCTTTCCGCCATGTCTGGTTCCTTCCACATTCATTTCCTGTCCTGGGATCTGAGGGTCCTACATGAGAAGGAATCCGGCGGTCTGTGCTGGATTCAAACCATGCATTATCCTTTGAAAGTGGCTGCATCCCCCAAACATTATTTAAACTCTGAATGAAGAGAATAGAAATGTCCATTGTGAATGGCAAGGAAACCCCACACAGTAAGAGAAAAGGTATCTTTACATGTCTGGTGTTTACTGTTTGTGACGTCGCCTTGTGGCTTTATATGCAATGACACATTTCCCATTAAAACGAAGTTCATTAGCATATCAAGCTGCAGGTGGGGTCACCACCGACGCATGTCAAACAGATTTGTCTCTTATTTTATACATTCACTTGCAATTCTGCCAGCACACTGTATAATGTATCTACATTCACTGCACACCGTGTGTGTCTTGAGATTATATCATTCTCCAGGCTGCTGTGGAGCTGAAAGGGTTAGTCCCACAGCTGGTGCATGTTTAACACACTCCTTTGGGACTGAGAGGGTTAAGCCCATCGCTGGTAAAGGGCGCTCACCTGATACCGAGTGGGTCAACTCTTTCCCTGCCGTACAGTGCCCAGCTAAGTGCATTAACCCTTTAGTGCACACGTGTGGCACGGGGAGCATTAACCCTTTAGTGCACACGTGTGGCACGGGGAGCATTAACCCTTTAGTGCACACGTGTGGCACGGGGAGCATTAACCCTTTAGTGCACACGTGTGCCACAGAGAGCATTAACCCTTTAGTGCACACGTGTGCCACTGAGAGCATTAACCCTTAAGTGCACACGTGTGCCACTGAGAGCATTAACCCTTTGAGCTGCCGGGTGTTGGTGAAATGCAGTGTACAGTGCTTGCAGACTGAGCGCAATGGGATTTGAATAAAAATACCAGCCAGCCTAATATTTATCTTTAATTCAGTCGTGCTTCACCTTTCCTGTAACCGTTTTGTCTGGATTTCACAAAGGAATTTGTGATTTAAAAAAAAAAATATATATATATATATTTTTTTTTAAAGAATCTTTTAATTTCAAATTTTCCTATAATTAAGTGTCTGAGAGCCTAATACTTTACCTCCTACAAATGACTAACAAACAGCAGAATCATCGGCCCTGCACACATACATGTGTGCGTGTACATACGTGTGTATACCAGGCTTATTTCACAATGTTTTACATTGTATAACTTTTCTGACATACGTAGAAATAAAAAACGCATGTTACAATGTACAAAACATAAGGTGTATGAAAACAATCCTTCAGTTAAGAGTAAGTAACTCACCCCCTACCTGTCTTCCTATAGACATTACCTGCATAGAATCCAATATTCAGTGTTTGAGCATCCCATGGGATATGACAGCTACAGGTTAAATAATCCATAATTAATAAATCACGTGGAAATAGCACCAAAGAATGGCACACATTTTTATTTTTTACATTTTTAAGCTCAGTCGCTGTGGTACTTAAAAGGAAAAATGGCAACTGTTACTTTTGTATATTCATGTCCAGGACTTTTCCTACATAGCCCCCCAAAAGGGTTGAAATAAACTTCTCCCTACTGGTCCTGGCAGTCTTGAAATTAGAAGGGGTTTCTGATTTACATGTTGGCTGTTGTACAGTGTCTGTTGCACAGTAACTAAATGGCATTTCTCTCCGTGAACGCATCTCATGCCCTGCCCACTGCGAAATGTTGGCGGTAACCCACGCCTGACGACTTTTACCAAATACTTGCCCTCAAGGTGAAGCCGAGTTGGCAGGATCTTCTCTGCTGAGCCTCTCGGTTAAGCTTTCCTGCGTGTTTCACGGACATTATTCCTGACACCATTGTAACAAACAGGAATAGAGTCTATTCTTATCTCTTCCGGGTATTGACAGTCTGTAAAATGGGAAAAGACAAGAAATACAACTGTGAACAAAGCATACAGCATGTCCTTTCTATGCTTACAGCAGGAACAGACAAATCCCGGGAGCCAGGAGCTCCTAAAAACCCTGGCTCCTCACTTTTTTTATAGTTCTAATTAGATCCTGGCTCCTAAAAATAACCATGGAACCTAATTAATGTGTCCAATCAAACAACTGTAACAGTAATAAGAGGAGCGGAGTGAGCTCTATTTATGGAGTAAACTTGGTGGATTAATGACATATTAATCTTTGTATTTCTTTGGCTTAATCCATATTCCACGCAATGTTCTTGGCCAGATGATTAGCTGTTAGTTAGCTGTCCAGTTCAGTCTTTGTAACATGGCTGATAAGTGGGGCAGACTCCAGGGAGTGGTGATTTGCATATCGTGTTGCAAGGTGATGTCATACATATGAGACGGCCCACACACATCGGAAACACGCGTCTCCTCTTGATGTATAGATTGGCTTGTAATTCTGCCAGTGAGGTCCATCTAGCAGGAGGTGAATTGAATGATACTGTGCAAATAAACTGCTTCCGATGGAAAATGTGCAATTTGCATATCATTTAAAACACCTTTCTTATTAAATCTATGCATTTGCTTGAAATCTTACATAGATCATTTATTTATTCTCTACATTCACAGTGCTAGTAATGTTTAGGTGATAGAGTCCCTTTTAAAAGGTCTAGGCACTAAAAGGTTAGTTGGGGTGAACTATTAACTTTCCCCGGTGCAAAGTCAGACCTGGTGCGTTTCTCCTGCTAGAAGAACAGAGTTGGCCCTGTATAATGCATTGTTATAAAGTGACAGTGTGTAAAGATGTAACTGCATTATCCATGGCCAGCTGAGCTCTTCTATATATTCTTCTATACATTGTGCGGGGTCTGGTGAGTTGTTCCTGTTAGAAGAACAGAGTTGGTCCTGTATAATGCATTGTTATAAAGTGACCGTGTGTAAAGATGTAACTCAGCATTATCCATGGCCAGCTGAGCTCTTCTATATATTCTTCTATACATTGTGCGGGGTCTGGTGAGTTGTTCCTGTTAGAAGAACAGAGTTGGTCCTGTATAATACATTGTTATAAAGTGACAGTGTGTAAAGATGTAACTCTGTATTATCCATGGCCAGCTGAGCTCTTCTATATATTCTTCTATACATTGTGCAGGATCTGGTGAGTTTCTCCTGCTAGAAGAACATAGTTGGCCCTGTATAATGCATTGTTATAAAGTGACAGTGTGTAAAGATGTAACTCTGCATTATCTATGGCCAGCTGAGCTCTTCTATGTATTCTTCTATACATTGTGCAGGGTCTGGTAAGTTTCTCCATCTAGAAGAACAGAGTTGGTCCTGTATAATGCATTGTTATATAGTGACAGTGTGTAAAGATGTAACTCTGTATTATCCATGGCCAGCTGAGCTCTTCTATATATTCTTCTATACATTGTGCGGGGTCTGGGGAGTTTCTCCTGCTAGAAGAACAGAGTTGGCCCTGTATAATGCATTGTTATAAAGTGACAGTGTGTAAAGATGTAACTCGGTATTATCCATGGCCAGTCGAGCTCTTCTATATATTCTTCTATACATTGTGCAGGGTCTGGTGAGTTTCTCCTGCTAGAAGAACAGAGTTGGCCCTGTATAATGCATTGTTATAAAGTGACAGTGTGTAAAGATGTAACTCTGCATTATCTATGGCCAGCTGAGCTCTTCTAGCAGGAATTTTGTGCAGTGGATATTTAATCTCACCTTTTGGGTAAACAGAACCCACTGTGTAAGTGATGGCTAACCTTGGCACTGCATAAACCTGACATGTAGTTTACAAACATCTGCAGTGCCGAGGTTACTCATCACTGGTACAGATCATGTCTATTGCCTTCAAATTCCCATTGTAAGCTCTGTTTAGATGACACGGCCCCTTTATGTTTTGAATGTTAAGCTATCCGGGCAGTGCTTCTCCTTCACAAGGTCAGCTGCTTCATTGTCCCAGTTCTCTGGTTCTTGGAAGGAAGTCTTTGAACCTTTTCAGTGCCAGGCTGCTGCACGCCACCCAGATTATTTCTCTAATTCTGCTTAAAGCTACTGACTTGCTGTGATTTGGGAAGCCTCCAAATCCCCCCCCCCCATCACAATCCACAGCGCCTTTGGGCTCATTAGAAAGCTGTGGATTCTGGATGATCTCTGTAATATTGCTCAGTCATGATATTTAATATACAGTCCTGACATTCTTCCTTTAGTTTTTCTCTCTATTTTTAATGATCTTTTCCTGCTGCTGGAACTCTTCTTATTACTTTATAGCCTCGAATCCTGCCCTGGTTGACATAAAGTGGGACAGTTATTAGACAGCTTAATAATCTCACCCAAAAAAAAAACATTTCAACTTTTTTATTTCAAAAACAAATTACAAGTGATGTGACTGTTTGTACCGGAGGGATTCCAAGCGTACAGCTGTACATAATGGACCAGATCGGAGCAGCATTGGTTTATAAGCCCACATGTAGCAGTGTGGACACTTGCAGACGTGAAGCACTCACTATGCATCGCAGTGACACTTGTTCTGTCTCATGACCTGTACTGTTTGCATTTTTGTGGTCTGGGTAAAGTGTCTGTATTTAGGAATCAGCCCTGCATTCCAAAGGCTGCTTGGTTTGCCAGGGAAGGAATGATAAATGATTAGATGTACAGGTCCGGGGAACACACTCTACTTATAGAAAGACCTGTACTCAAGCCTCGCCAGCGGAAGCCGCATTTAGATGGTGTGTAGACCTGATGCTCGCAGGCAAGGTCACCTGTGTCAACCAACATGTTTACTGCTGAGAAACATCCATTGCAGGGCAGCATGCGCATGTTTTATATGCTGCGATGATGACTTATTTTGTATACTCTACTTTTCTTACATTTTTAGCTCTGTGAGGAGTTCCTGGTCCGTATTGTATGGATGGCGTCTTATTTTTTGTTATTTTGGGGATCAAAGATTCTTAACAACATGTCTGCCCCCTGATAGAGCTATACAGAGAAAAGATCCCAAACAAAATGTCCGCCCCCGATAGAACTATACAGAGCAAAGAATCTAAATCACATGTCCGCCCCTGATAGATCTATACAGAGCAAAGATTCTAAACAGCATGTCCACTCCCTGATAGAGCTATACAGAGCAAAGATTAGAATAGATAGCTTTATCAGACATGCTCTGCCCCCTGATAGAGCTAAACAACATGTCCACCCCCTGATAGAGCTATACAGAGCAAAGCTTGCTCCATAAGGTACTTCTTTCATTAAAGAATTTCTGTTTAAAATGGTTACATTTGATTCAATCTTTTAATTAAACTTATTTTTTGCTTGTTATTTAAAAAAAATACAAATAAGTTTGGATACGGCAAAACAATTAAAAAAAAAAAGCTATTTTGGTTACGCACACAGTGCACATGCCCAGTATTGTGTATATTCAGTGGATACCGTGTTACCAAGCGGTTAGATGTGTGTTAGGATCTTGTTTGTTTTCTCTGCATCTTCAGTTATTGTGTCAAATAGTTAGCAATACCTGGTAGCCGCGTGAGAAGTGGCGCCAGCCACCTCCACGCCTGCCACCTCCACGCCAGCCACCTCCACGCCAGCCACCTCCACGCCAGCTGCTTTATTTTCCTGTGTGGGTGTCATGTTTTCTTTCTGTCTAAAGGTTACAGCTTTCCTGTAAAACAGAAACGAGTTTTGTGGGAGGCGACCGATTACATAATTAATCAACTGTAGCGAGTGGTGTGTTGTGACTGTACTAAAGGGACCCTGCCACCTAAACACTGCTTATACTGTGACTGTACTAAAGGGACCCTGCCACCTAGACACTGCTTATACTGTGACTGTATTAAAGGGATTCTGTCACCTAAACACTGCTTATACTGTGACTGTATTAAAGGGATTCTGTCACCTAAACACTGCTTATACTGTGACTGTACTAAAGGGACCCTGCCACCTAGACACTGCTCATACTGTGACTGTACTAAAGGGACCCTGCCACCTAGACACTGCTTATACTGTGACTGTATTAAAGGGATTCTGTCACCTAGACACTGCTTATACTGTGACTGTACTAAAGGGACCCTGCCACCTAAACACTGCTTATACTGTGACTGTATTAAAGGGATTCTGCCACCTAAACACTGCTTATACTGTGACTGTACTAAAGGGACCCTGTCACCTAGACACTGCTTATACTGTGACTGTATTAAAGGGATTCTGCCACCTAAACACTGCTTATACTGTGACTGTACTAAAGGGACCCTGCCCCCTAAACACTGCTTATACTGTGACTGTATTAAAGGGATTCTGCCACCTAAACACTGCTTATACTGTGACTGTATTAAAGGGGCCCTGCCACCTAAACACTGCTTATACTGTGACTGTATTAAAGGGATTCTGTCACCTAGACACTGCTTATACTGTGACTGTATTAAAGGGATTCTGTCACCTAAACACTGCTTATACTGTGACTGTATTAAAGGGACTGTCACCTAAACACTGCTTATACTGTGACTGTATTAAAGGGACTGTCACCTAAACACTGCTTATACTGTGACTGTATTAAAGGGACTGTCACCTAAACACTGCTTATACTGTGACTGTATTAAAGGGGGACTGTCACCTAAACACTGCTTATACTGTGACTGTATTAAAGGGGGACTGTCACCTAAACACTGCTTATACTGTGACTGTATTAAAGGGACCCTGTCACCTAAACACTGCTTATACTGTGACTGTACTAAAGGGACCCTGCCACCTAAACACTGCTTATACTGTGACTGTATTAAAGGGACCCTGTCACCTAAACACTGCTTATACTGTGACTGTACTAAAGGGACCCTGCCACCTAAACACTGCTTATACTGTGACTGTATCACCTACACACTGCTTATACTGTGACTGTATCACCTAAACACTGCTTATACTGTGACTGTATCACCCAAACACTGCTTATACTGTGACTGTATTAAAGGGACCCTGCCACCTAAACACTGCTTATACTGTGACTGTATTAAAGGGGGACTGTCACCTAAACACTGCTTATACTGTGACTGTATCAAAGGGATTCTGACACATAAACACTGCTTATACTGTGACTGTATTAAAGGGACTGTCACCTAAACGCTGCTTATACTGTGACTGTATTAAAGGGACTGTCACCTAAACACTGCTTATACTGTGACTGTATTAAAGGGGGACAGTCACCTAAACACTGCTTATACTGTGACTGTATTAAAGGGACCCTGTCACCTAAACACTGCTTATACTGTGACTGTATTAAAGGGACCCTGTCACCTAAACACTGCTTATACTGTGACTGTATTAAAGGGACTGTCACCTAAACACTGCTTATACTGTGACTGTATTAAAGGGACTGTCACCTAAACACTGCTTATACTGTGACTGTATTAAAGGGGGACTGTCACCTAAACACTGCTTATACTGTGACTGTATTAAAGGGACTGTCACCTAGACACTGCTTATACTGTGACTGTATTAAAGGGATTCTGTCACCTAAACACTGCTTATACTGTGACTGTATTAAAGGGATTCTGTCACCTAAACACTGCTTATACTGTGACTGTATTAAAGGGACTGTCACCTAAACACTGCTTATACTGTGACTGTATTAAAGGGACTGTCACCTAAACACTGCTTATACTGTGACTGTATTAAAGGGACTGTCACCTAAACACTGCTTATACTGTGACTGTATTAAAGGGGGACTGTCACCTAAACACTGCTTATACTGTGACTGTATTAAAGGGACTGTCACCTAGACACTGCTTATACTGTGACTGTATTAAAGGGATTCTGTCACCTAAACACTGCTTATACTGTGACTGTATTAAAGGGACTGTCACCTAAACACTGCTTATACTGTGACTGTATTAAAGGGACTGTCACCTAAACACTGCTTATACTGTGACTGTATTAAAGGGACTGTCACCTAAACACTGCTTATACTGTGACTGTATTAAAGGGGGACTGTCACCTAAACACTGCTTATACTGTGACTGTATTAAAGGGGGACTGTCACCTAAACACTGCTTATACTGTGACTGTATTAAAGGGACCCTGTCACCTAAACACTGCTTATACTGTGACTGTATTAAAGGGATCCTGCCACCTAAATACTGCTTATACTGTGACTGTACTAAAGGGACCCTGCCCCCTAAACACTGCTTATACTGTGACTGTATTAAAGGGACTGTCACCTAAACACTGCTTATACTGTGACTGTATTAAAGGGGGACTGTCACCTAAACACTGCTTATACTGTGACTGTATTAAATGGACTGTCACCTAAACACTGCTTATACTGTGACTGTATTAAAGGGACCCTGTCACCTAAACACTGCTTATACTGTGACTGTATTAAAGGGGGACTGTCACCTAAACACTGCTTATACTGTGACTGTATTAAAGGGACCCTGTCACCTAAACACTGCTTATACTGTGACTGTATTAAAGGGACCCTGTCACCTAAACACTGCTTATACTGTGACTGTATTAAAGGGACTGTCACCTAAACACTGCTTATACTCTGACTGTATTAAAGGGACTGTCACCTAAACACTGCTTATACTGTGACTGTATTAAAGGGGGACTGTCACCTAAACACTGCTTATACTGTGACTGTATTAAAGGGGGACTGTCACCTAAACACTGCTTATACTGTGACTGTATTAAAGGGGGACTGTCACCTAAACACTGCTTATACTGTGACTGTATTAAAGGGACCCTGTCACCTAAACACTGCTTATACTGTGACTGTATTAAAGGGATCCTGCCACCTAAATACTGCTTATACTGTGACTGTACTAAAGGGACCCTGCCCCCTAAACACTGCTTATACTGTGACTGTATTAAAGGGACTGTCACCTAAACACTGCTTATACTGTGACTGTATTAAAGGGGGACTGCCACCTAAACACTGCTTATACTGTGACTGTATTAAATGGACTGTCACCTAAACACTGCTTATACTGTGACTGTATTAAAGGGACCCTGTCACCTAAACACTGCTTATACTGTGACTGTATTAAAGGGGGACTGTCACCTAAACACTGCTTATACTGTGACTGTATTAAAGGGACCCTGTCACCTAAACACTGCTTATACTGTGACTGTATTAAAGGGACCCTGTCACCTAAACACTGCTTATACTGTGACTGTATTAAAGGGACTGTCACCTAAACACTGCTTATACTGTGACTGTATTAAAGGGACTGTCACCTAAACACTGCTTATACTGTGACTGTATTAAAGGGGGACTGTCACCTAAACACTGCTTATACTGTGACTGTATTAAAGGGACTGTCACCTAGACACTGCTTATACTGTGACTGTATTAAAGGGATTCTGTCACCTAAACACTGCTTATACTGTGACTGTATTAAAGGGATTCTGTCACCTAAACACTGCTTATACTGTGACTGTATTAAAGGGACTGTCACCTAAACACTGCTTATACTGTGACTGTATTAAAGGGACTGTCACCTAAACACTGCTTATACTGTGACTGTATTAAAGGGACTGTCACCTAAACACTGCTTATACTGTGACTGTATTAAAGGGGGACTGTCACCTAAACACTGCTTATACTGTGACTGTATTAAAGGGACTGTCACCTAGACACTGCTTATGCTGTGACTGTATTAAAGGGATTCTGTCACCTAAACACTGCTTATACTGTGACTGTATTAAAGGGACTGTCACCTAAACACTGCTTATACTGTGACTGTATTAAAGGGACTGTCACCTAAACACTGCTTATACTGTGACTGTATTAAAGGGGGACTGTCACCTAAACACTGCTTATACTGTGACTGTATTAAAGGGGGACTGTCACCTAAACACTGCTTATACTGTGACTGTATTAAAGGGGGACTGTCACCTAAACACTGCTTATACTGTGACTGTATTAAAGGGACCCTGTCACCTAAACACTGCTTATACTGTCACTGTATTAAAGGGATCCTGCCACCTAAATACTGCTTATACTGTGACTGTACTAAAGGGACCCTGCCCCCTAAACACTGCTTATACTGTGACTGTATTAAAGGGACTGTCACCTAAACACTGCTTATACTGTGACTGTATTAAAGGGGGACTGTCACCTAAACACTGCTTATACTGTGACTGTATTAAATGGACTGTCACCTAAACACTGCTTATACTGTGACTGTACTAAAGGGACCCTGCCACCTAAACACTGCTTATACTGTGACTGTATCACCTACACACTGCTTATACTGTGACTGTATCACCTAAACACTGCTTATACTGTGACTGTATCACCCAAACACTGCTTATACTGTGACTGTATTAAAGGGACCCTGCCACCTAAACACTGCTTATACTGTGACTGTATTAAAGGGACTCTGTCACCTAAACACTGCTTATACTGTGACTGTATTAAAGGGATTCTGACACATAAACACTGCTTATACTGTGACTGTATTAAAGGGACTGTCACCTAAACACTGCTTATACTGTGACTGTATTAAAGGGACTGTCACCTAAACACTGCTTATACTGTGACTGTATTAAAGGGGGACTGACACCTAAACACTGCTTATACTGTGACTGTATTAAAGGGGGACTGTCACCTAAACACTGCTTATACTGTGACTGTATTAAAGGGACCCTGTCACCTAAACACTGCTTATACTGTGACTGTATTAAAGGGATCCTGCCACCTAAATACTGCTTATACTGTGACTGTACTAAAGGGACCCTGCCCCCTAAACACTGCTTATACTGTGACTGTATCACCTACACACTGCTTATACTGTGACTGTATCACCTAAACACTGCTTATACTGTGACTGTATCACCTAAACACTGCTTATACTGTGACTGTATCACCCAAACACTGCTTATACTGTGACTGTATTAAAGGGACCCTGCCACCTAAACACTGCTTATACTGTGACTGTATTAAAGGGACTCTGTCACCTAAACACTGCTTATACTGTGACTGTATTAAAGGGATTCTGACACATAAACACTGCTTATACTGTGACTGTATTAAAGGGACTGTCACCTAAACACTGCTTATACTGTGACTGTATTAAAGGGACTGTCACCTAAACACTGCTTATACTGTGACTGTATTAAAGGGGGACTGACACCTAAACACTGCTTATACTGTGACTGTATTAAAGGGGGACTGTCACCTAAACACTGCTTATACTGTGACTGTATTAAAGGGACCCTGTCACCTAAACACTGCTTATACTGTGACTGTATTAAAGGGATCCTGCCACCTAAATACTGCTTATACTGTGACTGTACTAAAGGGACCCTGCCCCCTAAACACTGCTTATACTGTGACTGTATCACCTACACACTGCTTATACTGTGACTGTATCACCTAAACACTGCTTATACTGTGACTGTATCACCTAAACACTGCTTATACTGTGACTGTATCACCCAAACACTGCTTATACTGTGACTGTATTAAAGGGACCCTGTCACCTAAACACTGCTTATACTGTGACTGTACTAAAGGGACCCTGCCACCTAAACACTGCTTATACTATGACTGTATTAAAGGGACCCTGCCACCTAAACACTGCGCATACTGTGACTGTATTAAAGGGACCCTGCCACCTAAACACTGCTTATACTGTGACTGTATTAAAGGGACCCTGCCACCTAAACACTGCTTATACTGTGACTGTATTAAAGGGACCCTGTCACCTAAACACTGCTTATACCGTGACTGTATTAAAGGGACCCTGCCCCCTAAACACTGCTTATACTGTGACTGTATTAAAGGGACCCTGTCACCTAAACACTGCTTATACTGTGACTGTATTAAAGGGACCCTGTCACCTAAACACTACTTATACTGTGACTGTATTAAAGGGACCCTGTCACCTAAACACTGCTTATACTGTGACTGTATTAAAGGGACCCTGTCACCTAAACACTGCTTATACTGTGACTGTATTAAAGGGACCCTGCCACCTAAACACTGCTTATACTGTGACTGTATTAAAGGGACCCTGCCACCTAAACACTGCTTATACTGTGACTGTATCACCCAAACACTGCTTATACTGTGACTGTATCACCCAAACACTGCTTATACTGTGACTGTATCACCTAAACACTGCTTATACTGTGACTGTATCACCTAAACACTGCTTATACTGTGACTGTATTAAAGGGACCCTGTCACCTAAACACTGCTTATACTGTGACTGTACTAAAGGGACCCTGTCACCTAAACACTGCTTATACTGTGACTGTATTAAAGGGACCCTGTCACCTAAACACTGCTTATACTGTGACTGTATTAAAGGGACCCTGCCACCTAAACACTGCTTATACTGTGACTGTATTAAAGGGACTCTGTCACCTAAACACTGCTTTTACTGTGACTGTATCACCCAAACACGGCTTATACTGTGACTGTATTAAAGGGACCCTGCCACCTAAACACTGCTTATACTGTGACTGTATTAAAGGGACCCTGCCACCTAAACACGGCTTATACTGTGACTGTATTAAAGGGACCCTGCCACCTAAACACTGCTTATACTGTGACTGTATTAAAGGGACCCTGCCACCCAAACACTGCTTATACTGTGACTGTATCACCCAAACACTGCTTATACTGTGACTGTATTAAAGGGACCCTGCCACCTAAACACTGCTTATACTGTGACTGTATTAAAGGGACCCTGCCACCTAGACACTGCTTATACTGTGACTGTATTAAAGGGACCCTGCCACCTAAACACTGCTTATACTGTGACTGTATTAAAAGGACCCTGCCACCTAAACACTGCTTATACTGTGACTGTATCACCTACACACTGCTTATACTGTGACTGTATCACCCAAACACTGCTTATACTGTGACTGTATCACCTAAACACTGCTTATACTGTGACTGTATTAAAGGGACCCTGCCACCTAAACACTGCTTATACTGTGACTGTATTAAAGGGACCCTGCCACCTAAACGCTGCTTATACTGTGACTGTACTAAAGGGACTCTGTCACCTAAACACTGCTTTTACTGTGAATGGAGATCACACCACTTATTACATCACCTTGTGGCACAGTATGCGAATGAACTACTTTTCAGTGGGAAATGTGTACTTTACATATTAAATCACAGGTGATGTCATAAGTATGAGACACCACAGACACATTTACAAAACATTTACCTCTTAATATATGCATTTTCATGCACTTTTGCTAAGACAAGATATTGATCATTTTGTATACGTTTACATAGAAACAAACAATGTGTCTACCAGTCTTCTAGCTACAAATAAAAAAAAATTAATCCTTTCATTAGTCCCTGGCCTTATCTTATATCTAATAAAAACTTATACCTATCCCACGCATGGTTTAACTTCTTCACTGTATTACTCTCTACCACTTCTACTGGAAGACCATTCCATGTATCCACTACCCTCTCAGTAACGTAATACTTTCATTAGTCCCTGACCTTATCTTATATCTAGGATAGCCTTATACCTATCCCATGCATGCTTAAACTCCTTCACTGTATTAACCTCTACCACTTCTACTGGAAGACTATTCCATACATCCACTACCCTCTCAGTAATGTAATACTATCATTAGTCTCTGGCCTTATCTTATATCTAGGATAGCCTTATACCTATCCCATGCATGCTTAAACTCCTTCACTGTATTAACCTCTACCACTTCTACTGGAAGGCTATTCCATACATCCACTACCCTCTCAGTAAAGTAATGCTTTCATTAGTCCCTGGCCTTATCTTATATCTAGGATAGCCTTATACCTATCCCATGCATGCTTAAACTCCTTCACTGTATTAACCTCTACCACTTCTGCTGGAAGGCTATTCCATACATCCACTACCCTCTCAGTAAAGTAATACTTTCATTAGTCCCTGGCCTTATCTTATATCTAGGATAGCCTTATACCTATCCCGCGCATGCTTAAACTCCTTTACTGTATTAACCTCTACCACTTCTACTGGAAGGCTATTCCATACATCCACTACCCTCTCAGTAAAGTAATACTTTCATTAGTCCCTGGCCTTATCTTATATCTAGGATAGCCTTATACCTATCCCATGCATGCTTAAACTCCTTCACTGTATTAACCTCTACCACTTCTACTGGAAGACTATTCCATACATCCACTACCCTCTCAGTAAAGTAATACTTTCATTAGTCCCTGGCCTTATCTTATATCTAGGATAGCCTTATACCTATCCCATACATGCTTAAACTCCTTCACTGTATTAACCTCTACCACCTCTACTGGAAGACTATTCCATGTATCCACTACCCTCTCGGTAATGTAATACTTTCATTAGTCCCTGGCCTTATCTTATATCTAGGATAGCCTTATACCTATCCCATGCATGCTTAAACTCCTTCACTGTATTAACCTCTACCACTTCTACTGGAAGACTATTCCATGTATCCACTACTCTCTCAGGAATGTAATACTTTCATTAGTCCCTGGCCTTATCTTATATCTAGGATAGCCTTATACCTATCCCATGCATGCTTAAACTCCTTTACTGTATTAACCTCTACCACTTCTACTGGAAGACTATTCCATACATCCACTACCCTCTCAGTAAAGTAATACTTTCATTAGTCC
Organism: Pelodytes ibericus; assembly: GCA_036172795.1. Lineage (NCBI taxonomy): Eukaryota > Metazoa > Chordata > Amphibia > Anura > Pelodytidae > Pelodytes > Pelodytes ibericus. Next base: position 5,691,532 of record CM069863.1, on the reverse strand, counting down.
CTGGCCTTATCTTATATCTAGGATAGCCTTATACCTATCCCATACATGCTTAAACTCCTTCACTGTATTAACCTCTACCACCTCTACTGGAAGACTATTACATACATCCACTACCCTCTCAGTAAAGTAATACTTTCATTAGTCCCTGACCTTATCTTATATCTAGGATAGCCTTATACCTATCCCATGCATGCTTAAACTCCATTGTATTAACCTATACCACTTCTACTGGAAGACTATTCCATACATCCACTACCCTCTCAGTAATGTAATACTTCCTGATATTATGATAGTATGAGCAATGTTGAGGTTGACTGTCCCTTTAATCCCCTTTGTTTGAAGTCCCTGTCACTCAATTCCACATTGAGAGTTCTGTATTTGCTTATCTGAGCCGTTTGTATCTTTGCAGTTTGCCCCGGCCCATTCAATGTGAAGACCCCCGTGCCTCCTCGGAAAGCCTTTTAGATGACCTCTTGGCGCCCAGCATGGCCGAGGTATCCAGCAGCAATGGGCTCCGACACAAAGTACCTCCACCTGCAGCGAGCGCCACGGATGTTGATAAAGCGGAGGCGCTGCAGATGGAAGCTGAAGCGTTAGCCAAGCTGCGCAGGGAAAGACGAGGAATGAGCGGCCAGGAGGGCGCTGTGCTGCGAGCCAGGCAGAGAATGCCAGCGTTGGGCAAACCAGACCTGGATTTAATGGTCTTTCCGGAGTCTGAGGCCAAAAAGAGAGCAGAAAAAACTCTTAAAAGCGTTGACCTTGATAAACTTACGCCGGCAGAGCTGGAAAGACTTCTGTTGGATGATAACTTTGAGTGTAGCAAACCCCCCAAGCCACTTGCCGTGACACCTCTGCTGAACCCCTGTGCCTCTAGCCAGTATTTTATCCAGCCTTCTTTTCAAAGGAGCCAGTGGGGCTCCGGACTCCAGGGACCCGTGTCTTGCACCTTACCACCATCATTCTCCGCACCATACCCCAAATGCAGCGATGCTTTCCAGAACGGCTTCAGTCCCAGCATATCCGTAATGCAGAGCAGAGACTCCGCTTATCTCGGCCTTCCAGCAACTGCGCAGTACCTCTCTTTCCCCATGTCGACAAACACCCCCTTTCATGTAACGAGAAGTTTACCGTCATTCCCCAACGCAGTCAACCCGGACATGGCCAAGCTGCTGGATAAAATAGCAAAAACTTCGGAATTTTCAAAGAACGGGAAGTTCAGCCAAGAGGGTGACGTGTGTCCGGCCCCTGCCCAGACCTTGGAAAAAGTGGATGACATCAGCAAGTTTGACTGGTTGGATCTTGACCCTCTTAGCAAACCCAAGGTGGACAACAATGTGGAACTGACCCCTCAAACCGTGGACAGTGGTACAGGGTTCTGTGAGCCGGTGGCTGAAGATCCATGGGATGCAGTGCTGCTGGTAGAGAAGGATGTCAAACCCAACCACCTCGACAGGAAGACTGTAAAATCTCCGTCTGGAGCCACAGTCACAAGAAGCCATTCCTTAAATCTCCGAGTGAACCACTCGCACATCAGCAGGGCCCAGTCCACAGACGTAAGTAAAAAGGTGGGTTACAAATTGTGCTTTATTGCAAGTGCTTTGCACATATCAGGTCTTCTACAATCCTTACTGCTGGCTTCAGAAACAACCTTAGACACCTCTGGCCTACGATCAGACAAAAGGCTAATGGAAAAGAGCGCGGGGGGGGGGGGGGGGGTTTGTAAAGCATGGCTTTAAAAAATAAAATCAAGACAGACCAATTTAGGAGCCAGTCTGGTTACCTTTAGGAGTCAGGTCAATGATACTTCCACAGAATTTTGGAAGTACCAACCATATTCCTGGCTCTGAAAAACAATATATATATTTTTTTTTTAAAGCTTTACGTCATGGTTCCCGTTTGATATTTTTTCAATTCTTTTCCATTAGCTTTGTGTCCAAATGTAGATAATGACTGTCCAAGTAGTTTTTTTTTTTTTTTTGTTCCGGCCGCATATGATTTAGCAGTAATACAAAAGCAAAAAGATTTGAATTCAATCGTATTCAAACAAAATGACATTTAGAAGACTAATGAGAGCACGGTAAAGATGTATTATATCATTAGTACTTTCTGTCTCCTGTTTGAATGCAGTTTGGGGCAAGTAAAGCTGGGGGGGGGGGGGGGATTATAACAATATGCAGATTAATTGTATGTTTTTTGGCATTTAATTTTGATTTCACCCGTCATTTGGGTACGAAACCATTGATAGTACACAATAGTAACTAGTAAAAAACTACTACCAGTAGAATAATATACATAGACTATAAAAGCAACATACATCTAGACATTAACAAAACAGTCCATTTCTACCCAGAATCCCTTGCAGTGGTGGTAGCACTGGGAGTTTAGGATTTCTGTGAGGAAAGCAAGTCTGGTGGCTTGTCTGGTGTGTGTATAATAATAATAATAATAATAATAACTGCATTTTAAGTTAAGGGCTTTCCCTTCACCTGTATCCCATATTTGTGAATTCTCAGCTTACCCTCTCTTTCCCTTTGTCTTTAAATCCACCTCTGTGTATACCACCACCGCCTGTGCAGTGTCTATTCCACTCCTCTGTTTGTGGTCATGTTAAATAACCCCCCAGCAGTATCCCTGATCACCATATAACTCATTAACACAAACCCCCCACTGTAAGGACCACGGCTGCCGCTGGTAAATACACCCTAGAGATGAGGCTGTTTATTGTGTCATTTTGCAGCTTTCGCCGTGGTTTTATAATGCAGTATTGCTTTGTTTGTGGGTGCGGGAGTCAGTTTATAATGTTAGCACCAGGCGGCTTGGACAGGCCGCCAGGTGATGATCTGCGCCAATAAATTACGCTCTCTATATTTCTTTTCCCGATAGGATGCAGAGTTTCAAGAGTTTGCAAAAGAAAAAGGGGAACTTGGTGATTTTTATTTACCTGCGTCACTGCAGTGTGTGTATCGGACCCTAAAACGGGACAGGAAGTGTATAATGTAACGTCCTTTAACCCTTCCAGGACCTGTGCCACATGGTTCAGGAAGTGCTTGTGTAAGAAGGTTACATAAAGTCGCTGCCTTTCCTCCTATTGGATGGCTGGGACTATTGGTTATTTCACTACTTTAAAGGATGTCTTAATAAATAGAATACCTTATATTATTACCCTTGCTGTTCTGGAGAGTGTACAGGCTTTACTTACTCTACTGCTGACCTGGTATATCCAAGAAATGCTTAGTAAAAACACAAAGCTTCTCATATTGGTTATAAATCCATATTTAACAGAATTACTTTTTGCTTCTCTGATAGATTTATTTATTTATTTGTACAAAACAAACTCGGCTCCAAGAGAGAAGCGGCCTGTATTGTAAGCAGCGCATGCTGCTCCTCCCCCTGCGCCTGTACCCGGGAAAATGTCACTTCTAAAGTACATTCCCCTTATCATAAATTATAATCCTGTTCCCCCTACACCCAAGGGAATGTTGGCGGTGTGGCACGGCACCAGGGACTATGCTCCATATATGGTGGTCATGTCCACTCATTAAATCCTTCTGGACTAAGATATACTCAGTGCTCCTAACTCTCACTGACAAGCCCCCACCTTTCCAACCAGCACCAATGCTACTAGACACCACAACCCCTATCACACAATATAAAAAGTCTATTACACGACACGTACTCAATGAGGCAAAAGCACTGATCCCCTTACATTGGGGTGATACTGCCCCCCCTACATTTCGGGAGTGGGTCCTACGTGTAGAGGCCGCAAGACATATGGAAGAACTTATCAGAAAGGCAGAGGATGGCGATGACCAATATACTCAAACCTGGTTTTATTGGTTACAATTTCTTGAGGACCCCCAAACTCAAGCGATACTGCAGAATACTTAGGTAGCTATAAAGTTCACCCCCTTTTCCCATAGTCTACAGAGACGATCATAGTGTCTCCTTGGATCGCATGGCAATCAATCATCCCACCCTAGACCCGCCCGCTGAACCCCCTACTATGTTTCTTCTGTTCCTCCCCCCCCCCCTTTTTTTTTTTTTTCCTTTTCTTCAAAATGTGTTTCTAATATTTGTAAATATAATTGTTTGACATTTTTTGCTATCCGACTAACCACCATATACTCCCTCTTTTATTTCTGTTCCCCCCACCCCTTTTATCTATTAGGATTATTTCCAAAAAAAAAAAGGAAAATGTTTTCGATAAATATTGATTTACAAAAAAAAAATAAAAATTATAATCCTGTTCAGAATACTTGTAGCAGCAAATATTTATACACTTATCAGCACCAAATAGACTTGATTTAGGAAAGACGGCAAACTGTGCTTAAATGGAGTTTCATGTAAAACCAGGAAAAATCCTGGCGTTTGTCAAGGCCTGTCTCACAGAATCTGTGTTTTGGAAGTCATTTCCAAACAGAACAGACAAAAATTCAGAAAATGTTAATCTTTCCTCCTTTGTACAAAAAATAGAGGCGAAATATATTATAATAACATTGTATTCTCTTTTCCTTCGTTTGAGAAGCCAAAGATTGCATGAAGTGCAGGCATCAGACCTCCTTGTATAGAACTATAAGGGGGCAGATATGTTGGGTCAAACAGGTAGGATCTATATTCATCTGAGACAAGATTCTAGACAACATGTCGCCCCCTGATACAGCTATACTGGCGCAGAGGGCTCAATAAGGTACTTTATTTTCTTTCATTAAAGGATTTCTGTTACAATTTCTACACGTGATGCAATCTTTCAAGCAAACAGAACTTATTTTTTTGCCAATTGCTGTCCTTTAAATTAATCAATGACTTTTTTTTGGCTTCAGATTCAATTATTAAAGTTTTGCTTCAGTTAATTCTTTTAAAAACACTTTTTTTTTTTTAAAACCAATGTCATCTGTTAAAATGTTTGCACTTAGCTGTATGAATCAGTATTTTCCACCACTTTTTGTTTTAAAACCTTTAAAACCACAAAAATGTGACACGATGTTCAAGAATATGTAAAAGTCCAACACACTTTGAAACCGATCCTGGAATGGGGTCTGCAGGATCATGTTTTTTGGGTAGATTTTTTTTTTACCACTGTTGACCTTTTCTGCAGGTTTTTCCTTCTCAAGTTTGAATAAAATTGGGTGGAATATTTGAATCAACCCCCTCTCTCTAACAATACGTACCATTTGTACACAATCCAATGTTTCTGCTGCCAGGGGTGAACTTAGAAACTGACCTTTTTTCAAAACACACGTTAAACGTAGAGCATCATTAATGATCTAAACATTGTGTTATCAGAATTACAAACAAGTGCACAGATCCAGAAAAAGCTTCTTTTCAATGTGTCGGGTGTCTCCTCTTGATGACATCACCTGTGACTTTATAGGCAAATGATTAAGCTCTGTTTGAAATAAGTAAATAAAAATATAATATCTCGTGGAGTGTTGATGGTAGAAAGAAAATGGGAAACGCATAATGAATGTAGAAGGGGTAAAAAAAACAAAACAAGCTGTACTGTGTATTTATTGCTGAGCAGAAGCAAGTGACTGTGGCCGCTGTTTGTTTATTGTGTGTATGTTTTATTACATTGCAGACTGACAATGGGAGCAGTATCAGGATCCCAGCAGGAAACTCTGTGTTACAGGAACTGGAGGCTGAAAGTGAAGAAGTGGCCTTTTTCTGCGAGGAAGTCGCAAAGTAAGTTCCCAAATAATTCTGGGGCAAAGTTCTATAATCTGGGAAACCCCCCCCACCGAATCCAATGGAATGTTCCTGCTGATTGATCCACTTTTAGAGGGCGCCCCCCCACGATTGGCTGATGGGTCTCGGGAAGCCCTATCTCTAGGTGGAGGGAGTCATTGAGCCAGTTGTTTCCAAAGCCCCCAAACCTGTCTTCCCCCCCCCCCCGTTAATGATCTACTTACCAAATAAAGTAGAGGTAGATATGTGACTGCCTTTCGTAGCATCCAAATATGTCAAATTTGGGCTCATCAGTCCAGAGCACTTTATGCAATTTTTTTTTCCACCCCTGTGTTTTGGTGCATAATTCTGTTGCTTGGCCAGTCTTCCGTGAAGACTACTTCTGAGCAGACATCTCCAGACAGTGTACCAGGGTCCCACTGTTGGACCCTGGCAGAAGGCAGCACTAAAAAAAAAAATGTTTTTTAGAACAGGCCGAGCTTTTAAGAAAATAATAATGGCTTTATTTATGAAAGAGTGAGGTGCAGAGAATTGAGAAGGGAAGTTCAAACATAAGTATTCAAGTTGGAAAAATTATCTCATTGAAGGGGATAATTTATTCCAACTTGGCTTCTTTGGCCTTAAGTTTGAAATTCCCTACTTAATTCCCTGCAGTTCTCTCTTTCTTGAATAAGGCTATGCCATTATAGTTGACTAGCTGGTGTTTGAAGTATTCACAAAGTTAGAAAATTCTACAAAGCAAACCTTTCCAAATGGATCCGTTTTTTTTGCACGTGGGATGGTGGCTCTATCATTTTTCCATTGTGGGCGCCACAGAGCATCCTGTCGTCATGGAGACGGGTGAGAGACCTGTCAATATCCGATTTCTTATGACCTTCCTGCTCCCAGGAAGAGGACTTGGAACACCCTGCTCCTGCATTTAGTTAAGAAACCGGTTTTTACTGATCTTGTGGCCCCAGGATATCTGAACTGCGCTGCTTTTGTATTATTGCACTTTTTTTGGGTTGATTAATAAGTCGTGCTGTTTGTGTCTTAATTGTATTTAAGGCATTAGATAGAATGGTAATTTAGGTTATGTATTGTTCTACACGTCATACTTTGTAAGCAGGAGGCTTGTCCCCCAAATCTGGGCAGCCAATCAGAAGCTAGGATTTCCTCGAATTCTACCTGCATTCCTCTGTGCAAAGTGGGAAAAGGATGCAATATGCCCACCGTGTCCGGTGATAAAAGACAACAAGGAAAATTTAGTTTTTAAAGTTCTACACACTCATGACAGGTCCATTTTAATAAAATATATACACTAATGTTTAAATGATGTACGGGGCTGGCCAGACCCCCGAATGTATTATATGGTTCTTTTCTTTGAAACATTTTGTTTGTATTAGGTTTTTTGGGGACTTTTTTCTTTGTCCGTCCCGTGTTGCAAGGAGAGTGTGAAGTCGCTGTTAGGTGCCGCCATTTTGAAACGCTCAGATTGACGACTAGTACCTGTTGTTGTTCTGTTTCTGTAATGCCGTTTACACTAAGGATAAGCAGGAAACAAATTGTTGTCTGTCCAGCAAAAGCTCAAAAGAAGAAGCAACATTTCCGACAATACTTGGGAGCGCGACCGTACCTGTCAGGGGGCCACTGTGTTTACCTGCAGGATGGTTCTGTCCACTTGTGGTTGGGAACCTCCTCCTTTTTTCACAGCCAAGCCAATTTTGTTGTTAGGCCACACCCCTCTTTGGGGCTTGAGTTGCCCCGCCCACCATCCCCTAGGAATGTTCCAAGAGGATAAGGGGAGGTTTCCGCACTTCCGCTGCTCCCAGCTATTCTGCCTACAGAGCCACTTGCATGGGACAATACCTATCCGGCTCGCCCTTTACCCGATAAAATTCATAAAGATTGAAATAAGTTGTCCCCGTTGTCTGCTTTGTGAATTTCCACTCTGTTCCCCTGTCCAACGCTGTGTTAAAGCATTGAGCTCGTGCACAGCCAGGAATCCATATCCCCACCATTAGCCTTGGGCATTGTGGCCTAATGACCGTCCTTCAGTTAAAACTCGTCATTGTGACCGAGCGTCTCCTCTCTGCCAAGAGTCTAACGCCGACAGCTCTGTCTGAGCCAGTCTGATGGCCCACAGAGAATTCAATATCTGTGCCCTTCATCCAACCGCTCGCAATCAAAGCAAAAAGCCAGGGATTATTTTATCTCCTTTTCCCAGACCAGATTTAAAAGAAACTGAATCAAATGAAAAAAAGCGCTACTTATATGAAGTGTTGGATGCATTTAATGGTGTATGTATTATTACTGGTCAGATTTAAAAGCCTCAGGGGGCAGGGAGGGAGCCAGCGGCACCTTATAGAAGGACCTAAACATTTCTTACACTCTGAATGTAGAGAATAAAAATTATGAAAAATAATTTATACATTATGTTCACAGAATTACTGCAAATTCACAAGAAAAAGAAGGTTTAAATTAATCCCGATGTGTATCTTAATAGACAGATGTATTCTGTGTTTCATCTCCGAACAGTCTGTGCCAACAAATACGAACCCTAGGAACACCCCAAAACTACCCCCAAACCTTAATACTAACCCTAATACTAACCCTAAAAACTAACCTATGCCTCAATAATTTGGCGATCTGCACAATTTTTAACCAAGCAATGCTGCACCCAGTCCGACATGCCCGATTCCTCCTTTCTCACGGGACTCGGGGAATGAGCTCTAGTAAGGAGACAGAGGCCAGGGCAGAAGTGATCTAGAGAACAGAGATTCCCACGATGGCCACAAAGTAAATGGGTAGTAATAAAAACACCCCCCTTCCCCTGTTTGTAAGAGCCCAGGTGTCCGTTACTGTCTTCATCTTACTTTTTTACCAGACCTCATGCCCTGGCAAACTGTTTGAGCTCTCAAGTTTCCACAACACTTAAGAAGCAATCTTCAATCACTCAGACCCCCTGTTCATACAACACTTACGGCAGGGCTCGACAAACCCCAGGCGCCAGGTCGCCATGGCGACTGAGAAATTTGTCCTGGCGCCTAGGTTTTTGTCAGCCTGTCAAATGACTGTACCGTGGTGAAAAAATGACCATCGCCGGAAGACTTCTTCACCCGACTACAAGCTGCCGCATCGGAAGAGAGCTGGAGACCCGGCTGTGTGACGTCACGACACGTGACCTACTAGGCATCACTCATGCGCGAAATTGCCTACCTTAAAGCAGCGCGAAGGAGTGGAACGTTAACGCAGATTACTTGTCCTGTTACTGCTACTGCAGGGTAATTTTAATTGTTAAAAAAAATAAAAGTATTTTATTTAAAATCAATTTGTGCGTGTGTTTAATTTGTGGGGTGGTCCTGTGCAGGAATATTTCAGCTCTTTTAATCACTGGTTTGCCCTTCAGGAGTGCTATACTTAAGTCTCCCTTAAACAGCATCCTAGAATAGTTTAGCATCTTTAAAAAAAAAAAAAAAAGGCTTTATATTATAATGCTGTAGGCATTATCAATGTGCAAAAGTATACTGATTTTTACCTTTTAACAAAGTGATGTATACTTTTGCATATTGCAGTTTAAGGGAGTTTTAAGCATGGCACAGAAAACCCAGAGTACTTTACTTTTAAATGTAGGATGTAAAAGAATGCAGCAGTTTACTGATTATTAGTTTTGAATACATTAATAAATCTCTATGGACAATATAGGCTGGTGGTGTGTAATTTACCTTATTCAAAAGTAGCAGCCTCTATTGTCCATAGATCATTTATTATTTTATTAAATAGTAATTATCAGTACACTGCTGCATTTTCCTTTCTTTCATATCCTGCATTTAAAAATAAAGTGGGTTTTTTGAACAATGCCATACAAACTCCACTCCCTAACAAAGTTTACACAAAATGCCTATCTGTCATGGGGAATACATTCAAGTACCTGGGCAGACTCAAAAGTATCTGTACAAGAGCACCATGGCAAGGTCTGTAATTGTCAAATCTGCCACCGGCAGATAAGATTTGGCCCATCTAGTCTGCCCAATGTACTAAATACTTTTATTAGTCCCCTATCTTATATCTAGGATAGCCTTATACCTATCCCATGAATGCTTAAACTCCTTCACTGTATTAACCTCTACCACTTCTGCTGGAACACTATTCCATGCATCCACTACCCTCTTAGTAAAGTAATACTTCCTGATATTTTAAATCTTTTCCCCTCTAATAGAGGACTATGTCCTCTAGTTGTGGAAGTGTTTCTTCTTTTAAATAAAAAATCTCCACCTTTACTTTGTTGATTTCAGTAAATGTTCACAATGAACAACGCTGGTGCTTAGCGCTAGTTCCCACTTAATTTTTTTGAGACCATGGTGCCCTTCTAAACAACCTTGTCTAAATATAGTGTAAGTAATAACACATATACTAAAATGCAATTATCTTTGTTAGTGGATTCAGAAAAAATGAAGCGTACAGCAAAGGCTAGGGTGCCAGAGAATGCAAAGCAATTGCGGATGACTAATTTCTTTGCAAAGACCTCTCCTGTGGAAAGTGCAGTGGAGCTGGTTACTGCAGAAACAAGTATCACAAGAGAAGACGAACCATCAGAAGAATCTGTCCCTTCGACAAGCCACCCTCATAATCCTGGAAAAAGAAAATTTAAGCAAGACTGGTGCAAGGAACTCACATGGCTTACATTTGACCAAACCACAGGTATAGCCATATGTGAGGTCTGTAACTCCTTCCCTGGCATTGCTGACCACGGATCTAAGACTGTGAAAGGTTTTTCAGGGCCGTTTAAACTTGAGACCTTCAAAAAACATGCAAAGTCTCTCCAGCATGAAAAATGTGTACAGGCCAAACAAGCCCTGTTAGCTCCAGAAGCTACACCATTGGCTGCATGTGTGAAGAAAATGGATGAAGGCATGTTCAACCATATGAAGGTTTTATTTAATGTAGCTTACTATATTGGAAAGAACAACAGGCCATACACAGACTTTGAAGGACTGCTAGAGCTGACGGGGAAATTAGGAGTTGCTATGAGAGAGGAGTATGCAAATGATAAGAGATGCAAAGAATTCATCTCACATATTGCAAGTGTAATACGCAAAGAACTCACCTGTGAGCTAAAAGAGGCAAAATATGTCAGTTTGATGCTAGATGGATCAACTGACAAAGCAGGAGTAGAGGAACTCATCTTGTATGTCAGGTATATCAAGAACAATGGGGTCAAAGAAGTATTTCTGTCAGTCCTACCTCTTGAAATGGCTACTGCAGAGGGGTACTTGGACACGATCACTAAAGATCTAAAGAAACATGGTCTCCTAGACTGGCTTTCTTCAAGCCAGCTCATTGGCATTGGTACAGATGGTGCCGCCAGCATGACTGGAGCTGAAAATGGACTGGTGCAGAAAATACGGCAAAACCTCACTCACGTAATTGGCATTCACTGTGTTGCACACAGATTAAATTTAAGTGTTTTAAGCTCCGTTAAACATGCTAAATTCATTGATGACCTCGACTCTGTTCTGAAGAAACTGTACCAGTTTTACCAGTACTCGCCTAAGAGAATGCGCCAACTGAAGCAGGTTGCTGAAAGTCTTCAAAGTAAAATCCAGAAGTTTCAGTACCTGCATAATGTAAGATGGGTGGCCAGCAAAGTCAGTGCTCTTTCTGCACTTGTCAACGACTGGAAAAGTGTTACAGTCCACCTTGAAAGTGTTGCTGCAGAAAAAGACAGTGCTTCTGCAGTTGCCCACGGTTTGTTGAGAAAACTCACGGATTTTAAATTTGTTCACATGCTTCATTTTCTTCTAGACTACCTGGAAATTATTAAAAACCTCTCCCTTTTATTTCAAAGAGAAGAGCTTTTCTTAAGTACAATCGAGTTACATGTGAAAAACACAATATCGTCCTTAAAATCCCTCAAAGATGCACCAAACCAGCACGAGGAGAGATTCATCACAGGAACATCCCTTAAAGGACTGTATCAAAACATGCAATTACATGGACTCAGCAATACTGTAACTATATCAATCCGGCAGGAAAAAGAGAACTTGATTCAACACGCCGTTAAATACCTGGAAGAACGATTTCTGGGTGAGAGGAATATTGAAACCTCCACGGCGGTGTTTGACACCTTTGCCTGGCCAGCAGGAACAGCATTACAAGACTATGGTGTTGAAGACATTACAGCTTTGGCTCAGCATTTTCAGAAACAACTGTCTCCTCCTGAAATGCATGACAAATGCATGCACGCTCTCCTCAATGAGTGGTATGAATTTAAGGTCCTTGGAAAAGGAAAGAAACTGAGTGAGCTTTTGGATTTGGCACTGTCCAACAAAGAGAGGTTTCCAGTTTTGGGAAACTTGTTATCCATTGTAGCTGTGTTACCTGTCTCAACCGCATGTTGTGAAAGAGGGTTTAGCTTAATGAACCTGGTAAAAAATAAGTTCAGATCATCAATGCATGAAGAAAGTTTGAGTGATTTGGTAATGATCAGCATGAATGGGCCATCAGTGAAGGAGTTTGATCCTGCAAAGGCAGTGGACCATTGGTACTTTAGTTCTAGAACGACAAGGCATGTTCATGGCCACAAAAAGCCAAGTGAAAAACACTAATATGATATATGGTACATTTGGTATCACATCAGCCTAAATTAATTATTTTCATAACTTAAATGCTAATGATGTTTGGTTCTAGTCTTCTTTGTGAGTTAATTTAAGATCTGTTGTTTTTTGTCATTGAAAATAAAACTTTGATATTTAAAAAAAAATTGCTGGCTCCTAACTTTTTTGGCTGGCTCCTAGATTCAAAACAAATTTGTCAAGCCCTGACTTACGGTATCTTCACCACAAACAGTAACCAGTCTAGCAGAGTGATTATACTTGAATGGCATCTCTTTTAAGTTAAATATTTAACCTCGTGGTCACAAGGAGCTGAGTTCAGATATCAGTATCTTCCATAACTGTGACCTCTGCCCAGACCTCTATACCAATCAGTTATAAAGTAGTGAAGCTTTCTCCTTTATCACCTACAATGATTATTATTATTATCCACCTGACAGTATAAATACTGATATATATATATATATATATACTATGCTCCTGCTTGGGTGGGAAAACGGTCTTTTATAAAAATCCTTCTTTCTAACACTACCTCTTTATTATTTAATTCCATGCACTTCCATCTTGCGTGAATATAGCTGATATTGCTGTGAGTCTGTTTTACACATGTTAACAGTGGTTCAGTTTCCAACTCGTGAGCTAATATTCTGAATATTGATTGAGGCCGTGGCTGGTTATCGGATTCCGTTACTAGAATAACATCTCTGCTGCACTGAAAATCCCCAGCTTTGTGTGTTCAGACTGCAGCAAACGGAGTAATGGGCAAAATAACGCTGAATAATGGCATAAATAAGTAATAATCCCAACCAAAAACCACCACTTTACCACACAGGAAACTGACACTAACACTGGATAATGGGAAAGGTTGGTTTCTGATTACCTATGGGACCCCCCCCCCCCCCCCCCAAAAAAAAAAAAAAATAACATATAACGTGATAGAGAAATGCTTTAATAAATAAGAGTAAAACCAACAATAAATCTTCAAAACTACAGATCTAAGCTAAATAAAATAATAATAGCCCATTAAGACACATTTGTTTTAGAATTTAGGAGCCAGGAAAATAAAACTTCCATATTGTTCTATGTAAAACAATCCAAAAAAGTTAGGAGCCAGGAGTAGGGATTTTAGGAGCCTAAACATTCTTTATACTGTGAATATAGAGAATAAAAAATGCTGGCACCACTGCGAGTCAATGCATAACTTCCAAAATGTGTATAGGAGTCTCCGGCTTAGGACCTGACTTTGGGGGTTGCTATGCAAATAACACATTTCCCACTGCAAATTAGTTAATTTTTATCAAACCGCCGGTGTGATGTGTCACAAACAGGCCACACCACAGCCAGATTAATCTGTGCTATTTTTGCTAACACAGATCATTTTGTTATTCTCTAGTATATAGACTGACAGAATCCCTTTAATATAATCTCCTTAGCAGCCTACTGCAGTCCTGTATATTGGCCGCATCCTGATAACATGAGTTACGGTCTCCAGTGTCGCTGGAGAGTGAGAAAAGGTGCGATGGCCAATGTCATCCTATGTATTCTCCACCATTGCATCTGTGTACAGTCATGTCTGAAATTGCGTCTCTACCACCCACAGATTGGCAGAGATTTTTAGTGCAGTTTCTTTTTAAAAAGGGGATCAAGTGAGGTGGCTTATTTTGCAATAAAATGATATATATATATATATATATATATATAAAATAGGAAGCACAAATCATTCCAGGACAACCTCTCCATTTCTGAGCTATACATTTGCTTGTATTTGTGCTTCAGTAAGATTCAGGTTGTTTGTTTTTCCACTCGGTTAAGCACAGTTTAGGTGACTTTGTCCCTTTGCTGTTTACCTGTTAATTGGATATTTGCTGATGTGACGGGCTTTTGGGCAGGCTCAGCCAGCGAGTAAACAGTTTCAGCCACGTGAGGTGTAGTGAGAGCTGTGTTATTGTACAGAGACTGTCCTACAGGGAGGGATATTATTAATACATACGCTCCGCAGGGAATCGCAGGATCTGAGGCCGTATCTCAGTCTGAGGTTAACTCTGTACGGGCTGTGAATCTGCCACTGTTTTTCCATTTCTTCAATACCAAAATGTATATTGCGGATCAATGAATGATGAGCTGCACTGTGCATGCACCCCCCAAAAACATGACCTTAAACTCTGCAGCACTCTGTAACAGTAACCTTAAACTCTGCAGCACTCTGTAACAGTAACCTTAAACTCTGTAGCACTCTGTAACAGTAACCTTAAACTCTGCAGCATTCGGTAAGAGTGACGACTGACCTTAAAATCTGCAGCATTCGGTAAGAGTGACGAGTGACCTTAAACTCTGCAGCACTCGGTAAGACTGACCTTAAACTCTGCAGCACTCTGTAAGAGTGACCTTAAACTCTGCAGCACTCTGTAAGACTGACCTTAAACTCTGCAGCACTCAGTAAGACTGACCTTAAACTCTGCAGCACTCTGTAACAGTAACCTTAAACTCTGCAGCACTCTGTAAGAGTGACCTTAAACTCTGCAGCACTCAGTAAGACTGACCTTAAACTCTGCAGCACTCTGTAAGAGTGACCTTAAACTCTGCAGCACTCTGTAAGACTGACCTTAAACTCTGCAGCACTCTGTAAGAGTGACCTTAAACTCTGCAGCACTCTGTAAGAGTGACCTTAAACTCTGCAGCACTCTGTAAGAGTGACCTTAAACTCTGCAGCACTCAGTAACAGTAACCTTAAACTCTGCAGCACTCGGTAAGACTGACCTTAAACTCTGCAGCACTCAGTAACAGTGACCTTAAACTCTGCAGCACTCTGTAAGAGTGACCTTAAACTCTGCAGCACTCAGTAAGACTGACCTTAAACTCTGCAGCACTCAGTAAGACTGACCTTAAACTCTGCAGCACTCAGTAAGACTGACCTTAAACTCTGCAGCACTCGGTAAGACTGACCTTAAACTCTGCAGCACTCGGTAAGACTGACCTTAAACTCTGCAGCACTCGGTAAGACTGACCTTAAACTCTGCAGCACTCGGTAAGACTGACCTTAAACTCTGCAGCACTCAGTAAGACTGACCTTAAACTCTGCAGCACTCGGTAAGACTGACCTTAAACTCTGCAGCACTCGGTAAGACTGACCTTAAACTCTGCAGCACTCTGTAAGAGTGACCTTAAACTCTGCAGCACTCTGTAAGACTGACCTTAAACTCTGCAGCACTCAGTAAGACTGACCTTAAACTCTGCAGCACTCAGTAAGACTGACCTTAAACTCTGCAGCATTCGGTAAGACTGACCTTAAACTCTGCAGCACTCTGTAAGACTGACCTTAAACTCTGCAGCACTCGGTAAGACTGACCTTAAACTCTGCAGCACTCGGTAAGACTGACCTTAAACTCTGCAGCACTCTGTAAGAGTGACCTTAAACTCTGCAGCACTCTGTAAGACTGACCTTAAACTCTGCAGCACTCTGTAAGAGTGACCTTAAACTCTGCAGCACTCTGTAAGAGTGACCTTAAACTCTGCAGCACTCAGTAAGACTGACCTTAAACTCTGCAGCACTCTGTAAGAGTGACCTTAAACTCTGCAGCACTCAGTAAGAGTGACCTTAAACTCTGCAGCACTCGGTAACAGTAACCTTAAACTCTGCAGCACTCAGTAAGACTGACCTTAAACTCTGCAGCACTCGGTAAGACTGACCTTAAACTCTGCAGCACTCTGTAAGACTGACCTTAAACTCTGCAGCACTCGGTAAGACTGACCTTAAACTCTGCAGCACTCTGTAAGACTGACCTTAAACTCTGCAGCACTCGGTAAGACTGACCTTAAACTCTGCAGCACTCGGTAAGACTGACCTTAAACTCTGCAGCACTCGGTAAGACTGACCTTAAACTCTGCAGCACTCTGTAAGACTGACCTTAAACTCTGCAGCACTCTGTAAGACTGACCTTAAACTCTGCAGCACTCGGTAAGAGTGACCTTAAACTCTGCAGCACTCTGTAACAGTAACCTTAAACTCTGCAGCACTCTGTAACAGTAACCTTAAACTCTGCAGCACTCTGTAAGACTGACCTTAAACTCTGCAGCACTCGGTAAGACTGACCTTAAACTCTGCAGCACTCTGTAAGACTGACCTTAAACTCTGCAGCACTCTGTAAGACTGACCTTAAACTCTGCAGCACTCTGTAAGACTGACCTTAAACTCTGCAGCACTCGGTAAGACTGACCTTAAACTCTGCAGCACTCTGTAAGAGTGACCTTAAACTCTGCAGCACTCTGTAAGACTGACCTTAAACTCTGCAGCACTCTGTAAGAGTGACCTTAAACTCTGCAGCACTCTGTAAGACTGACCTTAAACTCTGCAGCACTCTGTAAGACTGACCTTAAACTCTGCAGCACTCGGTAAGACTGACCTTAAACTCTGCAGCACTCTGTAAGAGTGACCTTAAACTCTGCAGCACTCTGTAAGACTGACCTTAAACTCTGCAGCACTCAGTAAGACTGACCTTAAACTCTGCAACATTCGGTAAGACTGACCTTAAACTCTGCAGCACTCGGTAAGACTGACCTTAAACTCTGCAGCACTCGGTAAGACTGACCTTAAACTCTGCAGCACTCTGTAAGAGTGACCTTAAACTCTGCAGCACTCTGTAAGAGTGACCTTAAACTCTGCAGCACTCTGTAAGACTGACCTTAAACTCTGCAGCATTCGGTAAGACTGACCTTAAACTCTGCAGCACTCTGTAAGACTGACCTTAAACTCTGCAGCACTCTGTAAGACTGACCTTAAACTCTGCAGCACTCGGTAAGACTGACCTTAAACTCTGCAGCACTCTGTAAGAGTGACCTTAAACTCTGCAGCACTCAGTAAGACTGACCTTAAACTCTGCAGCACTCTGTAACAGTAACCTTAAACTCTGCAGCACTCTGTAAGAGTGACCTTAAACTCTGCAGCACTCAGTAAGACTGACCTTAAACTCTGCAGCACTCTGTAAGAGTGACCTTAAACTCTGCAGCACTCTGTAAGACTGACCTTAAACTCTGCAGCACTCTGTAAGAGTGACCTTAAACTCTGCAGCACTCTGTAAGAGTGACCTTAAACTCTGCAGCACTCTGTAAGAGTGACCTTAAACTCTGCAGCACTCAGTAACAGTAACCTTAAACTCTGCAGCACTCTGTAAGAGTGACCTTAAACTCTGCAGCACTCAGTAAGACTGACCTTAAACTCTGCAGCACTCAGTAAGACTGACCTTAAACTCTGCAGCACTCAGTAAGACTGACCTTAAACTCTGCAGCACTCGGTAAGACTGACCTTAAACTCTGCAGCACTCGGTAAGACTGACCTTAAACTCTGCAGCACTCGGTAAGACTGACCTTAAACTCTGCAGCACTCGGTAAGACTGACCTTAAACTCTGCAGCACTCAGTAAGACTGACCTTAAACTCTGCAGCACTCGGTAAGACTGACCTTAAACTCTGCAGCACTCGGTAAGACTGACCTTAAACTCTGCAGCACTCTGTAAGACTGACCTTAAACTCTGCAGCACTCTGTAAGACTGACCTTAAACTCTGCAGCACTCAGTAAGACTGACCTTAAACTCTGCAGCACTCAGTAAGACTGACCTTAAACTCTGCAGCATTCGGTAAGACTGACCTTAAACTCTGCAGCACTCTGTAAGACTGACCTTAAACTCTGCAGCACTCGGTAAGACTGACCTTAAACTCTGCAGCACTCTGTAAGAGTGACCTTAAACTCTGCAGCACTCTGTAAGACTGACCTTAAACTCTGCAGCACTCTGTAAGAGTGACCTTAAACTCTGCAGCACTCTGTAAGAGTGACCTTAAACTCTGCAGCACTCAGTAAGACTGACCTTAAACTCTGCAGCACTCTGTAAGACTGACCTTAAACTCTGCAGCACTCAGTAAGAGTGACCTTAAACTCTGCAGCACTCGGTAACAGTAACCTTAAACTCTGCAGCACTCAGTAAGACTGACCTTAAACTCTGCAGCACTCGGTAAGACTGACCTTAAACTCTGCAGCACTCTGTAAGACTGACCTTAAACTCTGCAGCACTCGGTAAGACTGACCTTAAACTCTGCAGCACTCTGTAAGAGTGACCTTAAACTCTGCAGCACTCAGTAAGACTGACCTTAAACTCTGCAGCACTCTGTAAGACTGACCTTAAACTCTGCAGCACTCTGTAAGACTGACCTTAAACTCTGCAGCACTCGGTAAGACTGACCTTAAACTCTGCAGCACTCTGTAAGAGTGACCTTAAACTCTGCAGCACTCTGTAACAGTGACCTTAAACTCTGCAGCACTCTGTAAGACTGACCTTAAACTCTGCAGCACTCTGTAAGACTGACCTTAAACTCTGCAGCACTCAGTAAGACTGACCTTAAACTCTGCAGCACTCAGTAAGACTGACCTTAAACTCTGCAGCATTCGGTAAGACTGACCTTAAACTCTGCAGCACTCTGTAAGACTGACCTTAAACTCTGCAGCACTCGGTAAGACTGACCTTAAACTCTGCAGCACTCTGTAAGAGTGACCTTAAACTCTGCAGCACTCTGTAAGACTGACCTTAAACTCTGCAGCACTCTGTAAGAGTGACCTTAAACTCTGCAGCACTCTGTAAGAGTGACCTTAAACTCTGCAGCACTCAGTAAGACTGACCTTAAACTCTGCAGCACTCTGTAAGACTGACCTTAAACTCTGCAGCACTCAGTAAGAGTGACCTTAAACTCTGCAGCACTCGGTAACAGTAACCTTAAACTCTGCAGCACTCAGTAAGACTGACCTTAAACTCTGCAGCACTCGGTAAGACTGACCTTAAACTCTGCAGCACTCTGTAAGACTGACCTTAAACTCTGCAGCACTCGGTAAGACTGACCTTAAACTCTGCAGCACTCAGTAAGACTGACCTTAAACTCTGCAGCACTCTGTAAGACTGACCTTAAACTCTGCAGCACTCGGTAAGACTGACCTTAAACTCTGCAGCATTCGGTAAGACTGACCTTAAACTCTGCAGCATTCGGTAAGACTGACCTTAAACTCTGCAGCACTCTGTAAGACTGACCTTAAACTCTGCAGCACTCTGTAAGACTGACCTTAAACTCTGCAGCACTCGGTAAGACTGACCTTAAACTCTGCAGCACTCGGTAAGAGTGACCTTAAACTCTGCAGCACTCTGTAAGACTGACCTTAAACTCTGCAGCACTCAGTAAGACTGACCTTAAACTCTGCAGCATTCGGTAAGACTGACCTTAAACTCTGCAGCACTCTGTAAGACTGACCTTAAACTCTGCAGCACTCTGTAAGACTGACCTTAAACTCTGCAGCACTCGGTAAGACTGACCTTAAACTCTGCAGCACTCAGTAAGACTGACCTTAAACTCTGCAGCACTCTGTAACAGTGACCTTAAACTCTGCAGCACTCTGTAAGAGTGACCTTAAACTCTGCAGCACTCTGTAAGACTGACCTTAAACTCTGCAGCACTCTGTAACAGTGACCTTAAACTCTGCAGCACTCGGTAAGACTGACCTTAAACTCTGCAGCACTCGGTAAGACTGACCTTAAACTCTGCAGCACTCGGTAAGACTGACCTTAAACT
Organism: Pelodytes ibericus; assembly: GCA_036172795.1. Classification (NCBI taxonomy): domain Eukaryota; kingdom Metazoa; phylum Chordata; class Amphibia; order Anura; family Pelodytidae; genus Pelodytes; species Pelodytes ibericus. Next base: position 5,671,653 of record CM069863.1, on the reverse strand, counting down.
CTGCAGCACTCAGTAAGACTGACCTTAAACTCTGCAGCACTCTGTAAGAGTGACCTTAAACTCTGCAGCACTCGGTAAGACTGACCTTAAACTCTGCAGCACTCTGTAAGACTGACCTTAAACTCTGCAGCACTCTGTAAGACTGACCTTAAACTCTGCAGCACTCTGTAAGAGTGACCTTAAACTCTGCAGCACTCAGTAAGACTGACCCCGGTCTGACCGTTGGATCCTCATTTTTAATGACTTGAGATAAAGTGAAATCGCGTGTTAATTATTTTTGAATTTTCCGCTGTCTCACTCCAGGCTCAGGAAGCAGAGCCCCTCCCACAGCGTGCACACCAACCCTGGCTTCATCCTCAGCCCCGTCATGCCGCAAAGAAACCTCACCGGCGAACTGAGCAGTGTCAAGGTGTCGATAGAAATAGAGGGGTTCCAGCAGCCCGTGACGTTCACATGCGATGGTGAGCTGACTCCGCCCCTTGCGCTGTCAGTAAAGTGTTACTAGAGAGCATGAAGAATTGATGTTTGCTTTGCTATGCAAGCCAATGTACAGATCAAGAGATAAGTGTGAGCTAGATGTGTCTCTGCTGTCGCCTGTTTATGACATCATCAAGTGGCGTCATACACAATTTAGTCCTGTTGTAGTTAATTTGCATGCGGTTCCATAAGATGATGTCATAAGCAGGAGACGGCACAGATGAGTTAAAAGCACTTTGTTTCAGCTGTGCGGTCCTGTTCATATGATGTGTAATTATTTTTTGCTTAAAGGATTGATTATGTTGAAATACAAAGTTAGTCTAAATCGGGCCGTGCAAACCTCAACCCAAACATTGCGCATACTGTGAATGATCTATACATTGTGTGAGCAGAATGACCGCAACTGCATAACATAAATACATATGTTTTATTTGTGTCGCCCGGTTATGACATCACCGGTGGCTTGATATGCAAGAGAACATGTTTTCAATGAGAAATATTTAATTTGCATATCGAACCACTAAAACATATATTATTTAAACATGTTTTTCTATTCTTTAATGCATTTTTTTTCCTTTTTTTTTTATTGCATTCTTTTATGCATTTGCTGACACAATGTATAGATCATTTTTTTTTCTCATTAAGGCTCCAGCACTAATATTGCTTATTTAGCAATTTATAGAGGACACTGTAAGTGCAGCACTTCCTTGGCTGCTAAATATGTCTGTCTAACTCCTAAATCTATCAATGTGTGGTTTACAAAAACTAAAAATGACTTCTATATTTAACTAAACTTGGCCCATAAACATTGTTCCATTTAATGAGCTGCTAGCTTCCTTTAAATCCAGGGATAAAGCTAGCTTTCAGTGTCCAGCCCCCCATTTAATGTAGACCTGGTCGAGGTGTGCAAGTACCGGTGGGATTTTGGGCTGACTGTAATCTAGGCCCAGACTGTGTAAAATTATTTGCTTTTTCAACGATTTATAAAAAAAATTTTTTATTGTTTCTAAATTTGAAGTTTAATTTACTAATATCCGTCCTGCCACTTGGGCTGATCCTCTCGGCCCTCCAGCATTTGTGTGGAGCTAGTGAAGAAGAAGAAAAAAAGTACTCTTTAAAGGGACACTCCAGGCACCAACTTAACTTGCAGGTGCACTGGATGATTATCATTCCTAATAAACTGCTCTGTCTGTGTTACCCTGAGAGCAGGAGAACCATCCCAACCTGGGATATGAATGTACAGAGGATTTTCCTAGAATGACAACTTTCAACTCCAGGTCTTTTTCTTCCCGCAGTGAGTTCCCCAGTGGAGCTGATCATCATGCAGGCTCTGTGCTGGGTCCACGACGATTTGAATCAGGTCGACCTTGAGAGTTACGTCCTGAAGGTGTGGGGCCAAGAGGAGGTGTTACAGAAGTAAGTGCCTGCCATTCCTTGGGCCCAGAAGCTCACATTCTATGGGTTGGTCCTGCTTGCCATTCCCTGGGCCCAGAAGCTCACATTCTATGGATTGGTCCTGCCTGCCATTCCTTGGGCCCAGAAGCTCACATTCTATGGGTTGGTCCTGCCTGTCATTCCTTGGGCCCAGAAGCTCACATTCTATGGGTTGGTCCTGCCTGTCATTCCTTGGGCCCTGAAGCTCACATTCTATGGCTTGGTCCTGCCTGTCATTCCTTGGGCCCAGAAGCTCACATTCTACTAGTTGTTTCTGCCTGTCATTCCTTGGGCCCATAAGCTCACATTCTATGGGTCGGTCCTGCCTGTCATTCCCTGGGCCCAGCAGCTCACATTCTATGGGTTGGTCCTGCCTGTCATTCCCTGGGCCCAGAAGCTCACATTCTATGGGTTGGTCCTGCCTGCAATTCCCTGGGCCCAGAAGCTCACATTCTATGGGTTGGTCCTGCCTGCCATTCCTTGGGCCCAGAAGCTCACATTCTATGGGTTGGTCCTTCCTGCCATTCCTTGGGCCCAGAAGCTCACATTCTATGGGTTGGTCCTGCCTGCCATTCCTTGGGCCCAGAAGCTCACATTCTATGGGTTGGTCCTGCCTGTCATTCCCTGGGCCCAGAAGCTCACATTCTATGGGTTGGTCCTGCTGTGGCATCCATTGAGAGTCTGGGGAGTTTGTGGAGTTTGAGGACGGGTGTTTAAGTTAACTGTTGGATGCCTGGAATTTTATTTTTTTCTCCACAGCAAGCACTGCCTGGGAAGTCACGAATATATCCAGGTCTGCCGCAAATGGGACACAGACATCAGACTGCAGCTAATGTCTATAAACACAATCTGCAGAGATCTGGCACGAACTGTGAGTATCTGCACTGCTGCTCTCAGATATGCATTCCGTAAAACAAAGTGTGCACTCCACTCGCCAAGTAGTGAATGAAAAAAGTGCTTTAATGCTTTCCAAAAATCCAAACAAACAGGGTAAGGTACAATCCACGAATGATAAAGTGAAAAGGGAAGGCCACCTAACGCGTTTCGCGTGTCACCACGCTTAGTCTAGTCTTATTCACGCTTATGACTAAGCGTGGTGACACGCGAAACGCGTTAGGTGGCCTTCCCTTTTCACTTTATCATCCGTGGATTGTACCTTACCCTATTTGTTTGGTTTTTTGAAAGCATTAAAACACTTTAATCATTCACTACTTGGCGAGTGGAGTGCACACTTTGTTCTACTTAATGCTTAATTGTTGCGCCTAATCAGCACTGTGGAGCACCCACCCACCTCCTGCACTTTTTGTTCCTGTGACTAGAGCCGGTGTTGCTTTTCCTCTCAGATATGGTCTGCCCTGTGGGGGCTATAGTGGAGTGTAGAGAAGGGTTATTTACTGCTAAAATGGCATGTTACCAACTCCATTATGCATCTTTTTGTGTCTTAAAACGGGAATGACCAGACTTTCGAGATCCTGCTCCCCGTTCAATTCTCACACACTCCTCAGCATTTAGAGACCTATTGGTTCTTAGTCATCAATGACCTAACTGCGCCCCCCCATGTAATAACGAGGGTCTCTCTCTGCACTAGTAGAGCCACTCAGTCGCTGACCAGGCCAGGGGGAAATGAGGGGGGGGAGTGGGATGGGGAAGGGGGAAAGTAGGGGGCTAGAAGGAAAGAGAGAGGGGGAGAAGGAGGGAGAAAGAAAGAGGGGGAGACAGATGCTATTTTGTTGCTGTTGTAAGGGGGGAGAAGGAGAGAGAAAGAAAGGGGGGGGGGACAGATGCTATTTTGTTGCTGTTGTAAGGGGGGAGAAGGAGAGAGAAAGAAAGGGGGGGGGGGGACAGATGCTATTTTGTTGCTGTCGTAAGATTTTGTTTTCTCTCATTGTGTACACAGACAGAGGTTTCTCTGTTCAAACACTGGCATTCAGACATTTCTTACCTCCCAGGCTCCAATTCTTTTCTGACCTGAACTTGTTGAAGGGCGAGACTGCGGACAGTGGTGCATGTTTGGTTTTATTATTTCTTTACTTGACACCTTTTCTACCCATGTTACAGACCGCTAGGTGACTGTCAGGCTCTTATCCTGGATCTTTATAGCAACAGAACTTGTATTGCAAAATCTCTGCGAAAAGAATCTAGGCTCTGTGCCTTTAACAGGGTGTCAGATGGCTACTTTGCACTGGGTAAAGGAGGGGTGTGATTGGCTACGGAAGAGGGGGGGTAATTCTCAGATTTTTAGGTGGTTTTATGATGTGTGAATCGCTATTAATGTAATTAGTGAAGAAAGGAGATTCAGTGTACGACAGTGGAACATGTTCTTGGAGAAGTGGTTCTAACAAATACATGAGATGCATTTAAAAGCGGTCTGGATGCTTTTTTAGTGAACCAGAGAATAGAGGGCTATGCATGTTAGTATAGGCATTAATATTTATTTAGTGCTTGTTGATCCAAGGAGAAGTCTGATTTGCCATTTGGAGTCGAGAAGGAATTTTTAGGATATTAAGTTCCACATTTCCCTTCGATGCCTGTTACATCCTGAGACTAAAATCACTTTTTGGTGTTTGGGAAAATGGGCATATTTTACATATTCTGCCATATAGACTGCAAGTTCCTTTAATAATTAGAATAATCCATATTCTACGGGACAACTGTCGGCAAAACATTCTGTTTAATTGAAAAATGTCATCTAGTGCAGGCATTTTAAATAATGAAAGAATACAAATAAAGTACATTATTGAGCCATCTTTTATTATATAACTCTATCAAGGGCCGGACATGTTGTTCAGAGCCTTGGATTCAGATGAAGAAATATCTGATTCAAGATGTCCGCCCCCTGATAGAGCTATACAGAGCAAAGATTCTAAACAGCATGTCCGCCCCCTGATAGAGGTATACAGAGCAAAGATTCTAAACAGCATGTCCACCCCCTGATAGAGCTACACAGAGCAAAGATTCTAAACAACATGTCCACCCCCTGATAGAGCTATACAGAGTAAAGATTCTAAGCGGCATGTCAACATGTCCGCCCCCTGATAGCGCTATACAGAGCAAAGATTCTAAACAACATGTCCGCCCCCTGATAGAGCTATACAGAGCAAAGGACATCTAAATAACATGTCCGCCCCCTGATAGAGCTATACAGAGCAAAGATTCTAAACAACATGTCCGCCCCCTGATAGAGCTATACAGAGCAAAGATTCTAAAAACTATGTGCGCCCCCTGATAGAGCTATACAGAGCAAAGATTCAAAACATCATGTCTGCCCCATGATAGAGCCATACAGAGCAAAGATTCTATACATGTCTGCCAACTGATAGAGCTATACAGAGCAAAGATTTTACACATGTCCACCCCCGATAGAGCTATACAGAGCAAAGATTCTAAACAGCATGTCCGCCCCCTGATAGAGCTATACAAGCAGAGAGGGCTCAATAAGGTGGTTTATTCTTGTCAATTAAACAGAACTTCATTTTTTTGTGGACAATTGTGCTTTAACAACATTGACAACGGATAATAGATGTTATTATCCCAAGAGCAGAGCCCTGCTTATTCTTAGATCTTGTCAATGAGTCAGAGGGGTGAGTGGACACATCCGCTCAGTGTATTACCAAAGACATATTGCTGATTAAAGGATCGAGTCGAGCAGCATGCTCGGTTGAAGTGGTGCTTCCGGTAACATGATTGCGTGGTACTGTTCCTTTAAGGTTTGCTGAGCAGTTTTTCTAAACATGTGAGCTCAGGATGCACTTTAATGCTGTAGCCACTCATTCTACTCCGCTGGACACTCTGGTGCAATGTGTTGTTGTTTAATAACAATATTGCTGTATTTGCTTGATTTGTGCAGTAAATGCTCCAGGATTAGTACATACTGCAGATTCCTCAGACACATTTTTGTGTTGTGACTCACATGTGACTGAGTTAAAGGGCCACGCTGACTTAAAGGTGACCAGACTTTTTGGTTGCATATTAAAGGGACGGTATCACCTTGAACATTGTTTTGACTGTGCAGGTAGAGCAAATGCCTAAATTAGGAGAAAAATGTGTTTCTAAAATGTGTTTATATGTGTCAGTGGAGTCCCCTGCTTATGACATCACCTGTGACACAGTATGCAAATGAACTGCTTTTCAATGGGAAATGTTTAATTTGCATACCGTGCCACCGGTGATGTCATACGCAGGAGATTCCACAGACACATTTAAAACACATTTTTCTCCTAATTTAGGCATACACAATTTTTACGCATAATTATTTAAAACACCTTTTCCCGGCAGGCTGAAGACGACGAAACTCCGATTGATCTTAAAAAGCATTTGCAGCAACTAGACAGACCTTTCAAGGAGCCGGTTACACGGTAATAATAATTGTCATACAGTACAACCCTTTATTTGCAGGTTTCATTCCTGGCATGGTCATATCCTCTTTATGAGGTTGATAAAATGAGTAAGGGTAAGGTGGGGTAATTGTTGAAACCCTTCGAATTTACCTGAAAGCGGGAGACTATTTCATTGCGGAATAGTTTATTTGATAGATATTTTATAGATATTTTATGTCTTTTAGGACTTTTCTCACCAGTTGTATCATGCGTGCTGTGTCTTTTTTTTTTTTGGCAGCCATAATGTTGAAGAGCTTTTAGATGCCTATCATGAACAAGTCACCCAGTGCCTAAAGAATGAGGTATTTTTTTATTTGGTTCATAACATTTCTTTGGCTTCGTAAACCATAAAGTGATTTATTCATTTGGCTCACCCTGTTTCTTTAACCCGTTTATGACTAATACCAGAACATATACGGGCTCCCAGTGCAATGCGTTGGTGACAGTGCGCGGACATATAAGGACTGCCTTTACAACGGAGCAATAAGAGCCACTCCCCTGGAAGACTCATAAGTGAGGCTAATTGGGAAAGCTAAAAAAAATGGTTGCCGGTACTGCCCTTAATAAAGGCTGTAATAATGGCAGAAAAAGGCTTTTGTCACTTTTAATGGGGCCTTTGTCCCAGGAGGGGGAAAACCCCCCAGAATTGCAGCAGATTCATGAATTTATAAAAAAAATATGGTTTTAAATGTGTCTGTGGCATCTCCTGTTTATAACATCACCTTGTGACTTAATATGCAAATTAACCACTTTGTAAATGTTACTTAAGTTTGAAATTATCTTCTCAATTCCCTGCCATTCTCTTTCATGAATAGGCCTTTGTGTTACCAGTGACATTGGCTCCGTTTGTTGCAATTGATTATCTGCTCAAAGGCCCACACAAACCCTATCCAATGTTACTGTGCTGGAAGATTTTTACTGGATTGCAAATGTTATATGAAGTTTTATTGTCTCATTTGTCTTTGGATTACTCCAGGGTAATCAGTACCGAATGGTTGATCTCCTGGTTAAAGCTGTCCGAAGCATCTGCAAGACTGTAGACAATGTGGAAACACAGGAGATCACAGAGTCCGTGAAGAAGCTCCGGAGAGCAGTAAATTTACCCCGGAACAAACGGACAGAGGTAAATCTCCTTCTCTCTCGCCGTCCTTCCCAAGGACAGCTGAGAATATATTATGAGGGCCAGTTCCATCTAGCTTCTGAGAAAACTGTCATTAGCCATTAATGTGGAATCAGCCTCTCTGCTTTTTCAAGTGTTTGGAATGCAGAGGAGGCGTGGCTTCAGGCAACTTTGGGCTGTGAAACAAAACAAGAAAGAGTATTAGGGAGATCAGGACAAGAGCAATAACACATTTTTCCGCTACTTCGGCCTTAAGTTTGAAATTCCTCGTTTAATTCCCTGCATTTCATTCTTTCATAAAGAAAGCCCAAAAATGATTGCTGGGGTTTTTTTTGTTTGTTTTTTTGTGTAGACTTCTTTCAAGATGGCGGACGGATGTAACCCCAGTCCTGCAGACGGTAAGTAGACCGCACTGTAGATTCTATTTGTCCTTGGCGCTTCTTTTCCGTCACCAGTTCCTGAATAAGTGTTTTTTTTTTTTTAAATGTATTCAAGGGGACAGCCCCTTACAGGAGAGTCTAAGTTCGCTGACCACCGCCGTGCACAACCTGCTGCAACTCCACTTCTGCTCGTACGATGTGTCCCATTCCACCAACCCTGCCGGTAACGGCAGATTCACCAAAGAGGCGCGGACCTCCTCCGACCACCTGCAGTTCACCATATTTGCTGCCCATGGAATCCCCACTGCGTGGGTGTCAAGGTGAGCGAAGGAGTTGTAGACGTGGGGCAATCCAGGCTAACATTCTCTTGGATTCCCCGGCGACTGCTCCATTTTAGAAGCTTGCATTACAATTACCCCTTATAAATGTCCCCTCAGCTACATGCTGGGATGTAGGACTATCAGAATTAAATGCAATGAGAGGAAAAATATATATTCCCCTAAGGAGCCCTGCCTGGTTCTTCCGTTTAAAGTTCCTCCAAACTTTTTTCTGTAAGTTGTTAATCGACATGCATTTATTTTTACAAATTACACTTCTCCTGTAGTTTTACATCCAAAATCATTTTTGCAGGGCTGCTAAATTCAGTGAGCAGTAGGGAGAGGCTTAAAGTAAGGGCTGATAGACAGGAGCTTTGCTAAATTTCCGGCCATTTTTTCTGCATTTGTTTTTGCTCTCTCCCTGATTCGTGCTTCTTACATTTTATTTCTTCCTTTTTGCAGTTTTGAGAAATATTACTTAGTCTGTTCGCTCATTCACAACGGAAGAGATCTCTTTAAACCCGTCCAGTCCAAGAAAGTGGGAACTTACAAGAGTTTCTTTTACCTTGTCAAATGGGATGAGCTGTAAGTATATTTATTTTGTGGAGAGAAGATCTTCTGAATGGAGAATTAAAATCGTGTTATTCTGCTCTTGCTTTTTAGGAAGTTTGCATTGGCTTTCCCCTGTTTAGTCTGTGGCCTCTTTATTCTAGCCATACATTCCCTATAATTATAGAAATAAACCAATGTAAATACAATCTTGTTTCTGTGTCTTAAAAAAAAAAGTATAATTTATGGAAGTAAAAGTTACTGTTAAACACTTTTTGGAGTTTTCAGTACACAGCATTTCCTCTTTGTTTCCTGCTGAGAGATTGTGTCTGGCAAGTGATTTTCTTTGATGGCTCAGTTTGTGTAGAAAACATATCTGTGTCTCTGGTTTAAATGCATTATTTTATAGTGCTGTGGTGTTATTTTATCATTTTTTTTTTTTTTTTTTCTGTCCTGGTTGCTGGCTTTAACAGGTAGAACGTGAGTTTCCTAAAGAGTCTGGTGGACTAGTATCTACAGAAAGACCCCAATACTACTTTCTGCATCAGGAACTTCCCCTTGCCTGTCTGATGGGCTTTTACCAAAACATGTATCTAAGACATGAAGGCGTTTTAGATACGGATCCACTTCCCTGTCTGTAGAGCTCTTTCTCATGACATAATTTTCATGATGGGTGAAATGAATATTATAAAACAACACTCCATTTTAGCACTTTAAAATTTCAACCAGAGACATTGATAAAATAAAAATAGCAGGCTGTCATTGAACACAAACTGAAAATGGTGGGCTTTTGCTTGAAAAGCCCATTCGGACAGTTTATATATTTTTTCATATCAATCCTCCATTTTTTTTTTTCTTTTGTTGTTTTTGTGCATTTTTTGTTTGTAGAATAATATTAGGGATCAGGAAATGGACATGCTTCCGTTATATGATATTACTCTCCGTGGGGGTAACAGCAAGTTTTCCTGAATCTGCTGTACAGGTTTTGTCTTGTTACATAAAAGCAGATTATAAAATAACATCCCTTTGTCCGGTAAACATGACACACATCCTGCTTCTTATTCAAGGTCTCTTCTTAATGTTCTCTTTCCGTAGAGATCTGCTCAACACGTGAAAATACTATATTTATTTATTTTTTACAAAGTGATTTCAATCCGTTGTGTATTTATTTTGCGCTCTGGGATCGTCCTATATCCACCGGTTTTGTTTATACTGGACATAAATACTCATTCTTTTACCCCTGTGTCTTTCTGCAGGATCATTTTCCCCATTCAGATATCACAGCTGCCTCTTGAATCCATTCTCCAGCTGAGACTCTACGGGATCCTGAATCCCAATAGCGGTGGATCACCCGATTCCAACAAGCAGAGAAAAGGACCGGAGATTCTCGGTCAGGTCTCTGTACCCCTCTTTACATTTAAACGGTAAGAATTTGTGACAATGGTCCGTACACTTTAATCCTCCCAATCACGTGGCGTCGCTGTCTATGACCGGCAGATGTCAGGGGCCTTCACATCGGTCGACCCGTCATCAGAGGTTATCTTTGCACAAAATTATAAATGCATTGGTGTTCATTTTTAAACCCGTGGAACAGAAAATTGTACCCAAACCCTGTGTTCCAGTCACTTTTGTCTGGACGCAGTGGGACTATTACATCATATCCTCTGTCTGTACCGCGGAATGTTGGAAGCAGTCCGAGCCGCTGATGAAAACTCAGATTCTGATTGGCTGCTGGCAATAGCTTCTATTCGTTAGATTAGTTTGATAAGAACAGTAACCATGCACCCCAATTTTGGAGGGACAGTATCTATTTTACACCCACAGTCACCCTGTCCCTTTATCTTCACTGGTACCCTCATTTCTAGAGGCTCGTACTTCTTGTGATGTAAGAGTGTATCGCACAGCTCTATCCCTTGCCAACTTCATTCTCCGTTGTCTTAAATTACAGGCGGACGAGACCAGTTGCTTCTTATCTGGGGCACAATCTGTTTCTCTGTGTGTTTACCTAGAAATTAGAATGAAGTGGTTATTACTGCGGTAATGTTGGTTCTTCTGCCCCCTGCTGTCCATTCATTGTATTGCACACCATTACTAATAATTCATTTGGTCTTTTAGTTTATCATTCCTACAAGTGCCTTAGAGAGACTCTGTCAACCCTGGCGTTAGTTATACTGTGAAAAGAGACACAAAAAACGTGTCTGCTTATGTTATCACCTTGTGATTTGATATGCAAATGACACTTTTTTTTTTTATTGAAAAGTAGGCCATTTGCATATCTGGCCACTGGTGATGTCATAAGCAGGAGACTTAAAACGTATGGCAATCTTAATTGGTGCATTCTAACACACTGAAATCATTTTTCATCATGTTTTATTATCTACATTCATGGTTTAAGTCCCTTTAATCTGATCTAATTCACACCGTTTCATTTGTGGCACAGTAGTGGTTAAATTTGTATTTCGTCCAGAGGCAAATATGTGACTGGCAAAGAGCGGAGCAGTTGGTGATTCTCTGCCACACATTTCAGCATCGGGGCATCAAACTGTTTTTCTGCCGTCCGTCCCATAGAAGCAGCCATCTGAAGGACAGGCTGGGCACCGTGCCATGCAACTGGCATTAACTGCGGGCCAGGAACCCAGAGCAGCGCAGTGCCAGCCAAATAATCCAGCTGCAGGCGATCCATAACCCGCTCTGCCCACCGCTCAGTAACCAGCTGCCTCTGTACTTTACAAGGCTTTAAGGATTCGCCTGGAAAGAGGTGTTAGAAATACAGGCTTAACGTGATCCTGCCCACGTATGTCACACTGCTTGACCTGGTCTAGGGTTAGAGCTGCGGAAAGGCCAGATCGGATTGTCAGCTTCTTGGTACACAGTGTCACTGCACTGTCCATCAGTATGAACAGCGAGACTGCCACCTACTGGTGAAGCTGTGCTATTAACCTCACCTTTTTTTTTTCCACTGTAAATTCATTTTATTTTAATTAGGCTGGATTTCTGTGATTACCAGTCACGATGAATATATTGGTGTCGGCACGAGTAAGACGACCTATAACCAGAGCTGCATCCAGTGTTATTAGACTGTTTATATGTGGGCACAAGCGAGGACAATTCATAATGTACTGCGGTCAACATGAGTAAAATGCGTTGGTGGATAACCCGTTGCTGCTGTTTCCTGATTGTTTTTAGACTGCTCACACTTGGGTTTTAGGATTTGCTCGGTGCTCTATAATGACCACTATTCAAAATAAATATGCTGCGGTCGTAATGAGTAAAATGCGTTGGTGGATAACCCGTTGCTGCCGTTTCCGGTTTTGTTTTAGGCTGCTCACACGAGGTACCAAGCTTCTCAACCTCTGGACGGCCTTCCCCACCACCCCGGCCCCTGGTACCACCAACCGTAGACCCAACAACATGCAAAAACTCGTTTTACAGGTAATTCAAACCGTGTAAAAAGGTTTACGTAAACCCACAGAATTGAGACTAACACTGTACGTGTGCGAAATTAATCATTTTTGGAAAAAATTAAAATGTCATTACTTTTGCGCCTTGCGCAGTCAGTATGGCTATCCCTCTGATGGGGTGGGGAGGGGTAATTATCTCAGGTCATTGTCCCTGGTGCACTTCCACCTGTTTGTTGTATGTTGGTTTATGTGTTTGATTCTATGCACTTATTTTTATTTTAAAACAAGTTCCAGTTCTCCTGTAGTTTGACATTGAAAATAATTTCACCGGGGCTTCTAAATTCAGTAACATTCCAATAAGGAGGGGCTTCTGAATTCAGTAACATTCCAATGAGGAGGGGCTTCTGAATTCAGTAACATTCCAATGAGGAGGGGCTTCTAAATTCAGTAACATTCCAATGAGGAGGGGCTTCTGAATTCAGTAACATTCCAATGAGGAGGGGCTTCTGAATTCAGTAACATTCCAATGAGGAGGGGCTTCTGAATTCAGGAACATTCCAATGAGGAGGGGCTTCTGAATTCAGTAACATTCCAATAATTAGGAGCTTGGAGAGAGAGGCGGGGCTTCTGAATTCAGTAACATTCCAATGAGGAGGGGCTTCTGAATTCAGTAACATTCCAATGAGGAGGGGCTTCTGAATTCAGTAACATTCCAATGAGGAGGGGCTTCTGAATTCAGTAACATTCCAATGAGGAGGGGCTTCTGAATTCAGTAACATTCCAATGAGGAGGGGCTTCTGAATTCAGTAACATTCCAATGAGGAGGGGCTTCTGAATTCAGTAACATTCCAATGAGGAGGGGCTTCTGAATTCAGTAACATTCCAATGAGGAGGGGCTTCTGAATTCAGTAACATTCCAATGAGGAGGGGCTTCTGAATTCAGTAACATTCCAATGAGGAGGGGCTTCTGAATTCAGTAACATTCCAATGAGGAGGGGCTTCTGAATTCAGTAACATTCCAATGAGGAGGGGCTTCTGAATTCAGTAACATTCCAATGAGGAGGGGCTTCTGAATTCAGTAACATTCCAATGAGGAGGGGCTTGGGGAGATGGGCGGGACTGTTACTATAGTAACACCAATAACTCTGTTGCATTTGCCATTTAGGAGATGGGAAGACAAAAAATGGTAATCTTTTTTTTGGGGGGGATACTGTAGATGGACGTGCCTGTGTTTTACACGCCCTCTGCGTTACCGAGATCTGATAATACTGAGTATCAATACAACAGTCCACATCCGTTATTGATTTTCTCTTTTCTGAAGGTTGACTTCCCGTCGCCTGTGTTTGATGTGCTGTACCGCACTCCGGAGCCAGCAGGGAACTGTGTGCGGCAAAAGCTAGACACACTGGAAAAAGATGTGAAATCCAGATTGCTCTCGCTTCTTGCCAAGGATTCCACATTTGGGTGAGTTCCATGCTGAGGGCTGGCTCCCTTCCCCCTCCACGTGGAACAAAGCAACATTAATTTGGCTGGAAAACAGGGCTCCTTTTCAGAATAAAAGGGGAACCTTTTTGAAACTCGCATAGTTACACTTCTCTTAGCAACATTTGTTCCTGTTTCTCCCATGTTACTTTGTGGATTCTCAAGCTTTTCCACCTTTTAATCAGGGCCTTTGATCCTTCTTTGGCCTCTGCTGCGAACCAAGTCAAGGGGAATGGCTGTAACAATGGCAAATGGAGACCCCTGTCACAGTCCCCCTGTAAATTATACTGGGGTCTATTCACTAAGCAGCAGACTTACCAGGAACTGCAAAAATTAAACAGTCTGATCTAGTGACAGAGGAATGATGTGAGTGTGTGTGTGTCCAGGAGAAATCCGTGTGAACGAGGGGAAAAATAAGAACCATAAAACACATGGAAGAATGTGGGAGGAGATTGAAATACTGAGCAAAGATAGGGAGGAGGTAATTAAGAGTGAAACCGAGAGAGAGAAATTTAAAGGTGATACATTTCAAGTTGCACCCACCAGAGAGCATAGTATAGAAATATTGTAGAGAGATAAGCATAAAGTCCAAATGTAGAGGTTTTCTGGCTGTATCACTCAGGAACAGTCTGATCTAGTTGCAGAGGGATGATGTCAACTTTTTAAACTTTTCTTCCTTGGAAGAAGGTTCTCCCAAGTGCACCCGATGTAAAAAACAAAACAATGTAAGCATTGTGGCTGTTATTTGAATTCTGTGCCACAGAGAGCCAGGCCTGGGCACACTCACAAAGCTAGCTGACCCAGCAATGAATACTGCTGCAGTCTGGCAGGGCATTTGCCAAAATAAATCCACTATCATTGTGACACAACGAGACTTTAGATAAACTTACTAAAATATATACAGCTGATCACTACCAATTCCTTCCTTTTTTTCCACCGTTTCCATTCTGGTCCCCTACCATTTCCTTTCTAATCTCCACCGTTTCCTGTTTAATCTCCATCGTTTCCTGTCTGGTCCCCCACCATTTCCTTTCTAATCTCCACCTTTTCCTGTTTAATCTCCATCGTTTCCTGTCTGGTCCCCCACCATTTCCTTTCTAATCTCCACCTTTTCCTGTTTAATCTCCATCATTTCCTGTCTGGTCCCCCACTGTTTCCTGTCTAATCTCCACTTTTTCCTGTCCGCAGTTTATCGAAAGAGGAAAAGTCGTTTTTATGGGAAAAACGTTATTACTGTCACGAGTGCAGGGACAGTCTGCCAAAGATTTTGGCCAGCGCCCCAAATTGGGATTTAGCGTATTTGGGTGACATCTACGCGCTGATTCATGATTGGCCCCCTCTTCCCCCAGTAACGGCCTTGGAGTTACTGAACGCACGGTACGTGAACATGAATCTATTTGAGTGAACTATAGGCGCCTATAATGTTTTGAGTAAATATGGATGAATCAGGGTTAAACAGCAACTCCGGGGCAAAGTTATAAAAGCGGAACAATCAGCAGTAACATATACTGTTGGTTCCACGGGGACTGCGCCACTTCTAGAACTCTACAGCTGACTTGTATAATCTCCTCCCCAGGTTCTCCGATCAAGAAGTGCGTTCGATGGCCGTGAAATGGATTGACTCCGCCCTGAGTGACGATGAACTGACTGATTTCCTGCCGCAGTTTGTACAGGTCAGCGCTAAAGTAATCCGTTACGGGAATGTAGGATCCCTAAATCAGAACACAGGCTCTTATAATGGAGCATTTGTTTCTTTCTTAGGCTTTAAAATACGAGATCTACTTGGATAATGCCCTCGTAAGATTCCTCTTGTCTCGGGCTTTGGGGACAATCCGGATTGCACATTATTTATACTGGTAAGGAATGATGTGTCTCATTTTAAATAATTTGTCGTTCCACCTCAAAGACAAAAGTGTGCTTTAATACGATATAAACCTGCTTTGTGGTGCTACAGCCGCTTAGTTCATAGTCTATCTATATATATATATATATATATAGTGCTGTCAGACGTGCAAGTAAATGCATACAGAAAAACGTGTCTTAACCCTTTCAGGACAATGGTATTCTTTGTTTGGATGTCTGTTCTGGACAATAGCTTTATTTATACATTAGCTATGTGTGCGTTTAATTAAAGTATAAGCTTGCTATTTTAATGAATCCCACATTTGTTGCTTTCCTACATTGTGTGAGCAGAATGTCAGCAAATGCAGAAAATAAGTGAAATACATGTTGGCAGATTCCTTTATAGTGAATCGATATTCTAGCCGTGTAACTGGCAGATTCCTTTATAGTGAATCGATATTCTAGCCGTGTAACTGGCAGATTCCTTTATAGTGAATCGATATTCTAGCCGTGTAACCGGCAGATTCCTTTATAGTGAATCGATATTCTAGCCGTGTAACTGGCAGATTCCTTTATAGTGAATCGATATTCTAGCCGTGTAACCGGCAGATTCCTTTATAGTGAATAGATATTCTAGCCGCGTAACCGACAGATTCCTGGTATTCATGTTTCTTGACTTCCAGGCTACTGAAGGATTCACTGAATGACCCGTATTTTGGGAGCCGATACGAGCAGGTCCTCGGTGCTTTGCTGTCTGTCAGCGGGAAGGGACTGCGCAGCGAGCTGGAAAAACAGACCAGGCTCACGCAGGTGCTGGGTGTCGTTGCTGAAAAAGTGCGTCAGGCCAACGGCGCGGCAAGACAGGTGGGAATTTAACCCTTTGCTTGCATGTACCGGTATAACCTCACTGGACATGTGTCTGACGCTGAGATCTGATTGGTTATTTCCAGGTGGCCCTGCAGGAAGGCATGGAGCGCGTCCAGCTTCTGTTTAGGAAGAGTCGCTGTCGCCTCCCCCTGAATCCCAGCCTGGTGGCCAAAGAATTAAATGTCAAGGTGGGTCCATGTCTACATGTATACAGGGGGTCAGTCAGAGGGATTCTATCCACAAGGTACGTCATCTAATCAGTGTAGGGCTATCGATCCTCGGATCTGATCAGTGTAGGGCTATCGATCCTCGTATCTGATCAGTGTAGGGCTATCGATCCTCGGATCTGATCAGTGTAGGGCTATCGATCCTCGTATCTGATCAGTGTAGGGCTATCGATCCTCGTATCTGATCAGTGTAGGGCTATCGATCCTCGTATCTGATCAGTGTAGGGCTATCGATCCTCGTATCTGATCAGTGTAGGGCTATCGATCCTCGGATCTGATCAGTGTAGGGCTATCGATCCTCGGATCTGATCAGTGTAGGGCTATCGATCCTCGTATCTGATCAGTGTAGGGCTATCGATCCTCATATCTGATCACTGTAGGGCTATCGATCCTCGTATCTGATCAGTGTAGGGCTATCGATCCTCGTATCTGATCAGTGTAGGGCTATCGATCCTCGTATCTGATCAGTGTAGGACTATCGATCCTTGTATCTGATGAGTGTAGGACTATCGATCCTCGTATCTGATCAGTGTAGGGCTATCGATCCTCGTATCTGATCAGTGTAGGGCTATCGATCCTCGTATCTGATGAGTGTAGGACTATCGATCCTCGTATCTGATCAGTGTAGGGCTATCGATCCTCGGATCTGATCAGTGTAGGGCTATCGATCCTCGGATCTGATCAGTGTAGGGCTATCGATCCTCGGATCTGATCAGTGTAGGGCTATCGATCCTTGTATCTGATCAGTGTAGGGCTATCGATCCTCGTATCTGATCAGTGTAGGGCTATCGATCCTCGTATCTGATCAGTGTAGGGCTATCGATCCTCGTATCTGATCAGTGTAGTGCTATCGATCCTCGTATCTGATCAGTGTAGGGCTATCGATCCTCGTATCTGATCAGTGTAGGGCTATCGATCCTCGTATTTGATCAGTGTAGGGCTATCGATCCTCGTATCTGATCAGTGTAGGGCTATCGATCCTCGTATCTGATCAGTGTAGGACTATCGATCCTCGTATCTGATGAGTGTAGGACTATCGATCCTCGTATCTGATCAGTGTAGGGCTATCGATCCTCGTATCTGATCAGTGTAGGGCTATCGATCCTTGTATCTGATCAGTGTAGGGCTATCGATCCTCGTATCTGATCAGTGTTTGGCTATCGATCCTCGAATTCGATCAGTGTTTGGCTATCGATCCTGCCCCTGAATTGCCCTTAAGGGATACTTATCACCAATAGAAGCAAAAGTTAAAAAAATGTTTGCTGCTGTTCCAAAGTAAACCCAACGTATATCATTTTGCAGATGCACTAAGGTTTACTCACAGATGTCAGTGGAGGCTCAGCCAATCAGCTTGGGGGCTCAATCCACATCATATATTCAGTGGGTCTCCTAGGGCAGTGACCTTCATGTTTGAATGGCACGTAAGGTCCCCTCTGTTGTGTACATGGTCTCTCACTGCACTGGAAGAGAAATATTGTCAGGCGACAGACAGCAGTGATGTTTACTATAGAAGCGTTATGGCTGCCAGTTAGAGGATAACCTGCCATGTATTAGATTGTTTGTGAGTGGCAGCAGAGATTTCTGATGGGCAGTTCCCTTATTAGATGACTGTGTTACACTTCACGCTGGGGTTGTATTTTCCATCCAGCAGTCTCTCATGTCACTGTATCACTTCCCGCAGGCCTGCTCCTTCTTCAATTCCAACGCTGTGCCGCTCAAAGTCACCATGGCGAATGCCGATCCGCTGGGGGAGGAGATTAACTCCATGTTTAAGGTAACAGAGCATGTTGTACCAAGCTCAGTGTTTATGTAAACTCCGGGAGAACTCGCTCCTGCCGGGTTCCTGCTCAATCCAACTGAAAGGTCCTCTGTGAGTCACTGGATACTGTGCAGAATTCAACAAGGCTGTGATTACAGGACAAGTTTGGTCAGTTCTGTTTAACTGAAAGATTTCATCAAGTGTCGACATTTTAAATAGAAATGTTTTAAAGGACAACTAAACCTTTTCTTTTACTTGAAAGACAACATGTTTACTTCCAAACAACATGTCCTCCCACTGATAGAGCTATACAGAGCAAAGATTCTAAACAACATGTCTGCCCCCTGATAGAGCTATACAGAGCAATGATTCTAAACAACATGTTCTCCCACTGATAGAGCTATACAGAGCAAAGATTCTAAACAACATGTTCTCCCACTGATGGAGCTATACAGAGAAAAGATTCTAAACATGTCCTCCCACTGATGGAGCTATACAGAGCAAAGATTCTAAACAACATGTTCTCCCACTGATAGAGCTATACAGAGCAAAGATTCTAAACAACATGTTCTCCCACTGATAGAGCTATATATCGCAAAGATTCTAAACATGTCCTCCCACTGATGGAGCTACACAGAGCAAAGATTCTAAACAACATGTCCTCCCCCTGAATGAGCTATACAGAGCAAAGATTCTAAACAACATGTCCGCCCCCTGATAGAGCTATACAGAGCAAAGATTCTAAACAACATGTCCTCCCCCTGAATGAGCTATACAGAGCAAAGATTCTAAACAACATGTCCACCCCCTGATAGAGCTATACAGAGCAAAGATTCTAAATACCAGGTCTGCCCCCTGATAGAGCTATACAGAGCAAAGATTCTAAACAACATGTCCGTCCCCTTATAGAGCTATACAGAGCAAAGATTCTAAACAACATGTCCTCCCCCTGATAGAGCTATGTCCGCAGTGTTATGGCGGACATTGTCTCTTAAAGGAAAGCACAGTGGTCTCCCTGGTGAAGCGCTGTTGATGATTCGCTGGTTTCTTTCAGGTGGGTGAAGACATGCGTCAGGATATGTTGGCTCTGCAGATGATAAAGATCATGGACCGGCTATGGTTACAGGAAGGGCTGGATCTGCGGATGGTGATCTTCAAGTGTCTGTCCACCGGAAAAGACCGAGGTAATGGGATATTAATGGCTGTGTGTAGCAGACATGCCGTGACTCCATACTGATACATAGTATTTGGCAGATGACTGCGCACTGTTACAGCGCCGCGGTGTGTAATGGCTGCTTCTCGTCCGCTAGGTATGGTGGAGCTCGTTCTTTCGTCCGATACCCTGCGCAAGATCCAAGTGGAATACGGGGTGACTGGGTCTTTCAAGGATAAACCTCTCGCTGAATGGCTAAGAAAGTACAACCCCTCCGAGGAAGAGTACGACAAGGTGGGCTTTCTATGCGTGCACAGACCACCTTTACCTACAGGGGCAGGACCACTCACAGTGGCCCAAATAAATATTGTTAGATAAGGGCTGCAAAGAAATAGGAAAATAATTCTGCAATGTCTCCAAGCCCCTCCTGATTGGATGTGGCTGAATTTAGAAGCCTTATTAAAAAACATTTCAATGTAAAGTTACGTTAGCTCTACCTGATAGAGCTATACAGAGCAAAGATTCTAAACAACATGTACACCCCTGATGGAGCTATACAGAGCAAAGATTCTAAACAACATGTCCACCCCTGATAGAGCTATACAGAGTAAAGATTCTAAACAACATGTCCACCCCTGATAGAGCTATACAGAGCAAAGATTCTAAACAACATGTCCACCCCCTGATAGAGCTATACAGAGCAAAGATTCTAAACAACATGTCCACCCCCTGATAGAGCTATACAGAGCAAAGATTCTAAACAACATGTCCACCCCTGATAGAGCTATACAGAGCAAAGATTCTAAACAACATGTCCACCCCTGATAGAGCTATACAGAGCAAAGATTCTAAACAACATGTCCACCCCTGATAGAGCTATACAGAGCAAAGATTCTAAACAACATGTCCACCCCTGATAGAGCTATACAGAGCAAAGATTCTAAACAACATGTCCACCCCTGATAGAGCTATACAGAGCAAAGATTCTAAACAACATGTCCGCCCCCTGATAGAGCTATACAGAGCAAATATTCTAAACAACATCTCCACCCCTGATAGAGCTATACAGAGCAAAGATTCTAAACAACATGTCCACCCCTGATAGAGCTATACAGAGCAAAGATTCTAAACAACATGTCCACCCCTGATAGAGCTATACAGAGCAAAGATTCTAAACAACATGTCCACCCCTGATAGAGCTATACAGAGCAAAGATTCTAAACAACATTTCCGTCCCCTGATAGAGCTATACAGAGCAAAGATTCTAAACAACATGTCCACCTCCTGATAGAGCTATACTGAGCAAAGATTCTAAACAACATGTCCGCCCCCTGATAGAGCTATACAGAGCAAAGATTCTAAACAACATGTCCGCCCCCTGATAGAGCTATACAGAGCAAAGATTCTAAACAACATGTCCGCCCCCTGATAGAGCTATACAGAGCAAAGATTCTAAACAACATGTCCGCCCCCTGATAGAGCTATACAGAGCAAAGATTCTAAACAACATGTCCACTCCTGATAGAGCTATACAGAGCAAAGATTCTAAACAACATGTCCACTCCTGATAGAGCTATACAGAGCAAAGATTCTAAACAACATGTCCACTCCTGATAGAGCTATACAGAGCAAAGGTTTCAAACAACATGTCCACCCCTAATAGAACTATACAGAGCAAAGATTCTAAACAACATGTCCGCCCCCTGATAGAGCTATACAGAGCAAATATTCTAAACAACATGTCCACTCCTGATAGAGCTATACAAAGCAAAGATTCCAAACAACATGTCAACCCCTGATAGAGCTATACAGAGCAAAGATTCTAAACAACATGTCCTCCCCCTGATAAAGCTATACAGAGTAAAGATTCTAAACAACATGTCTGCCCCCTGATAGAGCTAAACAGAGCAAAGATTCTAAACATGTCCGCACCCTGATAGAGCTAAACAGAGCAAAGATTCTAAACATGTCCACCCCCTGATAGAGCTATACCGAGCAAATTGTATGCAAAAAGGTAATTTATTTGCATTCCTTTATTAATGAATTACTACTTACACCATCCCTTTCAGTTACACCATCCCTTGTCCTGTAAATGCTTCAGAAGGTGGACTAATCAATTTGCTTTAATTCCAGGCGTCTGAGAACTTTATATACTCCTGCGCAGGATGCTGTGTCGCTACCTACGTGCTGGGGATCTGCGACCGTCACAATGATAACATTATGCTGAGGAGCACGGGGCACATGTTCCACATTGATTTTGGGAAGTTTCTGGGACATTCTCAGATGATTGGCAGCTTTAAAAGGTATTTCACCCAAAGGAATTCATGGTTTGGGCTGGTAGATGGCTTATGCCATGGGGGGTAGATCTCGATCTGGATGATTCCCAGCACTGACTACGGGGGGGGGGGGGGGGGGGGGGCTTCAAATCTCCAATTAAAGGGACAGTAGTGTTGTAACCTAAGTGCAGCTTGCATGGTAGAGGTCATATAAAGATGTTCAAATATAAGGAAAACTTTTTCAAACCTGCCTATTTTTTTTGTAGCTCTAGGAGATCTGCATTTAATAACAGACTGGGGGCTGCCATTAGTTTATTTGATTCAGTGCATTATGCGCTCATTGGCCATGGTTTGAATTCTAGCTGTGTTCTGATTGGCTTCATAGCGTTCTAAACCAATCAGAATGCAGCTGTGGGTTCTGCTGTCAGGTTTTTGCTGAAGATATGTTATGAGCTGCACTGCTGTAAAATACTCTATTTTCGAGATTGCTGCTGATGTCTAAAGAGACTCTGTCAACCCAACTATTGCTTATACTAAATAATGAGAAATGATAAAAAAAATAAGAGAAATATAAGTTTTAAATGGATCTAAGTTGTTATGCATTTACTTGGTATTTTGCTAGCACAATGTATAGATCATTTTTCATCGTCTTTTTTTTTGTTATCTTCTATATTCACAGTATAAGCAATGTTTAGGTGACTGAGACCCTTTAACACTCTATTTCCCTCTCTTCCAGGGACCGGGCCCCCTTTGTGCTGACATCAGACATGGCGTACGTTATCAACGGAGGGGAGAAGCCCACCAGTCGCTTCCAGTTATTTGTGGACCTCTGCTGCGAGGCATACAACCTGTTGCGGAAGCACACGCATCTGTTTTTAAACCTCCTTTCGCTGGTAAGGGCTTTATTTACACCGCCCGACGTCTAACCCCATTAGTAAAAGGGCCGTGTGTTTTTAAATGTTTTTTCCATCGTGTTTGGTTGAGAAGATATGTCTGATTAAGTAGTGCTTGTGGACATGGAGGCACACATCGCCATCTACTGGTCTGTCATGAGGAGGACAAGCTTCGAACTGTTCTACCGAATAACCAATTTATTGTGCCCGAAAGATGCAAGGCTTTTTATTGCATTTTATTTAATCGCCAAGACTTGTCATTCTAATGCCTTTTTATTGGCTGCTCTCTATCCTTAGATGCTTTCCTCTGGTTTACCCGAACTCACTGGGATTCAGGATCTGAAATATGTACTTGACGCTCTTCAGCCGCAAGCTACCGAGGCGGAGGCCACCATTTTCTTTACACGGTATGGCAGCCACGTTAATATACAATATCCATCCTGCAATGTTTTATCTGGTAGATGTATTTCTGATAGAAAACAAAAAGCCAGATCTTCTAAAGCAGCAATGGTTTGATTGCAAGAGTTATACTGACACAGACAATCCATTACACCCTGCTAGATAAAATGAAAAGTATCTTAATTATAAGCACAGTCAGAACCAATAGACCAACAGAAAGTCCGGTCTGTATAATAAGTATAGTAATTCTTCCAGATTGCGGACTATGTTTTAAATAAATACAACTGTTATTTCGCTTATTTTCTAATTGCAGGCTGTTATTTGTGTTTCGTTTAGCAGTCGAATTGTTTTATAGTTCTGTGGTGTTATTTTATAATTAATTATAAACAAGGTGTTAGTTTCCAAAATACTCTGAGACTCCTGAGAGTGAATTTAATGTCTAAAAAAAACCCTGCCTTTTACACAGAGAATTGGGAGTTTAAACGTTAAACGTTCAAGAGTCTGGCACTCCTCCGTATGCACAAAAATATAAATAAATTATAAAATAACACCACAACACAATAAAACAACACATTGAATTGAAATGGGAGGCGCTGCTTAATAAAGTACAGATAGCAGCCCATCAGCATAAAACACGTGAGTGAAAGATGGACGATTCCTTCACCGTTTGTAATTTCCCTTCTAGTCGGCATAATTTCCCAGATCACATCTGATTTCCCTTAAGTAACAGTAAAATGAAATAGACAGCTGTTTTAATGATCACTGTGTGTTTGTTTTTATTTAGTTTAATCGAGTCGAGTTTGGGCAGCGTGGCCACGAAATTCAATTTCTTTATTCACAATTTGGCCCAACGCTTTTCTGGGCTCCCGTCGAACGACGAAGCCATTCTTTCATTTTCCCCCAAGACGTACTCTCTCAAGCAAGACGGACGCATCCGGCAGGCCTCGGTCTTTACTTACCACAAGAGATACAATCCAGATAAATTCTACGTGAGTTCCATTCTGCGCTGTCCAACGCCACCCGTGGGGAGGGTCAGGGGAAAAATGTTGTTTGTGCATTAAAGTGTTACATTAAAATGTCCAATTATTTAGTGATAATTTACATTTTGGGGGGTTGAAGCGTGGCATTTCCCTTTGAGGCACTGCTGTGATTATTTTGTTCTTGCATACTTAACCTTTTTAAAGGACAACTGTCGCAAAATATTATGTTCTATTTAATTGGAAAATCGCATCAAGTGTAGACATTTTAAAAACGGCACTTTATTGAGCACCCTTTGCTGTGTTTGACTTTAACGGGGGGGTGGACATGTTGTTTAGAATCTTTGCTCTGTATAGCTCTATCAGGGGGCGGACATGTTGTTTAGAATCTTTGCTCTGTATAGCTCTATCAGGGGGCGGACATGTTGTTTAGAATCTTTGTTCTGTATAGTTCTATCAGGGGGCGGACATGTTGTTTAGAATCTTTGCTCTGCATAGCTCTATCAGGGGGTGGACATGATGTTTAGTGTCTTTGTTCTGTATAGCTCTATCAGGGGACGGAAATGTTGTTTAGAATCTTTGCTTTGTATAGCTCTCTCAGGGGGTGGACATGTTGTTTAGAATCTTTGCTCTGTATAGCTCTCTCAGGGGGCGGACATGTTGTTTAGAATCTTTGCTCTGTATAGCTCTCTCAGGGGGCGGACATGTTGTTTAGAATCTTTGCTCTGTATAGCTCTATCAGGGGGCAGACATGTTGTTTAGAATCTTTGCTCTGTATAGCTCTATCAGCGGAGGACATGTTGTTTAGAATATTTGCACTGTATTGCTCTATCAGAGGGCGGACATGTTGTTTAGAATCTTTGCTCTGTATAGCTCTATCAGGGGGCGGACATGTTGTTTAGAATCTTTGCTCTGTATAGCTCTATCAGGGGGCGGACATGTTGTTTAGAATCTTTGCTCTGTATAGCTCTATCAGGGGAGTACATGTTGTTTAGAATCTTTGCTCTGTATAGCTCTATCAGGGGGAGTACATGTTTAGAATCTTTGCTCTGTATAGCTCTATCAGGGGAGTACATGTTGTTTAGAATCTTTGCTATGTATAGCTCTATCAGGGGGCGGACATGTTGTTTAGAATATTTGCACTGTATAGCTCTATCAGGCGGCAGACGTGTAGATTTTTTTCTCCGTGTAGCTCTATCAGAGGGCGGACATGTTGTTTAGACTCTTTGCTCTGTATAGCTCTATCAGGGGGCGGACATGTTGTTTAGAATCTTTGTTCTGTATAGCTCTATCAGGGGACAGACATGTTGTTTAGAATCTTTGCTCTGTATAGCTCTATCAGGGGGCGGACATGTTTAGAATATTTGCACTGTATAGCTCTATCAGGGGGCAGACGTGTAGATTTTTTTTCTCCGTGTAGCTCTATCAGAGGGCGGACATGTTGTTTAGAATCTTGGGTCAGATACATGAAGATGTCTGCCCCCTGATAGACCTGCATCTGCAAAGAGGGATCCGTCATTAAAGCATTTTTCCAGTTATTTCCTTCAGTGATGAGGTTAGATCTGAATGGTAACAGTGAATTGAATCTGAATGTGAATAGTTAGATCACTTCCCACCTCAATGTCAATCTTTCTATCACAAATGAGTGTTGGAAGCCAGAGCCTCAGAGGAATTGCACAAGATGTCGGCACTGGAATAGAAGAGCATTTTAGATTAGGATGAAAGGAGGAAACAAAGGTTAAAAGATAACGTCCCCCTTCTGAGCTAAGGTGCTGGCAATAAAAAATGAAGGATTGTCTCTGCGCTAGCCGCATCCTATGTAAGCATCATGGCGGCTGGTCAGAGGACAAACATTAAAGACAACATTATCCTCCTGATAGGGCCAATGGCTATTCACAAGGGGATAAAGTAGATTAGTGGCTCTTTTACTATGTCTTACGATGTATTTCCTCTTGGCATTGTACTGAAATAAATCTCTGCCGCCCCCCTCTCATCAGATCTACGTGGTGCGAGTGATCAGGGAAGCACAAGATGACTCCACCTTTATCTTCAGGACCTTTGATGAGTTTCAGGAACTTCACAACAAGCTGAGCATCCTCTTCCCTCTGTGGAAGCTCCCGGGGTAAGAGCCTCTGCGGTCATATATAATCCTTGTGTGTCCTGTAATATTTCCCAGTCATGGAACATATAAAGAGACCCCACCGCCTACATGTTATTCATATTGTGAAAGAAGAAAATAAAAAATGATCTACACATTGTGTTGACACAAGTAAAAGGTGTTTTAAATAGATGTGTTTAGAGCTCTCTAAAATTCACATTGTTACATAGTAGTTTAGGTTGAAAAAAGACCTTTGTCCATCAAGTTCAACCCTTTTCCAATTCCTTGTTTGCCGCTGTTGATCCAAAAGAAGGCAAAAAATAAAAACCTTATTCCAGCAAAACCTGCTTGACTCCAAAGGTGTTTAGAGCTCTCCAGGGACCTGTTCATTAAAGGAAATGTACAATGAACAAGAGGTCACCCCCTGCGACTGGAAGAGCAAAGATTTCATACACAGCAAAGGAAGGGATTCTTTACAGTAAGGACAATAAAGTTATGGAACTCCCTGCCAAGAGAGGTAGTGCTATCAACCACAATAGATGTATTTACACATGGTCTGGATGGTCAAAGGAGGTCCTTGGTAAATCAACCCAGTGATGTCATAAGCAGGAGACACACATTTAAAACAGCTTTTTTTCTCTTGTTTTTCTGCTGACACAATGTATAGCTCTTTTTTGCCTCTCTTGTATTATTTACATTCGTAGTATAAACAGTGTTTAGGAGATAGAGCCCTTTTAATGTGCCTCGCGTCTCTCTAATGATGCAAACAGTCCCAGACTTCAACAGCCTTCATTTCCTTGTGTTTGTACCTCCAGGTTCCCCAGTAAAGTGATTCTTGGCAGAACCCACATAAAGGAAGTAGCAGCTCGAAGGAAACTGGAGTTAAATAGTTACATACAGAGTCTGCTGGGCAGCCCGCTGGATGTATCCGAGGTGAGCGGACAGCATGGATATACTCACTATATCACAGAGTTACTGTCACTTTATAACAATCCACTATACAGTAGAAACTCACCAGACCCCGCACAATGTATAGATAATATATAGAAGAGCACAGCTGGCCATGGATAATGCAGAGTTACATCTTTACATACTGTCACTTTATAACAATGCATTATACAGGGCCAACTCTGTTCTTCTAGCAGGAGAAACTCACCAGACCCTGCACAATGTATAGAAGAATATATAGAAGAGTTCAGCTGGCCATGGATAATGCAGAGTTACATCTTTACACACTGTCACTTTATAACAATGCATTATACAGGGTCAACTCTGTTCTTCTAGCAGGAGAAACTCACCAGGCCCTGCACAATGTATAGAAGAATATATAGAAGAGCTGAGCTGGCCATGGATAATGCAGAGTTACATCTTTACACACTGTCACTTTATAACAATGTATTATACAGGACCAACTCTGTTCTTCTAGCAAGAGAAACTCACCAGACCCTGCACAATGTATAGAAGAATATATATAAGAGCTCAGCTGGCCATGGATAATACAGAGTTACATCTTTACACACTGTCACTTTATAACAATGCATTATACAGGACCAACTCTGTTCTTCTAGCAGGAGAAACTCACCAGACCCTGCATAATGTATAGAAGAATATATAGAAGAGCTCAGCTGGCCATGGATAATGCAGAGTTACATCTTTACACACTGTCACTTTATAACAATGCATTATACAGGGCCAACTCTGTTCTTCTAGCAGGAGAAACTCACCAGACCCTGCACAATGTATAGAATATATAGAAGAGCTCAGCTGGCCATGAATAATGCAGTTACATCTTTACATACTGTCACTTTATAACAATGCATTATACAGGGCCAACTCTGTTCATCTAGCAGGAGAAACTCACCAGACCCCGCACAATGTATAGATAATATATAGAAGAGCTCAGCTGGCCATGGATAATACAGAGTTACATCTTTACACACTGTCACTTTTTAACAATGCATTATACAGGGCCAACTCTGTTCTTCTAGCAGGAGAAACTCACCAGGCCCTGCACAATGTATAGAAGAATATATAGAAGAGCTCAGCTGGCCATGGATAATACAGAGTTACATCTTTACACACTGTCACTTTATAACAATGCATTATACAGGGCCAACTCTGTTCTTCTAGCAGGAGAAACTCACCAGACCCTGCACAATGTATAGAATATATAGAAGAGCTCAGCTGGCCATGGATAATACAGAGTTACATCTTTACACACTGTCACTTTATAACAATGCATTATACAGGGCCAACTCTGTTCATCTAGCAGGAGAGACTCACCAGACCCTGCACAATGTATAGAAGAATATATAGAAGAGCTCAGCTGGCCATGGATAATGCAGAGTTACATCATTACACACTGTCACTTTATAACAATGCATTATACAGGGCCAACTCTGTTCTTCTAGCAGGAGAAACTCACCAGGCCCTGCACAATGTATAGAAGAATATATAGAAGAGCTCAGCTGGCCATGGATAATGCAGAGTTACGTCTTTACACACTGTCACTTTATAACAATGCATTATACAGGGCCAACTCTGTTCTTCTATCAGGAGAAACTCACCAGGCCCTGCACAATGTATAGAAGAATATATAGAAGAGCTCAGCTGGCCATGGATAATGCAGAGTTATATCTTTATACACTGTCACTTTATAACAATGCATTATACAGGACCAACTCTGTTCATCTAGCAGGAGAAACTCACCAGACCCTGCACAATGTATAGCAGAATATATAGAAGAGCTCAGCTGGCCATGGATAATGTAGAGTTACATCTTTACACACTGTCACTTTATAACAATGCATTATACAGGGCCAACTCTGTTCTAGCAGGAGAAACTCACCAGACCCTGCACAATGTATAGAAGAATATATAGAAGAGCTCAGCTGACCATGGATAATGTAGAGTTACATCTTTACACACTGTCACTTTATAACAATGCATTATACAGGGCCAACTCTGTTCTTCTAGCAGGAGAAACTCACCAGACCCTGCACAATGTATAGAAGAATATATGGAAGAGCTCAGCTGGCCATGGATAATGCAGAGTTACATCTTTACACACTGTCACTTTATAACAATGCATTATACAGGACCAACTCTGTTCTTCTAGCAGGAGAAACTCAACAGACCCTGCACAATGAATAGAAGAATATATAGAAGAGCTCAGCTGGCCATGGATAATGCAGAGTTACATCTTTACACACTGTCACTTTATAACAATGCATTATACAGGGCCAACTCTTTTCTTCTAGCAGGAGAAACTCACCAGACCCTGCACAATGTATAGAAGAGCTCAGCTGGCCATGGATAATGCAGAGTTACATCTTTACACACTGTCACTTTATAACAATGCATTATACAGGACCAACTCTGTTCTTCTAGCAGGAGAAACTCACCAGACCCTGCACAATGTATACAATATATAGAAGAGCTCAGCTGGCCATGGATAATGCAGAGTTACATCCTTACACACTGTCACTTTATAACAATGCATTATACAGGACCAACTCTGTTCTTCTAGCTGGAGAAACTCACCAGACCCTGCACAATGTATAGAAGAATATATAGAAGAGCTCAGCTGGCCATGGATAATGCAGAGTTACATCTTTACATACTGTCACTTTATAACAATGCATTATACAGGGCCAACTCTGTTCTTCTAGCAGGAGAAACTCACCAGGCCCTGCACAATGTATTTGAAGAATATATAGAAGAGCTCAGCTGGCCATGGATAATGCAGAGTTACATCTTTACATACTGTCACTTTATAACAATGCATTATACAGGACCAACTCTGTTCATCTATCAGGAGAAACTCACCAGACCCTGCACAATGTATAGATAATATATAGAAGAGCTCAGCTGGCCATGGATAATACAGAGTTACATCTTTACACACTGTCACTTTATAACAATGCATTATACAGGGCCAACTCTGTTCATCTATCAGGAGAAACTCACCAGACCCTGCACAATGTATAGAATATATAGAAGAGCTCAGCTGGCCATGGATAATGCAGAGTTATATCATTACACACTGTCACTTTATAACAATGCATTATACAGGACCAACTCTGCTCTTCTAGCAGGAGAAACTCAACCGGACCCTGCACAATGTATAGAAGAATATATAGAAGAGCTCAGCTGGCCATGGATAATGCAGAGTTACATCTTTACACACTGTCTCCTGTCCTGTTACATGTGCGTCACTGTAATATGTTAATATTAACCCCGTGCTTTCCTTACTCAGTGCGACCTGGTTTATACTTTCTTCCACCCGCTGTTACGGGATGATAAAGCAGACGTGTGTGAAGGGATGGTCCGAGCTATAGGTAAGATTTCCTGCCGGGGGTCATCGTGCGTCTCTGATACACATCCTAATGGAGAGAATTACTGACTATTAGTCTTAGCGGACACATATTGAATTCTCATTAAATCTGGTAGATTTGTACATTAAGACTAGGAGCTTTATTCATTAAAGAGGGAATTGACATGGGAATTGCAAAGTCAAGGCCAATGTAGCCAAATTGGAACAATTTCCCAATTGAATTGAATGGGAGAAATTTTCCAACTCGGCTACTTTGGCCTTAAGTTTTAAAACCCATCTCAATCCCCCTCTTTGATGAATTAATTAGCCATCCTGTCGGTAGCTAGACAGATTTAATGGTATTTCTTGTAAATGATTCAATGTCATGTTGTATAAAGGGGATGTAGAATCTGGCCAACCCTTCGTGTTGCAGATTCATTCCTGGCAGGGTCATCTCAGCCCTTCATCATCCCCAGGACGTGTCTGAATGTCCCTTTCCTGGTATTATTAAAGCCCAGTTGTTACAGAGGAGATCCATTTGCCTATCTGTATTGATAGCGTCTCTGATTCCCGTTTCAGAGGAGCCCCCTTTAAGCCCCTCGGCTGGAAAGATTGAGGGTGAAGTGAAGCTCTCCATTTCGTACAGGAACGGCACCCTCTTTGTCATGGTCATGCACATCAAGGATTTGGTGAGTTTTACAGATGCTGTAATCAGCACTGACGCTGGGGAGAGGCCGTGCTGTGTTTATGCCAGGGCCTAGGACAGCAGGCTGGAGGGGGTATCTTACATCCTACACAGGCATCTATGCTGCCCCCACTAGATCTGCAGGGAGCAATCAGGTGCAGTGGAAAGTAATGCGGGGTAAATCTGGCAGTGCTGTAAGTTGTATGGGGGCAGTTTGGCACTGCTGTAAGGTATGTGGGGGCAATCTGGCACTGTTTTAAGGTGTATGGGGCAATCTGGCACTTGTAAGGGATGTAGGGGCAATCTGGCACTGTGTTAAGGTGCAATCTGGCACTGTTGTAAGGGGGCAATCTGGCACTGTTGTAAGGGATGTATGGGGCAATATGGCACTGTTGTAAGGGATGTAGGGGCAATCTGGCACTGTTGTAAGGGATGTAGGGGCAATCTGGTGTGGTGGAAAGTTTATACAAGGGAGGGGTATGACAAATGAGGAATGTGGGAGAGCAATGCATGAGTTTAATCAGGCCTAGGGCAGCACAAAACCTAACTACACCGCTGGGGAGGGTTCTGTATATATATAGCCGTTCCAGGGTAAAGTTGTACAAGTGAAACACTGACACTAAACAGTCATTTATATTATTATCGGGACTGCGTAATACTCACAGCCTTCTCCCATTTTAGTTTTGGGAAGGGCTGGGATAGTCTAGTGACTGTGCTCAGCCAGCTGAATGTATATCCTGTACACAGTACTGATGGTGTGAGAGTGCGCATAACAAAAGAATCTATCCTTACAGGTCACGGAAGACAATACTGACCCCAATCCATACGTCAAAACGTATCTCCTCCCAGACCCACATAAAACCTCCAAACGCAAAACCAAAACCTCCAGGAAAACTTGCAATCCCACGTTTAATGAGATGGTGAGTCATTCAGTTTGTGTAGCAGTTAAATATACACAGAGCTGCCTAGCGTTTAACTGTCTCAGAGTGATGTGCATTGCAAATCGAAAAAGCTGTGGATCTCAAGGGTGCCTAGAAGCTGAGATCTGCTCTTTTCAGCCCACTGGATCTTCAGGGTCCCTAGTAGCGGAGATCTCCTCACTTTAGCCCACTGTATCACAAGGGTCTCTAGTACCCAAGATCTGCTCCCTTCCGCCCATTGGATCTCCAGGGTCCGTAGTAGCTGAGATCTTCCCCCTTTAGTCCATTGATCTCCAGGGTCCATAGAAGCTGAGATCTTCTCCCTTTAGTCCATTGGATCTCCAGGGTCCCTAGAAGCTAAGATCTGCTCCCTTCCGCCCATTGGATCTTCAGGGTCCATAGAAGCTAAGATCTTCTCCCTTCAGCCCATTGGATCTCCAGGGTCCATATAAGTGGAGATCTGCTCCCCTCAGCCTACTGGATCTCCAGGGTCCCTAGTAGATGAGATCTGCTCCCTTTAGCCCATTGAATCTCCAGGGTCCCTAGTAGAGGAGATCTGCTCCCTTTAGCCCATTGGATCTCCAGGGTCCCTAGTAGAGGAGATCTGCTCCCTTTTAGCCCATTGGATCTCCAGGGTCCCTAGTAGAGGAGATCTGCTCCCTTTAGCCCATTGGATCTCCAGGGTCCTTAGTAGCTGATATTAGCTCCCTTCAGCCCACTGGATCTCCAGGATCCCTGATTGAATTTTAGAACCAGTTGGGTTAAAAGATTGAATATATAAGCAAACGATGCCTCTCTCCCTAACTCTGTGTATTGTCTTTTCCAGCTGGTTTACTCTGGGTATAGCAAGGATACATTAAGCCAGCGGGAGCTTCAGCTCAGCGTTCTCAGCGCAGAGTCGCTACGCGAAAACTTTTTCCTTGGCGGCGTCACTTTACCACTGAAAGATTTCAACCTGAATCGGGAGACTGTGCGGTGGTACAAACTGACCGAGGTGCCATACTTCAGTTAACCCCACCTAGAACTCCCGACAGGACCCCTGTCCCCGGAGAAACACATTTCAGAGACCGTTTCGGACCAACACCTGTGAATTTCCGCTGCGATTCAGCCCACCGCGCATGGCGGGGGGATTGGCGCGATTTTTTTTATATATCTAGAAATGTATTTTTCTCTCCATACTTTTTTGTTTAATGACTTTTACAAGGAATAAAACTATAGTAAGCTTTCATGTAGGACTTGCAGACGCCTGCGAATCTGGCTCCTGGACGACCAAGTCTTACACAAAGTTCTACTTTAACGTTCGTTTTATTACGTGTTAAATAAACCGGAATGGAGAAGCCAGATAACTGGGTAGAAAAATTCACCTTGTATTGGTAACCACTATGCTATAAGTCGAGGGGCCACCCTGCCTGGAGGGATTGGGATCAGGTTCTTCTACAGAAAAACTTTTGGGGATTTTCCAGTCAACTTCGGGGGCCTTGTCTTCCTTTCAGCTCTTCGTACTGACCCACAGTCCTGCTGTATATAGCTTGAGCTCTTCCTAATTCAACACCACAAATCTCACCGGCCCTGAGATGTGGCACATCTTCTCAAGAACATTCCAATAGCTTCAATGACTGGGGGCGCGGGTCAGTGACCGAGCTGTGGAATAAAAGCACCCGTGCTGAATTTTGGCCTCTGCACTTTTTGAAAAAGCACAATAACAAACATTTTGGTTTGCATGTTTCAGGTGGTGTAGAAACAAAAAAAAAGTAACCGCTGTATAAAAAAAAAAAACACACACAAGCTCATAACCTGCAGTTTCTGTATCAATCCAAAAGTCACTATCCTGTCTGATTTTCTTTTTGTTGTTGTTATTTTTAAAAACTAGTAAAAAATAAATATTTGACTGTAACAACTAGGGTTTTGCATGGTGTATATATGTATATCTGTAAAGGGAACAGACAATCTTGATTCCTGGCTGCTTAGCAATAAAATATGAGTTAGAGGAAAAGTGCAGGCAAAAACTGAAAGTTATGTTCAATTGAAAGATTGCATCAAGTGCAGGCATTTTATATAGCAATACTTTAAGGAGAGAATTCAAATAAAGTACCTTATTGAGCCCTCTTTGCGCTGTATTGGTCTATCAGGAGACTGACATGATGTTTAGAATCTTGGATCAGATCTTACATCATCTTACCCAAGATATCAGCCCGATAGAGCCATACAGAGCAAAGATTCTAAACATGTCCGCCCCGATAGAGCTATAAAGAGCAAAGATTCTAAACAACATGTCCGCCCCCTGATAGAGCTATACAGAGCAAAGATTCTAAACAACGTGTCTACCCCCTGATAGAGCTATACAGAGCAAAGATTCTAAACAACCTGTCTGCCTCCTGATAGAACTATACAGAGCAAAGATTCTAAACAACATGTCCGCCCCCTGATAGAGCTATGCAGAGCAAAGATTCTAAACAACATGTCCGCCCCCTGATAGAGCTATACAGAGCAAAGATTCTAAACAACATGTCTGCCTCCTGATAGAGCTATACAGAGCAAAGATTCTAAACAACATGTCCGCCCCTGATAGAGTTATACAGAGCAAAGATTCTAAATAACATGTCCGCCCCGATAGAGCTATACAGAGCAAAGATTCTAAACAACATGTCCACCCCCTGATAGAACTATACAGAGCAAAGATTCTAAACAACATGTCCGCCCCCTGATAGAGCTATATATGAGCAAAGATTCTAACCAACATGTCCACCCCTGATAGAGCTATACAGAGCAAAGATTCTAAACAACATGTCCGCCCCTTGATAGAGCTATACAGAGGAAAGATTCTAAACAACATGTCCGCCCCTGATAGTTATACAGAGCAAAGATTCTAAACAACATGTCTGCCCCCTGATAGAGCTATACAGAGCAAAGATTCTAAACAACATGTCCCTCCCCCTGATAGAGCTATATATGAGCAAAGATTCTAACCAACATGTCCACCCCTGATAGAGCTATACAGAGCAAAGATGGCTCAATAAGGTATTTTACTGTTTTTACAATTTGTTGACAAAGCAATTCTATTAAAGATGCTAAAACTTGACTAAATCTTTCAATAAAACATAACTTCATTTTTTGGTAACGGCTTTACATTAAGGTTTATATTCACTAAAAATGGGGACTTGAAATGTTCTTCATAGCTGAACCATATTATAACATTAATCACATCTTCTCTGTAATGATAACTTGGTGCTGCTAAATAAATAAAAACATAGCTGTTTCATGAGATTGTCCTGTATACAGAGAATAGGCTGTGTTAGAAGTTGTTAGTCTACTGAACCTTGATAGGTATTCATGATGTATACTATTTTATTCATCTTATCTGTACAAAGATTAGTATAGATTGGTTATGTCAAAGGGGTTAATGTATCCGGACAGAACCCAGGCAGAACAACTGAAGAAAAATTAGCAGCAAAATACTGCTCTCTTTTTAGTGTATTTTACCTTATACACAAATCTCCCCCTGCCTGTTTTGCTAGGATGTATGTTGACCCTTGTTGTAACAAAGAACCAAAGCTATTCCAAAGGTTTGTCTACTATAGAGACGTATATATTTTACTATTAACCCACCTGTATATAGTGATGGACATAGTGAGTAGGTTTCTCAAATTTAATATCGGATGATGATGGTTACGATCCCATTGTCTGTAAGCGAGTGTCAGTGTTCTAAATTGGAACTCTGCGCAGCCAATGAGACGAAATGCTATTTCCCATTGGATGCAAGCGAGTGTCGTTGTTCCAAATTGGAAATCTGGGCAGCCAATGAGACAAAATTCTGTTTCCCATTGGATGTTTGGCTAACTCCATTCATTCCTCCTCCTTGGAACAATGCTTCTAATTCAGTTCAATGTAAAACACTTTCCCAAACCAATCTAAGAAACTCTTGCATTTTTCTCCCTCAATAAAAATGATGCAACCACTTTCACGAAATACTGGAAAAGTAGATGGTCTGTTCTCGTGCTTTTAAGAATGTCTCTTTTTTTGTTAAAGGATGACAAGACCTTTTCCAAGTTTTCTAACAGCAGCCAAAACACAAGCTCCAATAAATAATTTCAGTTAAAAAAAACGCCATTTTCAATCCACCCCCCAAAAATCTGTTTGCGACTAAAAATATGTATTGTATTTATTTGGTGTGTTTGCTAAATTTGCAAGGTTGACTGATTTTTTTTTTTCTTTCAAAAGCGTTTCACCGAACTCATCAAAAACGTCAATCTTTTTATTCCCGTCAGACTGTTTGTCCTCTGTCCTGTGACTATGGCTGGGGTGGGGGCTAATTTCAAGGAATTAAGAGATTGTTAATTTTGGCCACTGCTCACTTCCGTTTCAATAAATATTGCTAGTTTTGCATTCATGTTGGCGTTCCCTAGTTTCTGTGCGTCTGACTACAATCTTTACTGCTCCGTCCTATGTCGCAGGGGGCGTTTGCATAATGGGAGTGGCCTAAATTAAGAGGCAATGGGAAATGATTATTGATATCATCTAAATGAGAAGTGTCCTATATAATTTGGTGGGTATCCCTTGCCTGCCGGTAACTGAGTAACGGAATCAGATACATAAAAACAATGCTCATGAGACTGTACACTGTAAATAAATGTAAGATCAAGCAATATACTGAATAAAACAGTTAATACAGAAACAGCAGTGCTAGTAATGAGGTAGTCCAATATACATCAACGCATGCAACCTGCAGACGCCTCCAACGCATTTATTGCAACCCCGACTTCCTCGGACAGGGCATCTGCAGGAGAAAAGGGGAACAATACAACGATGGAAAACACTATATCCGTTATATTTTGGGGGAAAGTTCTAAAAGTGGAACAATCAGCAGGAACATTCCTCATATGTGTGTGTATGTGATATGTATGAATGTAATATGTGTGTATGAATGTAATGTGTGTGTGTATGTATGTAATAGTGTGTGTATATGTGATATTATGTATGAATGTAATATGTGTGTGTATGTATATAATAGTGTGGATGTGATGTGTATGTATGAATGTAATAGTATGTGATATGTGTGTGTATGTATGTAATAGTGTGTGATATGTGTGTGTATGTATGTAATAGTGTGTGATATGTGTGTGTATGTATATATGTGTGTGGATATGTGATATGTATGTATGTAATAGTGTGTGATATTTGTGTGTATATGTGATGTGTATGTATGTAATAGTGTGTGATATGTGTGTGGATGTATGTATGTAATAGTGTGTGATATGTGTGTGTATGTATGTAATAGTGTGTGATATTTGTGTGTATATGTGATGTGTATGTATGTAATAGTGTGTGATATGTGTGTGTGTGTATGTAATAGTGTGTGATATGTGTGTGTGTATATATGTGTGTGGATATGTGATATGTATGTATGTAATAGTGTGTGATATTTGTGTGTATATGTGATGTGTATGTATGTAATAGTGTGTGGATGTATGTATGTAATAGTGTGTGATATGTGTATGTATGTATGTAATAGTGTGTGATATGTGTGTGTATGTATGTAATAGTGTGTGATATGTGTGTATATGTAATAGTGTGTGATATGTGATGTGTATGTATGTATGTAATAGTGTGTGATATGTGTGTGTATATGTGATATGTGTGTGTATGTATGTAATAGTGTGTGATATTTGTGTGTATATGTGATATGTGTGTGTATGTATGTAATAGTGTGTGATATGTGATATAGAAACATAGAATGTGTCGGCAGATAAGAACCATTCGGTCCATCTAGTCTGCCCAATTTTTATTTGGAGTATTTTTATTAGTCCCCCGTTCCCGGTCTTATAGCTAGGATAGCCTTGTGTCTATCCCATGCATGCTTAAAATCCTTAACTGTGTTTACCTCTACCACTTCTGCTGGCAGGCTATTCCATACATCCACTACCCTCTCAGTAAAGTACTTCCTGATATTACTTTAAATCGTTGCCCCCTCTAATTTCAGACTATGTCCTCTAGTTGTGGTAGTTTTTCTTCATATAAATATACTGTCCTCCGTTACTGTGTTGATTCCCTTTATGTATTTAAATGTTTCTATCATATCCCCCCTGTTACATCTTTCCTCCAAGCTATACGTGTTAAGATGCTTTAACCTTTCCTGGTAAGTTTTATCCTTCAACCCATGAACCAGTTTAGTAGCCCTTCTCTGAACTCTCTCCAAAGTATCAATATCCTTCTGGAGATACGGTCTCCAGTACTGCGTACAATACTCCAAGTGAGGTCTCACCAGTGCTCTGTACAATAGTCCAAGTGAGGTCTCACCAGTGCTCTGTACAATACTCCAAGTGAGGTCTCACCAGCGCTCTGTACAATACTCCAAGTGAGGTCTCACCAGTGCTCTGTACAATACTCCAAGTGAGGTCTCACCAGCGCTCTGTACAATACTCCAAGTGAGGTCTCACCAGCGCTCCGTACAATACTCCAAGTGAGGTCTCACCAGCGCTCTGTACAATACTCCAAGTGAGGTCTCAGCAGTGCTCTGTACAATACTCCAAGTGAGGTCTCACCAGTGCTCTATACAATACTCCAAGTGAGGTCTCACCAGCGCTCTGTACAATACTCCAAGTGAGGTCTCACCAGCGCTCTGTACAATACTCCAAGTGAGGTCTCACCAGTGCTCTATACAATACTCCAAGTGAGGTCTCACCAGCGCTCCGTACAATACTCCAAGTGAGGTCTCACCAGTGATCTGTACAATACTCCAAGTGAGGTCTCACCAGTGCTCTGTACAATACTCCAAGTGAGGTCTCACCAGCGCTCCGTACAATACTCCAAGTGAGGTCTCACCAGTGATCTGTACAATACTCCAAGTGAGGTCTCACCAGTGCTCTGTACAATGGCATGAGCATTTCCCTCTTCCTACTGCTAATACCTCTCCCTATGCAACCAAGCATTCTGCTAGCATTTCCTGCTGCTCTATTGCATTGCCTACCTACCTTCAAGTCCTCTGAAATTATTACTCCTAAATCCCTTTCCTCAGATGTTGAGGTTAGGACTGTACCAAATATTCTATATTCTGCTTTTGGGTTTTTACGCCCAAGGTGCATAATCTTGCACTTGTCCACATTAAATGCCAGTTGCCACTGTGCCATATGTATGTAATAGTGTGTGATATGTGTGTGTATATGTGATATGTATGTAATAGTGTGTGATATGTGTGTGTATATGTGATATGTATGTAATAGTGTGTGATATGTGATATGTATGCAATAGTGTGTGATATGTGTGTGTATGTATGTAATAGTGTGTGATATGTGTATGTATGTAATGGTGTGTGATATGTGTGTGTATGTATGTAATAGTGTGTGTATATGTAATAGTGTGTGATATGTGTGTGTATGTATGTAATAGTGTGTGATATGTGTGTGTATATGTGATATACATGTAATAGTGTGTGATGTGTGTGTATATGTGATATGTATGTAATAGTGTGTGACATGTGTGTGTATATGTGATGTGTGTGTATGTATGTAATAGTGTGCGATGTGTGTGTATATGTGATATGTATGTAATAGTGTGTGATGTGTGTATATGTGATATGTGTGTGTATATGTGATATGTATGTAATCGTGTGTGATATGTATGTAATAGTGTGTGATATGTGTGTGTATATATGTGATATGTATGTAATAGTGTGTGATATGTGTGTGTATATGTGATATGTATGTAATAGTGTGTGATATGTGTGTGTATATGTGATATGTATGTAATAGTATGTGATATGTGTGTGTGTATATGTGATATGTATGTAATAGTGTGTGATATGTGTGTGTATATGTGATATGTATGTAATAGTGTGTGATATGTGTGTGTGTATATGTGATATGTATGTAATAGTGTGTGATATGTGATATGTATGCAATAGTGTGTGATATGTGTGTGTATGTATGTAATAGTGTGTGATATGTGTATGTATGTAATGGTGTGTGATATGTGATATGTGTGTGTATGTATGTAATAGTGTGTGTATATGTAATAGTGTGTGATATGTGTGTGTATGTATGTAATAGTGTGTGATATGTGTGTGTATATGTGATATACATGTAATAGTGTGTGATGTGTGTGTATATGTGATATGTATGTAATAGTGTGTGACATGTGTGTGTATATGTGATGTGTGTGTATATGTGATATGTATGTAATAGTGTGTGATGTGTGTATATGTGATATGTGTGTGTATATGTGATATGTATGTAATCGTGTGTGATATGTATGTAATAGTGTGTGATATGTGTGTGTATATATGTGATATGTATGTAATAGTGTGTGATATGTGTGTGTATATGTGATATGTATGTAATAGTGTGTGATATGTGTGTGTATATGTGATATGTATGTAATAGTGTGTGATAGGTGTGTGTATATGTGATATGTATGTAATAGTGTGTGATATGTGTGTGTGTATATGTGATATGTATGTAATAGTGTGTGATATGTGTGTGTATATGTGATATGTATGTAATAGTGTGTGATATGTGTGTGTATATGTGATATGTATGTAATAGTGTGTTATATGTGTGTGTATATGTGATATGTATGTAATAGTGTGTGATATGTGTGTGTATATGTGATATGTATGTAATAGTGTGTGATATGTGATATGTATGCAATAGTGTGTGATATGTGTGTGTATGTATGTAATAGTGTGTGATATGTGTA
Source organism: Pelodytes ibericus (assembly GCA_036172795.1). Classification (NCBI taxonomy): domain Eukaryota; kingdom Metazoa; phylum Chordata; class Amphibia; order Anura; family Pelodytidae; genus Pelodytes; species Pelodytes ibericus. The sequence continues at coordinate 5,631,015 of CM069863.1, read as the reverse complement.
TGTATGTAATGGTGTGTGATATGTGATATGTGTGTGTATGTATGTAATAGTGTGTGTATATGTAATAGTGTGTGATATGTGTGTGTATGTATGTAATAGTGTGTGATATGTGTGTGTATATGTGATATACATGTAATAGTGTGTGATGTGTGTGTATATGTGATATGTATGTAATAGTGTGTGACGTGTGTGTATATGTGATGTGTGTGTATATGTGATATGTATGTAATAGTGTGTGATGTGTGTATATGTGATATGTGTGTGTATATGTGATATGTATGTAATCGTGTGTGATATGTATGTAATAGTGTGTGATATGTGTGTGTATATATGTGATATGTATGTAATAGTGTGTGATATGTGTGTGTATATGTGATATGTATGTAATAGTGTGTGATATGTGTGTGTATATGTGATATGTATGTAATAGTGTGTGATAGGTGTGTGTATATGTGATATGTATGTAATAGTGTGTGATATGTGTGTGTGTATATGTGATATGTATGTAATAGTGTGTGATATGTGTGTGTATATGTGATATGTATGTAATAGTGTGTGATATGTGTGTGTATATGTGATATGTATATAATAGTGTGTTATATGTGTGTGTATATGTGATATGTATGTAATAGTGTGTGATATGTGTGTGTATATGTGATATGTATGTAATAGTGTGTGATGTGTGTGTGTATATATGATATGTATGTAATAGTGTGTGATATGTGTGTATATGTGATATGTATGTAATAGTGTGTGATATGTGTGTGTATATGTGATATGTATGTAATAGTGTGTGATATGTGTGTGTATATGTGATATGTATGTAATAGTGTGTGATATGTGTGTGTATATGTGATATGTATGTAATAGTGTGTGATATGTGTGTGTATATGTGATATGTATGTAATAGTGTGTGATATGTGTGTGTATATGTGATATGTATGTAATAGTGTGTGATATGTGTGTGTATATGTGATATGTATGTAATAGTGTGTGATATGTGTGTGTATATGTGATATGTATGTAATAGTGTGTGATATGTGTGTATATGTGATATGTGTGTGTATATGTGATATGTATGTAATAGTGTGTGATATGTGTGTATATGTGATATGTATGTAATAGTGTGTGATATGTGTGTGTATATGTGATATGTATGTAATAGTGTGTGATATGTGTGTGTATATGTGATATGTATGTAATAGTGTGTGATATGTGTGTGTATATGTGATATGTATGTAATAGTGTGTGATAGGTGTGTGTATATGTGATATGTATGTAATAGTGTGTGATATGTGTGTGTATATGTGATATGTATGTAATAGTGTGTGATATGTGTGTATATGTGATATGTATGTAATAGTGTGTGATATGTGTGTGTATATGTGATATGTATGTAATAGTGTGTGATATGTGATATGTATGTAATAGTGTGTGATATGTGTGTATATGTGATATGTATGTAATAGTGTGTGATATGTGTGTATATGTGATATGTATGTAATAGTGTGTGATATGTGTGTATATGTGATATGTATGTAATAGTGTGTGATATGTGTGTATATGTGATATGTATGTAATAGTGTGTGATATGTGTGTATATGTGATATGTGTGTATATGTGATATGTATGTAATAGTGTGTGATATGTGTGTGTATATGTGATATGTGTGTGTGTATATGTGATATGTATGTAATAGTGTGTGATATGTGTGTGTATATGTGATATGTGTGTGTATATGTGATATGTATGTAATAGTGTGTGATATGTGTGTATATGTGATATGTATGTAATAGTGTGTGATATGTGTGTGTATATGTGATATGTGTGTGTATATGTGATATGTGTGTGTGTATATGTGATATGTATGTAATAGTGTGTGATATGTGTGTGTATATGTGATATGTGTGTGTATATGTGATATGTGTGTGTGTGTATGTGATATGTATGTAATAGTGTGTGATATGTGTGTATATGTGATATGTATGTAATAGTGTGTGATATGTGTGTATATGTGATATGTATGTAATAGTGTGTGATATGTATGTAATAGTGTGTGATATGTGTGTGTATATGTGATATGTATGTAATAGTGTGTGATATGTGTGTGTATATGTGATATGTATGTAATAGTGTGTGATATGTGTGTGTATATGTGATATGTATGTAATAGTGTGTGATATGTGTGTGTATATGTGATATGTGTGTAATAGTGTGTGATATGTGTGTGTATATGTGATATGTATGTAATAGTGTGTGATATGTGTGTGTATATGTGATATGTATGTAATAGTGTGTGTATATGTGATATGTATGTAATAGTGTGTGATATGTGTGTGTATATGTGATATGTATGTAATAGTGTGTGTATATGTGATATGTATGTAATAGTGTGTGATATGTGTGTGTATATGTGATATGTATGTAATAGTGTGTGATATGTGTGTGTGTATATGTGATATGTATGTAATAGTGTGTGATATGTGTGTGTATATGTGATATGTGTGTGTGTATATGTGATATGTGTGTGTATATGTGATATGTATGTAATAGTGTGTGATATGTGTGTGTATATGTGATATGTATGTAATAGTGTGTGATATGTGTGTGTATATGTGATATGTATGTAATAGTGTGTAATATGTGTGTGTATATGTGATATGTATGTAATAGTGTGTGATAGGTGTGTGTATATGTGATATGTATGCAATAGTGTGTGATAGGTGTGTGTATATGTGATATGTATGTAATAGTGTGTGATATGTGTGTGTATATGTGATATGTATGTAATAGTGTGTGATATGTGTGTGTATATGTGATATGTATGTAATAGTGTGTGATATGTGTGTGTATATGTGATATGTATGTAATAGTGTGTGATATGTGTGTGTATATGTGATATGTATGTAATAGTGTGTGATATGTGTGTGTATATGTGATATGTATGTAATAGTGTGTGATATGTGTGTGTATATGTGATATGTATGTAATAGTGTGTGATATGTGTGTGTATATGTGATATGTATGTAATAGTGTGTGATATGTGTGTGTATATGTGATATGTATGTAATAGTGTGTGATATGTGTGTGTATATGTGATATGTATGTAATAGTGTGTGATATGTGATATGTATGTAATAGTGTGTGATATGTGTGTATATGTGATATGTGTGTGTATATGTGATATGTATGTAATAGTGTGTGATATGTGTGTATATGTGATATGTATGTAATAGTGTGTGATATGTGTGTGTATATGTGATATGTATGTAATAGTGTGTGATATGTGTGTGTATATGTGATATGTATGTAATAGTGTGTGATATGTGTGTGTATATGTGATATGTATGTAATAGTGTGTGATATGTGTGTGTATATGTGATATGTATGTAATAGTGTGTGATATGTGTGTGTATATGTGATATGTATGTAATAGTGTGTGATATGTGTGTGTATATGTGATATGTATGTAATAGTGTGTGATATGTGATATGTATGTAATAGTGTGTGATATGTGTGTGTATATGTGATATGTGTGTGTATATGTGAAATGTATGTAATAGTGTGTGATATGTGTGTGTATATGTGATATGTATGTAATAGTGTGTGATATGTGATATGTATGTAATAGTGTGTGATATGTGTGTGTATATGTGATATGTATGTAATAGTGTGTGATATGTGTGTGTATATGTGATATGTGTGTGTATATGTGATATATATGTAATAGTGTGTGATATGTGATATGTATGTAATAGTGTGTGATATGTGATATGTATGTAATAGTGTGTGATATGTGTGTGTATATGTGATATGTATGTAATAGTGTGTGATATGTGTGTGTATATGTGATATGTGTGTGTATATGTGATATGTGTGTGTATATGTGATATGTATGTAATAGTGTGTGATATGTGTGTGTATATGTGATATGTATGTAATAGTGTGTGATATGTGATATGTATGTAATAGTGTGTGATATGTGTGTGTATATGTGATATGTATGTAATAGTGTGTGATATGTGATATGTATGTAATAGTGTGTGATATGTGTGTGTGTATATGTGATATGTATGTAATAGTGTGTGATATGTGTGTGTATATGTGATATGTATGTAATAGTGTGTGATATGTGTGTGTATATGTGATATGTATGTAATAGTGTGTGATATGTGTGTGTATATGTGATATGTATGTAATAGTGTGTGATATGTGTGTGTATATGTGATATGTATGTAATAGTGTGTGATATGTGTGTGTATATGTGATATGTATGTAATAGTGTGTGATATGTGTGTGTATATGTGATATGTATGTAATAGTGTGTGATATGTGTGTGTATATGTGATATGTATGTAATAGTGTGTGATATGTGTGTGTATATGTGATATGTATGTAATAGTGTGTGATATGTGTGTGTATATGTGATATGTATGTAATAGTGTGTGATATGTGTGTGTATATGTGATATGTATGTAATAGTGTGTGATATGTGTGTGTATATGTGATATGTATGTAATAGTGAGTGATATGTGTGTGTATATGTGATATGTGTGTGTATATGTGATATGTATGTAATAGTGTGTGATATGTGTGTGTATATGTGATATGTATGTAATAGTGTGTGATATGTGTGTGTATATGTGATATGTATGTAATAGTGTGTGATATGTGTGTGTATATGTGATATGTATGTAATAGTGTGTGATATGTGTGTGTATATGTGATATGTATGTAATAGTGTGTGATATGTGTGTATATGTGATATGTATGTAATAGTGTGTGATATGTGTGTGTATATGTGATATGTATGTAATAGTGAGTGATATGTGTGTGTATATGTGATATGTGTGTGTATATGTGATATGTATGTAATAGTGTGTGATATGTGTGTGTATATGTGATATGTATGTAATAGTGTGTGATATGTGTGTGTGTATATGTGATATGTATGTAATAGTGTGTGATATGTGTGTGTATATGTGATATGTATGTAATAGTGTGTGATATGTGATATGTGTGTGTATATGTGATATGTATGTAATAGTGTGTGATATGTGTGTGTATATGTGATATGTATGTAATAGTGTGTGATATGTGATATGTGTGTGTATATGTGATATGTATGTAATAGTGTGTGATATGTGTGTGTATATGTGATATGTATGTAATAGTGTGTGATATGTGATATGTGTGTGTATATGTGATATGTATGTAATAGTGTGTGATATGTGATATGTGTGTGTATATGTGATATGTATGTAATAGTGTGTGATATGTGTGTGTATATGTGATATGTATGTAATAGTGTGTGATATGTGATATGTGTGTGTATATGTGATATGTATGTAATAGTGTGTGATATGTGTGTGTGTATATGTGATATGTATGTAATAGTGTGTGATATGTGTGTGTATATGTGATATGTATGTAATAGTGTGTGATATGTGTGTGTATATGTGATATGTATGTAATAGTGTGTGATATGTGATATGTGTGTGTATATGTGATATGTATGTAATAGTGTGTGATATGTGTGTGTATATGTGATATGTATGTAATAGTGTGTGATATGTGTGTGTATATGTGATATGTATGTAATAGTGTGTGATATGTGTGTGTGTATATGTGATATGTATGTAATAGTGTGTGATATGTGTGTGTATATGTGATATGTATGTAATAGTGTGTGATATGTGTGTGTATATGTGATATGTATGTAATAGTGTGTGATATGTGTGTGTGTATATGTGATATGTATGTAATAGTGTGTGATATGTGATATGTGTGTGTATATGTGATATGTATGTAATAGTGTGTGATATGTGTGTATATGTGATATGTATGTAATAGTGTGTGATATGTGTGTGTATATGTGATATGTATGTAATAGTGTGTGATATGTGTGTGTATATGTGATATGTATGTAATAGTGTGTGATATGTGTGTGTATATGTGATATGTATGTAATAGTGTGTGATATGTGTGTATATGTGATATGTATGTAATAGTGTGTGATATGTGTGTGTATATGTGATATGTATATGGGGTCACAGTCAGAGCGAGGCTTGACACACACCGCGTCATGTGACTGGCGTCGGCCAATGAGCGGGATGCGGGCGGAGCTGGCGGTGTCCCCGCCCTCCTCGTGACGCAGTTCCGGCTCTGCCTGTGATCCCCGCGCGGCTCACTTCCTTTCTCTCTTTTCCTCCAGCCGCCATCATGGGTCGCATGCACGCTCCCGGGTAAGCGGAGACCGCCAGGGGAATAGCGGCCGGAGCCGGGTCCTGGGATGACCGGGCTTTGGGCAGGAGCACCGCTGGGTGCTTGGGGGCCTGGATGGAGGGTCCTCGGGGGTCACTGACTGGGATAGGGGGCTGGGAGCCGGCGGCCATGCGCCCTCAGCGCGGAGCCCGGCCCTGGATCCCCGGACTGGCCGGAGCCCGGGTACCCGTCACATAGCGCGTTATATCCGGCATGTGATATATACTACATGTGTGTTACATACAGGAATGTCCCTGGGTATAATCACATGTATGTTACATGTAGGGGGACCCTAATATGTAGTAAGTGCATGGTTATATTCACATGTATGTTACATATAGTGGGTACATGGATTTATTCACATGCATGTTATATGCAGTAAGTGGTTATATTCACATGCATGTTACATGCAGTAAGTGGTTATATTCACATGCATGTTACATGCAGTAAGTGGTTATATTCACATGCATGTTACATGCAGTAAGTGGTTATATTTACATGCATGTTATATGCAGTAAGTGGTTATATTCACAGGCATGGTACATGCAGCTTCTCACATGTTTCATTGGTTTATAGCAGTGATTGTCAGTCGTGGGTGAACTGATAATACAGGGTTTTAAATGTGATCTGCTCATAGTATCAGGTCTATACTCAGGCAATGCAGTGTTAATGTCTGGTTCATATACTAGCCAAATGTTTAACACACAGTGCCAGAGCACATCCCAACATTAATGTTACATGTAACACTCAATCCTATGAATTGCACTGATTCATCATATACATGTGTATTTTTGATATTATGGTGTGTTCCTGGCTCTCCTGGTCTAGGCATTAGTGGTAATGTTAGGACACAAGTAGTTAAATTGCCTATTACTTGATCAACAGTTTGAGCGTAAGCTCTCCAGACCAACATGTAAAGTCCTTTTAATGAAGCCTCCTATTTGATAAGTTGTTGCTGACACTTATGGCAAGGACAGGAACGGTCTGCATATATTAATCAACTTATTGTGATGCCTATATACATTTCATGGGATACTATATAGAGATTGTGGGTAAAGTTACACGTGGAGCTATTTTGTCATTGGGTATCACACTATTAGAGGTTTTAATGCATGGGAAGCCACATAAGAAAGCAGTGAGCTCCAATGCAATCCCGTGTAACCAATTTATCTTATTCTCTTTACAGAAAGGGCCTGTCCCAGTCTGCTCTGCCCTACAGACGCAGCGTCCCCACTGTGAGTATATTTATACATATAGAGATAAATGCTTATGATTTTTATGACTTTTTTTTTTCAACCTAAATTACTATGGGGAAAGTGATGCTAATGAATTATTTCATAATTAGAAATTAAGTTAATTGGCTACTTTATATAATTCACGACTCTGGTCTTGTATTACGGATGTTGATAATTTCTTCCATAGAATTACCCCCCATGTTTGTCTGGCATCTTGTTCTGCTTGTAGCCTTGCTTCCTGGGAATATGTATTTTATATCTTGGTTTGTATATGGTCATGTTTGGATATGTCTAGTGACTAGATGACTAGTCTGCCATTTACTAACAGTTCACATATAATTGGGTAATGGAAGAGAAATTCTGGACCCATGTTCTAAAAGTCACCATGGAAAGTTCATACTGAGTGATCCACTTTCAGAACATTGCCCCACAATCACATTTTTTTTTTAATACCCCCCAATGACTCTCTGCCACACATGCAGCATTTAGTCCCTTATTCTGATAATTTGATATCTTGTCCCTCATTGCCGACTGTACATCGTGTTGTCTTTGCAGTGGCTGAAGTTGACTTCTGATGATGTGAAGGAGCAGATTTTCAAGCTGGCCAAGAAAGGCCTGACTCCATCCCAGATCGGTGAGTGCTGTGGAATTCAACATGGCGGCAGCTGTATTCTGTACTGTCAATGCTTCCTCGCTGTGACTAGAGCCGTAATGCACCAGGATGTTTATATTCTGATATTTTACATGTTTACCGATTACTGTATTCTTCTTGACTCTGATGTGAAGCTGGTGAATGGTCTTGTTGGATTCTTTGTGGGCTTCCTCACCATGATGACAGATTTCCGCTCATTCGCAGTTTCCTCCAGAAAGTTTTTTACCTTGTGTTGGTTTAACCTTCCTTGGATGTCTGAGTGAGAACCTGCAGCCCCCAATGCAGTGCACAAAGCTTCACTCCTGTTTGCAGACACTATTTTCAAACATTTATTTATTTTTCTTCAAATGTTGTTCAGTCAACTGCTGACTGGGATAATCTTCCTGTTTGTAACCTGCTCACGGTTCCTCTTCCAGGTGTCATCCTCAGGGATTCCCATGGTGTTGCCCAGGTTAGATTTGTGACTGGCAACAAGATCCTGAGAATCCTAAAGTCCAAGGGGCTTGCCCCCGACCTTCCCGAGGATCTGTACCATCTGATCAAGAAAGCGGTTGCTGTCCGCAAGCATCTTGAGAGAAACAGAAAGGTAATAAGACTTGGGCTGCCTGAATGTCGTGGGAGTTTACCAGACGACGCACAATGGTCCTCACTCTAGATAATGTTAGTCCAGGGGTCACAAGACTGTGCCCCTCCTGCTACTGATGGCCTAAATCTCCCATAATACTCCTTTGGCAGAGGATTATGGGAATTGTAGGACTGCAGTTTGTAGATGCCTGCTCTAGTCCATCAGGTAGTTTTTTTTAGGTTGTCCCTATATAGATGTATTTTACCTGCTCTCCTGGGTGGTGGTCTGCAGTACAGGGCTAGAGATCATGGTAAAACCTGACCCGTTCAGTGTTACATGTTGAGCTTGGATGGAATGATTTTCTCATACAATCTCTCTGTTGCTTCGATGGTTTGTCCAATGCCGAGTTTTTGATATTTGCAGACCCTGACAGAGGAACATTACCCTGCTGTGTAATATCCACACCCTTATTTACCATTATATGGGCAGGTTTAATCTGGTCTCCTAGCTCTGTGAAGGTAAACCCCCATCATTTGTTAATTGGAAACAATCGGCAGTTAATGTGAGACTTGGTTCTGAGTAAAACGCTGGTGATATTTGGCAGAATATTAGTAATGAGCAGCAGTTTCTCCTCTGGAGCCGTGTGCACCATTCCCTGCACCGCCTGCCCTCAGCACCCCTCCTGTTAGTTTCTATAGATTGAGCCTTAAGGAGAGTCCTTGCTTTCATTTGATAAGTGTATTCTTCATGTAGCTTTTGGATGTTTAATGCAGACCTGTGTAGTGTTTTTATAAAACCATTCAGCACTTTTACTTCTCACACTTCTTGTTGTGTTCATATCACAGCTGCTGATGGCACGTTCAGTCCGTTACTGTCACTGGTCTCTAATAGATATTTAGATGCTGTTTGAGGGTCTCCTGATTTCGGTTGTGCTTTTGGTTTCAGGATAAGGATGCCAAGTTTCGTTTGATTCTCATTGAAAGCAGAATCCACAGGCTGGCTCGTTACTACAAGACCAGGAGAGTGCTCCCACCCAACTGGAAATAGTACGTATAATGCATCCGCAATCTGCACTGACCATTGGACAAGCTGTGGAATCCTGTGTGACTGTAAATCTATGTTCAGTTGGTGCTTGGATGATGTCAGGGGGAATATTTAGAGTTTTGTCCCATGGATAAAGTAGTGTAATCAGCTGCATTATTATTACATTGGGTTTTTATGGTATAAGTTTGGAGTGTGATTTTTGGTTCTGCTAGTTTAGCATGGTGTGTTTGATGCAATATTCCCCTTTCTTACATCTATCACCTGAACATAGCTCATACTGCGAATGTAGAGAATTAAAAATGATCTATACATTGTGTTGGCAAAACTGCAGCAAATGCCTTAATTAGAAGCAAACATTTTTTAAATGCCTGGAGTCTCCTGCTTATGACATCACCTGTGGCACGGTATGCAAATGACACATTTTCCATTGAAAAGCAGTTCATTTGCATACTATGCTACAGGTGATGTTATAAGCAGGGTTTATTCTTTATTCCCTACATTCCCAGTATAAAGCAGTGTTCAAGGATACATGGTATGTGTAACAATGCATTATACAGGGCAAGTTGTTATAGTGAGGGTCTGTAAAGCTGTTTATCCCTGCTCAATGTATAACGACCCCTGGCGTCTGTTGGAAGCTGCTTTCGTGACTGTTTAATCCAGAGACTAAGACTTTGTTTCCTTTTCTTGCAGCGAGTCCTCCACGGCTTCCGCTCTGGTCGCATAATCACCTTCACCTTTCTGAAAGGAATAAATTTTCATCCTAACGTGGCTTGTTTGTCTTATTATTGAGCAAAATGATTTCGCATAAAAGATTAATGGTTCTGATAAACATGAGGCTTTTAAATAAGTCAGACGTTTGTACATCTGTAGTAGGTGACAGGTCAGTGTAACCTTAGAGTAAGACCCCCTCATGTTCAATGAAAATGCCGGAACTATCTATAAATACCTGGTCAGAGCAATGCATGTGCCTGGTCTCCTGGTTATGACATCACAGGAGCAAATTCACCACTGCAATGTGGGCACAGGGCCACAAGATGTCATCAGGGGGCGACATATGTACACACAGGGAAAGAGTACTGTGTATAACATGTCTGCCAGCATCATACATCACTGCAGTCACACACCGCCCATACTATGTTACACTGAGGAGCTTCTGCTCCCACCCAGGATACATGTATCTGGCATTGTTCTTGTGTGTGACCTCCCAGCGCACTGACTGCTACACGTGTGTGGACCAGGCGAGGGTCTCTGTACTGGGGAAACATAGATATATCCACACTGCAAACGATCAACCATAAAGGGAGCAATCCGGGGGGAGGAGAACTGGTGCCTGTGTTCACACAAAGCTGTGGGTACCCCTCTGGTTATAAATCAAGCAAGGTGTCTTCCCCTCTCACCACTTCAACATGGCTACAGCATGGATAGGGTTAAACGGGTTGGCACTGTGATTATGAAGCTGCCGACCGTGACTCTAATGATATCAAATATTAAATTGTACAATCTGTTTCTGCTTGATGGCCTGCTAGTAGCACAATGACTGCCTAATGGGACTTAATACCTGGGAGCGTCGGCTATCATGTTACATGCTGTGTGACCAGCTACCGGCCATGTCTTCATTGCCCCTGATTAGTCTGATTCATTCTTGGAATAAAGCCCCTTATAATCGTGGACATTAAGGTGGGAACATGCAGCGCCTCTAGTGCTTAGTCTCTTACAGGGATTGGCTCTCGTGATATTCCATTAGCCGGCTATGATTAATGTCGCTAATTAAATTCACTGATCGGCTGGTTATTAAATAGGACTGAAGCGGCAGCATTAAGATGTGGGATTTAATATCTCCTGTATGAGTCTCATACCACGCGTTTCAAGAATGAAAGATTGCATCAAATGGAGGAATTTTAATGGAAATGAGGATAGGAATAAAGTACCTTTTTGCTTCTATCGCACTAGATGGAGGCGGACGTCTTGGGTGAGGTCTAACCCAAGGGTCAGGTCTGCTTCCGTACAGAGCTATAGGAGCAAAGCGGGTTCAATAAGGAACTTTATATACATTCTTTTGTTAAAGCGTTAATCTGCCTGTACTTCATGCAATCTTTTCATTAAACATTTCATTTTGTTACTGAAAAGTTGTCCTTTTTTTAGATGCCTTAATTAACCTTTTCCTCATCAGCCGGAAGGCTGTTCCACGCACCCATCCATCTCGAGAGCAGAATTCCCCCGCACCGTGTATTTACCATTCGTTTCCAGTCTGTTCATTCAGCGATTAAGCCGCGTGATCATATTCTTTCCACGGCTGACATCACCGCGCTCTGATAAAGTCTGGATCATTGGACAATTCAGCAGCTTATCTGCTCTCTGCAGAGACCAGCTATTGTCTTAACTTGGCGTGTGAGATCCGCTCCCATCCTTATACTATAGATCACTGACTGGCTGCAAGATTGAATTAATCGGACTCTTAGCAGGATCACAATGACTCTTCCACTCAAGATGAGCAATTTGAGAGTTTGCCACAGTGTGTCACTAATCCAGCTGCCTTCCAAGGTGATGAAATAGATTGTTTAGGCAGGATGCACCCCCAGGACATGTCCCATCCACCACAATGCACCCCCAGGACATGTCCCATCCACCACAATGCACCCCCAGGACATGTCCCATCTACCACAATGCACCCCCAGGACATGTCCCATCCGCCACAATGCACAGCCATGCCATGCCCCATCCGCCACAATGCACCCCCAGGACATGTCCCATACACCACAATGCACCCCCAGGACGTGTCCCATCCACCACAATGCACCCCCAGGACATGTCCCATCCGCCACAGTGCACCCCCAGGACATGTCCCATCTGCCACAATGCACCCCCAGGACGTGTCCCATTCACCACAATGCACCCCCAGGACGTGTCCCATCCGCCACAATGCATCCCCAGGACGTGTCCCATCCGCCACAATGCATCCCCAGGACATGTCCCATCCACCACAATGCACCCCCAGGACGTGTCCCATCCGCCACAATGCACCCCCAGGACGTGTCCCATCTGCCACAATGCACCCCCAGGACGTGTCCCATGTGTCACAATGCACCCCCAGGACGTGTCCCATGTGTCACAATGCACCCCCAGGACGTGTCCCATGCACCCCCAGGACGTGTCCCATCCGCCACAATGCACCCCCAGGACGTGTCCCATCCGCCACAATCCACCCCCAGGACGTGTCTCATCCGCCACAATGCACCCCCAGGACGTGTCCCATCCGCCACAATGCACCCCAGGACGTGTCCCATCCGCCACAATGCACCCCCAGGACGTGTCCCATCCGCCACAATGCACCCCCAGGACATATCCCATGCACCGCCAGGACATGTCCCATCCGTCACAATGCACAGCCAGGCCATGCCCCATCCGTCACAATGCACACCTAGGACATGTCCCATCCGTCACAATGCACCCCCAGGACATGTCCCATCCGTCACAATGCACACCCAGGACATGCCATAGCAATCTGCTATTTTGGCCTTAATTTAGCCATTTCCTGACGATCTTTCATGAATAAATATTTCAATGATTTTCACTGCCACTTTATACCACTCAAAGGAGGATTTTATATTAAATTTTCAATCATTTTATTTGTTCTCTACATTCGAGTTTCAGCCATGTTTATGTTGTACAGTCCCTTTAACTCCTCCTACTTCTGATTCCATGCATAAAGTTGTATGTTCTGCCATTTTTTGCTCATTCTCATAGTTGCCAACTGTCCTGTTTTTCTGGGACATTCTTGGATTTTGGGAGCATGTAGGATCTGATATTTACCCCCTATTAATCATGTTTGGATAGCTGAAGTTATAAATACGGCCAGCAGATGGCAGACTCATAATACAAGCATAGAGCATTCTGTTCAGGAGCTATATCATAAAACAGTGATGTAGATACAGTGTTTATAATATAATATTAAACAATCAACAGACACTCTGGAAACCAAAGGAATTTTTCTGCTGATTGTTCCACATTTAGTGTTTATAATATAATATTAAACAATCAACAGACACTCTGGAAACCAAAGGAATTTTTCTGCTGATTGTTCCACATTTAGCAACTTGCCCCTGCATTACGCTTTCTGCACATGCCCCCACCAACTCATGGGAAGCTATGTTTGCCTGACCCCTGGAGATTGAGCTCCAGCTTCCCCGGTACAGATGCCGGGTGTCTGCAGCTAATATCTCCTCTTTTAGTATGGTGTCTCTAAGAGATACACTGTTTGAACACAGATCTAAGCGCCGTCTATAGACAGTGTTAATGCTGGAATTTCATGGGACAAGACAAAAAAAACATGACTACCCTTGGGAAAATGCAGGATTGTTGGCACAGTTGTCGTGTGTGAGATCTCTCTGTCTGGACCCGAGGACATTCCAACCATTGTGGAGAGTTGGGAAAAGCTGGGCACGATCCGATTACAAAGGAATGATCTCTGAATGTGACTGCTGTACAAAGCACCAAAATATGGCATGATCAAATATAAAGGATCCAGTCAGGAGCATTCCTGGGGCTTCCTCTCCAGTGTCACCTTCCCACTGCCCCCGTTACCTGACGAAGGATAGAGCCAGAGATAGGTCCATGCAAGGTCAGCAAGGTTAATATAACATCATTCAATTCAATTCTCCATCACAGACCCCAGTAAAAGTCCGTCATGAGCAGTATTGGTGCTGGATGGAGCCCAATATGGTGACTGGAAGGACAGATACAGACGGGGCAGATTCCCAGGTCCTGAACCCAAACTGACCAGCACTCTCAGCCTCTGCTACAGCCCCAAATCTGTAAAGTGAAGCACAGTGCCCCGGAGGTGGGCAGTCTGCAGTGGTCCCTGTAATATATGATTCTTACTTGGCACCAGGACAAACCCGGGGATTTGAATTCTCCTGAGACCAATTTTCACACATATTTCTGGCAGGGTTAATGTTTGGATGACATTGTAAGGACCTTAACAAGGGAAGTGTTTTGAGGCATTTAGTGCATAATGATTAATAGCAGTTTGAGAGTCAGACTAACTTTATATTGGACTAAGAGTGTTTAACCAGTAATCAGGAATTAAATCCTGGGATAATGTCATTGGGTATTGCTCCACAGCAATAAAACTCACAGTAATGTGCAGTGTGCGAGTGTATCATCACAGACTCCACAGCAATAAAACTCACACTAATGTGCGGTGTGTGAGTGGATCACAGACTCCACAGCAATAAAACTCACACTAATGTGCGGTGTGTGAGTGTATAACAGACTCCACAGCAATAAAATTCACAGTAATGTGCAGCGTGTGAGTGTATCACAGACTCCACAGCAATAAAACTCACAGTAATGTGCAGCGTGTGAGTGTATCACAGAGCTCCACAGCAATGGGCAGCATGTGTGTCTATCACAGACTCCACAGCAATAAAACTCACAGTAATGTGCAGTGTGTGAGCGTATCACAGACTCCACAGCAATAAAACTCACAGTAATGTGCAGTGTGTGAGTGTATCACAGACCCCACAGCAATAAAACTCACAGTAATGTGCAGTGTGTGAGTGTATCACAGACTCCACAGCAATAAAACTCACAGTAATGTGCAGTGTGTGAGCGTATCAGACTCCACAGCAATAAAACTCACAGTAATGTGCAGTGTGTGAGTGTATCACAGACCCCACAGCAATAAAACTCACAGTAATGTGCAGTGTGTGAGTGTATCACAGGCTCCACAGCAATAAAACTCATAGTAATGTGCAGCGTGTGAGTGTATCACAGACTCCACGGCAATAAAACTCACAGTAATGTGCAGTGTGTGAGTGTATCACAGACCCCACAGCAATAAAACTCCCAGTAATGTGCAGTATGTGAGTGTATCACAGACTCCACAGCCATACAACTCACAGTAATGTGCAGTGTGTGAGTGTATCACAGGCTCCACAGCAATCAACTCATAGTAATGTGCAGCGTGTGAGTGTATCACAGGCTCCACAGCAATAAAACTCATAGTAATGTGCAGCGTGTGAGTGTATCACACACTCCACAGCAATAAAACTCACAGTAATATGCGGCGTGTGAGTGTATCACAGAAACCACGGCAATAAAACTCACAGTAATGTGCAGTGTGTGAGTGTATCACAGACTCCACGGCAATAAAACTCACAGTAATGTGCATTATGTGACCGTCTCACAGGCTCCACAGCAATATAAAGTTACTGAATATCAGTAGTTCCTGAGATTACTGAAGTGTGGCTGAAACAGGACCGGCTTGCAAAGTTTGTGAATTTAAAAACTAAAGCTTGTAAATAATTTGTGCAATCCCAAACTTTTATCATAACTGGTGCAGGACTCTGGGAGGGGTTGGGGGGGAAAGAGGCAGGAATGGGTGTGTAAAATAACACCCCTGGCACAATAAATTCCAGGCCAAGTCAACACATTACTAAGATATTTGAAATAATGCTGCACAGAGTTCAAAGTGCGAATCTAACCTTCAGTATTTGTGTGGCCCCTGAGGGGCAAACAGTGATGATGTTTCATAATAAGCAGCCTAGTGATCAGCCAATAGTCATCAGAGTCAGTGGGATTTGTTTAGAAAGGTTCCGTTCACTGTCAATTTCTTAAAGTGGAACAATCAGCATGAACATTGCATTGGTTTCCATGGAGACAGCACGAACATTCCATTGGTTTCCATGGAGACAGCACAAACATTCCATTGGTTTCCATGGAGACAGCACAAACATTCCGTTGGTTTCCATGGAGACAGCACGAACATTCCATTGGTTTCCATGGAGACAGCAGGAACATTCCATTGGTTTCCATGGAGACAACAGAACATTCCATTGGTTTCCATGGAGACTGCACCACTGTAAATATAATCCTGCCCCACAAATGTTTCTAAGGCAATGTTCTGAAAGTGGACCAATCAGCAGGACCAGGCTATTGGTTCCCATGGCATCTGCTCCACTTTCAGGAACTTGGCTCCCTAGATTGTGAGAATAATCCCCGTTGGGCTCAGTTCACTGGATTATCGCAGGGTTTTTTTATCGCTTGCAGTCTGGGATCCATGGATCGGGATATTTTTCCACTGTATCTGCGCGGCCCCTTTTAATGCCATTTCCTCTTGTGAAATAAATCATACAATGAATTTCTCGCCTGCGGCAGAGGCAGTTGCGCCATTGCAGCTGTGACAATACCACGGTTTATTAAGATTGGAGAAAGCACACCCACCCTGCTCCAGCATGTCGGCCTGGCACTGTCTGTAATCACAGCTCCTGTGCCAAGAACCTGGCTCACTCCGTGCAGGCGCCAAGGTCAGGTCATGTGACTCGCCGGGTACAGGTAACAACTGACTTCCTGCTTGGGGTGCGAATTAACCCTTCGATAGCCAAGGAAGTCATCTTTACAGGAAGATGAAAATATCCCCAAATGATTTTGCTGTAATTACTCAGCTGTCAGCTCACATTGTATGAAATCAAGGGGTAAACCCTGCGCTGGGCCAATACCACGAAACCACCATCTTTTTACTTCACTTGAGTCGGATCTCTGACTTTCCCACCTTAACCCCTTTGCAGTTTCACCTCAACCGTGTGCCGCCCCACCTGATCTCTCGTGAAGCCCCGCTCATATTGTGTTCCTGCGTGTGACATCACACAAGATCGCACTGGGGAATACATGCATCCATATACTGGTAACAGGGCTGCAAGGAGAGATCCCCCTGTTAAAAGATCCCTTCCAGTTACCAACTCTCTCCCTGTTACCAGATCCCTCCCCGTTACTAGCTCTCTCCCTGTTACTAGATCTCTCCCTGTTACCAGATCCCTCCCGGTTACTAGCTCTCTCCCTGTTACCAGATCCCTCCCCGTTACTAGATCTCTCCCTGTTACCAGATCCCTCCCCGTTACTAGCTCTCTCCCTGTTACCAGATCCCTCCCGGTTACTAGCTCTCTCCCTGTTACTAGTTCTCTCCATGTTACCAGATCCCTCCCAGTTACTAGATCTCTCCCTGTTACTAGATCACACCCTGTTACCAGATCCCTCCCTGTTACCAGTTTCCTCCCGGTTACCTGCTCTCTCCCTGTTACTCGACCTCACCCTGTTACCAGATCCCTCCTGGGTTACCAGATCCCTCTCTGTTACTAGATCCCTCCCTGTTACCAGCTCACTTTCTGTTACCAGCTCTCTCCCTGTTACCAAATCCCTCCCTGTTACCAGCTCTCTCCCTGTTACCAGATCCCTCCTGGGTTACCAGATCCTTCCCTGTTACCAGCTCTTTCTCGGTTACCAGATCCCTCCCTGTTACCAGATCCCTCCCTATTATAACCTCTCTCTCTGTTACCAGATCCCTCCCTGTTACCAGATCTCTTCCTGTTACCAGATCTCTTCCTGTTACCAGATCCCTCCCTGTTACAACCACTCTCCCTGTTACCAGATCCATCCCTGTTACCAGATCCCTCCGTGCAACTTTACTTGGCACAGTCACGATTTTGGGAAGCAATCCCACTGTGCCCCCAAGCCTTACCTCTGTCCTCCTTTTCGGGACAGATGTAGTGCTCAGTGGGAGTAAAGACCCCCATCCTGCAGATAGACTGGTTACAGTGCATGCACAGGATAATATGTCAGCGCTGACACTCATCCACCCAACCTAGGCCTCCTCGGTGTCCAGATTTGCCCGGGGGTAAGAGTTGGGAGTTATGACATCATGTGAGCAGTCCTTTCCCATAATCCCAGACACGTCCCAGAGATGGTGAGAGGGTTAACGGAGCCTGTGATTAAATACGTCAGTGCTGTCTCAGGCTTATGACATCACAATGCGGCTGCCACGGCCAGCAGACCAACCGCAAAAAAAACAGAATGACTAATTTGCATATGATGAAACAGGATGATGTCATCAACTGGAGACAACACTGACACAGGGATACAAAGATGTCATGTGTAAGTGTTTTCTTTGGGGGTCTTTATTCACGGTGGTAATAACGCTTAGGTGACAGAGGAGGAGAATTCAGTGTATGAATTATCTGGCGAGTTACTCAATGTACGAACGTCTCGAAGGCCAGTTAGACCAGAATGACAGGTATTATATTATCTGGAAATCTACATCTTGTCTCCGTTACTCACTGGTGAATGTCTAGTGTAAATGAGAATTATCACTATTATGTCACCATATTCTGAGATCACAGATTCAAATACACAGAATGACGGGAGCCCCAGCCACCCAGGATCTGGACAGTATTATTCAGGATAAGATAGTTATATCTTTTACAGAGTCAGCCTTCATTGCTTCCACTGGAAGGTTATTCCAGGTATCTACTATGCCTTACAGAGTCAGCCTTCATTGCTTCCACTGGAAGGTTATTCCAGGTATCTACTACTCTTTACAGTGTCAGCCATTACTGCTTCCGCTGGAAGGTTATTCCAGGTGTCTACTACTCTTTACAGTGTCAGCCTTTACTGCTTCCGCTGGAACGTTATTCCAGGTGTCTACTACTCCTTACAGTGTCAGCCTTTACTGCTTCCACTGGAAGGTTATTCCATGTATCTACTACTCTTTACAGTGTCAGCCTTTACTGCTTCCACTGGAAGGTTATTCCATGTATCTACTACTCCTTACAGTGTCAGCCTTTACTGCTTCCGCTGGAAGGTTATTCCAGGTATCTACTACTCATTACAGTGTCAGCCTTTACTGCTTCCGCTGGAAGGTTATGCCAGGTATCTACTACTCTTTACAGAGTCAGCCTTCATTGCTTCCACTGGAAGGTTATTCCAGGTATCTACTACTCTTGTCACAGTGTTATCCAGCAGGGGGAATCATGTCTGTTCTATGTCTGTCTCCGGTTGGGAAACTTCCAGCGTTTTCTTCGCTTTATCAGATGACTGCGACATTTAACACGCGTCGCGGTGACAGTTCTCTGCAGGAGACATGATGATAACAGACTCTGCGCATTATAATCGCTGGGAATCGTATGATCCGAAGAGGAAGAGATCAAATAAGACACAGGGAGCCTGAGGAGCGACTAAACCTGAACCGCGCAGAACCCCCGCCGCGGCAAACAGCTCGCGCTAGTGTATCATCTGCATTAATGGGGGATTTATTTCTGCTGCAGACGATGAAAATGATATAATAACAAAAAAACAGCTGCTTTTTAATATCCTCGCGCGGTATCAGCAGCTGCGAGCGCTTAATGATCCTGACAAACGGATAAATCTCCTGGCGAGCGCGGTAACGAATATCCCAATGGCCGACCCCAGCAACGCTGCTCTGTGACACAACGGAGATAAAATCACCTGGAAGTGGGGGGGAAAAAAAGTCACCCGATCCAAAAACGAACAAAAATAGAGTCGATTATGATAAAAAACACTGAATGGGAATTAACCTAAACATGGATTATAGAGACTAAAATATTATCCATATATTGTGTTAACAGAACTACATGCAAGAGCAGAAAATATAGAGAAATATCCGTTTTAAATGTGTCTGTGGCAGTCTCCTGTTGATGGCATCTCCTGTGGATTGATATGCAAATTATACATTCCCACTGAAAAGTAGGTCTTTAGCATATCAAGACACAGGTGATATCATAAACAGGAGCCGACACAGACACATCTAAAACATAAATCAGACAATGTCCACACAATGTATAGATAAGGTTTCCTGATTGGCTATTCTCATATATGCACAGTATAAGCAGTGTTTAGGACGATAGAAGCCGCTTAATATTTTGTATAAATAGGTCCTCGGAGGAGAAATATATAGATAGCAAAACAGGACAGGCGTGGACACACCGATGGAGAGAATGTCAGACTGCTTTCAGATGGAGCCACACTCACTATAGAGTAAAGCTCTCTGTTATATGAGGAACCTTCTATAATGTGCTGCCATCTTTGACATATAAATTATTCTTATAAGAGAAGCAAACTGTAGTAGGTAAAAAAAAAAAGTTAAAATACAGTTTGTTGTACAACACATTATTCTAGTTGTAACTTCATCAGGCGCATAACAGCTTCACCTAGTTTGCCGATCACACACTTCCATAGGTACCCTTTTATTTCCATAGTGGGGTATGTTGCATTGTATATCCATGTTGGAATCTACACTTGGTTCATCACTACACATGACTTGTAAGGAGGGGTTACACATATCATAGCTGTTATTGCTGAAGATGAATATCCAGTGATGTGATGCCAGCCTAGAGCTGACATGACTGTTACTGTTCTTCATCAACAGCTGTCGTGTAATTGCAATCTCAATCATGGATGGACCCCTGGTTTAGCTATATCAGTGGGAGGCATGTGAATGCTTCAGTTTGGGGGTAATTACAAAATTAGCAGTGCTAATGGGAAGAGTGAAGAGACGACCAGGAGAAGAGTGAAGACGTAACCAGGAGAAGAGTGAAGAGGTGACCAGGAGAAGAGTGAAGAGGTGACCAGGAGAAGAGTGAAGAGGTGACCAGGAGAAGAGTAAAGAGGTGACCAGGAGAAGAGGGAAGAGGTGACCAGGAGATGAGTGGAGAGGTGACCAGGAGAAGAGTAAAGAGGTGACCAGGAGAAGAGTGAAGAGGTGACCAGGAGAAGAGTGAAGACGTGACCAGGAGAAGAGTGAAGACGTGACCAGGAGAAGAGTGAAGACGTGACCAGGAGAAGAGTGAAGACGTGACCAGGAGAAGAGTCATGATCCCTCGGTTAGTTCCACATCTGCACAAGATATTGCAATTTATACATTTCACCTTTATATATCACACATGTCTGAGTCCTGCACCAGTTGCCACGTAAGTTACAAAGAATTGCAAACAGGATCATAAGGTTCAAGATATAGTGACCTGAGTCTTGATCCTGGGGTACACTGCTAAAATAGCTGTTTATTGAAATCAATAACATTTGGTAACTTGGCTAAGAAATGTAATTCTCCTTAAAATGAGAGTGCATCATTTTCTTACAAGGTGGGGGCCCTTTAAGAGGCAGGTCATCATTTTCTACTTGTTACCCAACGTTAACAAAAATCTTTTAGGATCGTTACACCAGATGCACATTCTTCTTCACAATTTCATCATTTAAATGGTATTATTGTACAGAGTACATTGTATGTGACCTTTAGGGAGAAAGGTCTGTTTATTATTTGGCAGAAACGGAACAAAACAATTTAAAAATAGTCACAAGAATTTACCCTGTGACATAAAGGAACATTATTACCGGGACCTCTGTCACCTCACTTTGCACAAATGTGGAATTTATTTTGATTTAAAAGTCAGATCCGGGGCAAGGTTCCAAACATGGACCAGTTACCAGGGAACCCATGGGATGTTCCTGCTGATGACATCACTTTTAGAACTTTGGACCCAGTGTTGAGGTTTCTAGACAGCCCAGCCGTGAGTGTGGAAGATACTTTGTAAATCCTCCGGCACCTTCCTCCATCTGCAGGGATTGTACTTCACCTCCAGTCATTTCAAAAGATATAAAATAAGCATCCAATGATGAAGAAGGGGCCATGTCTCTTTAAAAACTCTCTAGAAGTGAAGGTGCAACATTAAAAAGGTTTAAAACATAACAGAGTATATCTTATCTCATCCTCTATCTTGTCAGTTAGTGCCCTGGTGGTATTAGGAGGGGGGGGGGGGATAACGATCTGACAGATGTTTAATGCCCAACAGGCTCTCAGTCTAGACATAGCTCACAGATCCCCCCATTAGCTCAGGATGGATATAATCTGCGGCTCGGTACTCCGGCTAATTATCTTCAGATCGCCATATATTGCAAAACCAACGGTGATGGAATTAGATGCATGAAGGAGATGACAGATCCATAGGGGAATCTTCCACTCATTTACCATCATTAATTCCCATAATATTATGATCTCCAATCTCGAAATTCCAAATCATCCCTCTCACCTGCCCCAAAAACTAGCACGCGCTTTCTGCGTCTGAGATCCGAATGAACCAATTCCGCGCCAGAGAACTGCGACAGATTATTATGTAACCAGAATAAAGTTTTGCTGTTTAGAAGCGTTTATAATTATATATATATATATTTTTGCTAACTAACAAAGGACTTGGGAGAGCTAAAGGAAGCTGGACCATAATCCGACTGGAACTGGCATTATATCAACTTAATCTGGTAGAATCAAAATTACTTTTTATTCCATTATTTCAATAACCGATTTTCAAATCTTCTCCGCCAGACAGGAACAAACGTCTGTAATTGGAATATTATGTCACAGGTGATGTCACAACACATAATCTATACGTTTACTTGCACTGTTAAGACAATGTATAGATCATTTTAGATATTTTTTTATTCTCTACATTCACATTATGATCAATGTTTCGGTGATGGGGTCCCTTTAATTTGATATCCAGTAGCTTAACTCATTCAGTGCCAGAGATATTTCCACCAAGTATCAGTAACTGCCCCCCGCCCCTCCCTTGCCCCCCGCCCCTCCTTTGCCCCATATCTAATTTCCAACCATAAAAAGAGAAGAAGAATGAATTAAAGGACATAATCCCCAGGTAAAGCTACTTTGGATCACCGGACAGATCAGTCATTAAGCTTCTGACAACAGACCATTTAAATCAGGACACTGACTGTATCCAGGTCACAGTATAAAGTGGTCCCCAGTGGGGGTCTCAGATTACACCCTGCCTGAGACACACACACAGCTTAATTAGATCAGGCCTCCCCATAAACACTAGGGTATATAAATAATCTAATAATTACTGCAATTAAAAGCTAATTCACACAGCGCATGTTTCCAGAGACACGTATGTGTTCCACATGCTACAGAAAGAGCATGTAAAGTGCAGCCCGGCAGTATGTAGGATGTATATACACACACACAATCCAATTCATGTAAAGTGCAGCCTGGCAGTATGTAGGATGTATATACACACACACACACACACACAATCCAATTCATGTAAAGTGCAGCCCGGCAGTATGTAGGATGTATATACACACAGACACACAATCCAATTCATGTAAAGTGCAGCCCGGCAGTATGTAGGATGTATATACACACAGACACACAATCCAATTCATGTAAAGTGCAGCCCGGCAGTATGTAGGATGTATATACACACACACACAATCCAATTCATGTAAAGTGCAGTCCGGCAGTATGTAGGATGTATATACACACACACACAATCCAATTCATGTAAAGTGCAGCCCGGCAGTATGTAGGATGTATATACACACACACACAATCCAATTCATGTAAAGTGCAGCCCGGCAGTATGTAGGATGTATATACACACACACAATCCAATTCATGTAAAGTGCAGCCTGGCAGTATGTAGGATGTATACACACACACACAATCCAATTCATGTAAAGTGCAGCCCGGCAGTATGTAGGATGTATATACACACACACACACAATCCAATTCATGTAAAGTGCAGTCCGGCAGTATGTAGGATGTATATACACACACACACAATCCAATTCATGTAAAGTGCAGCCTGGCAGTATGTAGGATGTATATACACACAGACACAATCCAATTCATGTAAAGTGCAGCCTGGCAGTATGTAGGATGTATATACACACACACACACACAATCCAATTCATGTAAAGTGCAGCCCGGCAGTATGTAGGATGTATATACACACACAATCCAATTCATGTAAAGCGCAGCCCTGCAGTATGTAGGATGTATACACACACACACAATCCAATTCATGTAAAGTGCAACCTGGCAGTATGTAGGATGTATATACACACAGACACAATCCAATTCATGTAAAGTGCAGCCTGGCAGTATGTAGGATGTATACACACACACACAATCCAATTCATGTAAAGTGCAGCCCGGCAGTATGTAGGATGTATATACACACAGACACAATCCAATTCATGTAAAGTGCAGCCTGGCAGTATGTAGGATGTATACACACACACACAATCCAATTCATGTAAAGTGCAGCCCAGCAGTATGTAGGATGTATATACAGACCCACACAATCCAATTCATGCAAAGTGCAGCCCGGCAGTATGTAGGATGTATATACACACAGACACAATCCAATTCATGTAAAGTGCAGCCCGGCAGTATGGAGGATGTATATACACACACACACAATCCAATTCATGTAAAGTGCAGCCTGGCAGTATGTAGGATGTATATATATACACACACACACACAATCCAATTCATGTAAAGTGCAGCATGGCAGTATGTAGGATGTATATACACACACACACAATCCAATTCATGTAAAGTGCAGCCCAGCAGTATGTAGGATGTATACACACAGACACAATCCAATTCATGTAAAGTGCAGCCCGGCAGTATGTAGGATGTATATACACACACACACACAATCCAATTCATGTAAAGTGCAGCCCGGCAGTATGTAGGATGTATATACACACACACAATCCAATTCATGTAAAGTGCAGCCCGGCAGTATGTAGGATGTATATACACACACACAATCCAATTCATGCAAAGTGCAGCCCGGCAGTATGTAGGATGTATATACACACAGACACAATCCAATTCATGTAAAGTGCAGCCCGGCAGTATGTAGGATGTATATACACACACACACACAATCCAATTCATGTAAAGTGCAGCCCGGCAGTATGTAGGATGTATATACACACACACAATCCAATTCATGTAAAGTGCAGCCCTGCAGTATGTAGGATGTATATACACACACACACACAATCCAATTCATGTAAAGTGCAGCCCGGCAGTATGTAGGATGTATATACACACACACAATCCAATTCATGTAAAGTGCAGCCCGGCAGTATGTAGGATGTATATACACACACACAATCCAATTCATGCAAAGTGCAGCCTGGCAGTATGTAGGATGTATATACACACACACAATCCAATTCATGTAAAGTGCAGCCCGGCAGTATGTAGGATGTATATACATATACACACACAATCCAATTCATGTAAAGTGCAGCCCGGCAGTATGTAGGATGTATATACACACAGACACAATCCAATTCATGTAAAGTGCAGCCCAGCAGTATGTAGGATGGATATACACACACACACAATCCAATTCATGTAAAGTGCAGCCTGGCAGTATGTAGGATGTATATACACACACACACACAATCCAATACATGTAAAGTGCAGCCCGGCAGTATGTAGGATGTATATACACACACACAATCCAATTCATGTAAAGTGTAGCCTGGCAGTATGTAGGATGTATATACACACACACACACACAATCCAATTCATGTAAAGTGCAGCCCGGCAGTATGTAGGATGTATATACACACACACACAATCCAATTCATGTAAAGTGCAGCCTGGCACTATGTAGGATGTAGATACACACACACACAATCCAATTCATGTAAAGTACAGCCTGGCAGTATGTAGGATGTATATACACACACACAATCCAATTCATGTAAAGTGCAGCCTGGCAGTATGTAGGATGGATATACACACAGACACAATCCAATTCATGTAAAGTGCAGCCCGGCAGTATGTAGGATGTATATACACACACACACACAATCCAATTCATGTAAAGTGCAGCCTGGCAGTATGTAGGATGTATATACACACACACACACAATCCAATTCATGTAAAGTGCAGCCCGGCAGTATGTAGGATGTATATACACACACACACAATCCAATTCATGTAAAGTGCAGCCCGGCAGTATGTAGGATGTATATACACACACACAATGTGTATTATGTAATATATACATGTGTAAGAGTTCCAGTAATATATAGGTGTAAGAGTTTGGTTACACACACAGATCCAGTAATATATAGGTGTAAGAGTTTGGTTACACACAGATCCAGTAATATATAGGTGTAAGAGTTTGGTTACACACACAGATCCAGTAATATATGGGTGTAAGAGTTTGGTTACACAAACAGATCCAGTAATATATAGGTGTAAGAGTTTGGTTACACACACAGATCCAGTAATATATAGGTGTAAGAGTTTGGTTATACACACAGATCCAGTAATATATAGGTGTAAGAGTTTGGTTATACACACAGATCCAGTGATATATAGGTGTAAGAGTTTGGTGAGATACACAGATCCAGTAATATATAGGTGTAAGCGTTTGGTTATACACACAGATCCAGTGATATATAGGTGTAAGAGTTTGGTTATACACACAGATCCAGTAATATATAGGTGTAAGAGTTTGGTTATACACACAGATCCAGTAATATATAGGTGTAAGAGTTTGGTTATACACACAGATCCAGTAATATATAGGTGTAAGAGTTTGGTTATATACACAGATCCAGTAATATATAGGTGTAAGAGTTTGGTTATATACACAGATCCAGTAATATATAGGTGTAAGAGTTTGGTTATATACACAGATCCAGTAATATATAGGTGTAAGAGTTTGGTTATACACACAGATCCAGTAATATATATGTGTAAGAGTTTGGTTATACACAGATCCAGTAATATATATGTGTAAGAGTTTGGTTACACACACAGATCCAGTAATATATAGGTGTAAGAGTTTGGTTACACACACAGATCCAGTAATATATAGGTGTAAGAGTTTGGTTATACACAGAGGTGTAAGAGTTTGGTTACACACACAGATCCAGTAATATATAGGTGTAAGAGTTTGGTTATATACACAGATCCAGTAATATATAGGTGTAAGAGTTTGGTTACACACACAGATCCAGTAATATATAGGTGTAAGAGTTTGGTTATATACACAGATCCAGTAATATATAGGTGTAAGAGTTTGGTTACACACACAGATCCAGTAATATATAGGTGTAAGAGTTTGGTTACACACACAGATCCAGTAATATATAGGTGTAAGAGTTTGGTTATATACACAGATCCAGTAATATATAGGTGTAAGAGTTTGGTTACACACACACACAGATCCAGTAATATATAGGTGTAAGAGTTTGGTTACACACACAGATCCAGTAATATATAGGTGTAAGAGTTTGGTTACACACACAGATCCAGTAATATATAGGTGTAAGAGTTTGGTTATATACACAGATCCAGTAATATATAGGTGTAAGAGTTTGGTTATACACAGATCCAGTAATATATAGGTGTAAGAGTTTGGTTATACACAGATCCAGTAATATATAGGTGTAAGAGTTTGGTTACACACACAGATCCAGTAATATATAGGTGTAAGAGTTTGATTACACACACAGATCCCGTAATATATAGGTGTAAGAGTTTGGTTATACACACAGATCCAGTAATATATAGGTGTAAGAGTTTGGTTATATACACAGATCCAGTAATATATAGGTGTAAGAGTTTGGTTACACACACACAGATCCAGTAATATATAGGTGTAAGAGTTTGGCTACACACAGATCCAGTAATATATAGGTGTAAGAGTTTGGTTATACACACAGATCCAGTAATATATAGGTGTAAGAGTTTGGTTACATACAGATCCAGTAATATATAGGTGTAAGAGTTTGGTTACACACAGATCCAGTAATATATAGGTGTAAGAGTTTGGTTACACACACAGATCCAGTAATATATAGGTGTAAGAGTTTGGTTATACACACAGATCCAGTAATATATAGGTGTAAGAGTTTGGTTATACACACAGATCCAGTAATATATAGGTGTAAGAGTTTGGTTACACACACAGATCCAGTAATATATAGGTGTAAGAGTTTGGTTACACACACACAGATCCAGTAATATATAGGTGTAAGAGTTTGGCTACACACAGATCCAGTAATATATAGGTGTAAGAGTTTGGTTATACACACAGATCCAGTAATATATAGGTGTAAGAGTTTGGTTACACACACAGATCCAGTAATATATAGGTGTAAGAGTTTGGTTACACACACAGATCCCGTAATATATAGGTGTAAGAGTTTGGTTATACACACAGATCCAGTAATATATAGGTGTAAGAGTTTGGTTATATACACAGATCCAGTAATATATAGGTGTAAGAGTTTGGCTACACACAGATCCAGTAATATATAGGTGTAAGAGTTTGGCTACACACAGATCCAGTAATATATAGGTGTAAGAGTTTGGTTATACACACAGATCCAGTAATATATAGGTGTAAGAGTTTGGCTACACACAGATCCAGTAATATATAGGTGTAAGAGTTTGGTTATACACACAGATCCAGTAATATATAGGTGTAAGAGTTTGGTTACACACAGATCCAGTAATATATAGGTGTAAGAGTTTGGTTACACACAGATCCAGTAATATATAGGTGTAAGAGTTTGGTTACACACACAGATCCAGTAATATATAGGTGTAAGAGTTTGGTTATACACACAGATCCAGTAATATATAGGTGTAAGAGTTTGGTTACACACACAGATCCAGTAATATATAGGTGTAAGAGTTTGGTTACACACACACACACAGATCCAGTAATATATAGGTGTAAGAGTTTGGCTACACACAGATCCAGTAATATATAGGTGTAAGAGTTTGGTTATACACACAGATCCAGTAATATATAGGTGTAAGAGTTTGGTTACACACACAGATCCAGTAATATATAGGTGTAAGAGTTTGGTTACACACACAGATCCCGTAATATATAGGTGTAAGAGTTTGGTTACACACACAGATCCCGTAATATATAGGTGTAAGAGTTTGGTTATACACACAGATCCAGTAATATATAGGTGTAAGAGTTTGGTTATATACACAGATCCAGTAATATATAGGTGTAAGAGTTTGGTTACACACACACAGATCCAGTAATATATAGGTGTAAGAGTTTGGCTACACACAGATCCAGTAATATATAGGTGTAAGAGTTTGGTTATACACACAGATCCAGTAATATATAGGTGTAAGAGTTTGGTTACACACAGATCCAGTAATATATAGGTGTAAGAGTTTGGTTACACACAGATCCAGTAATATATAGGTGTAAGAGTTTGGTTATATACACAGATCCAGTAATATATAGGTGTAAGAGTTTGGTTACACACACAGATCCAGTAATATATAGGTGTAAGAGTTTGGTTACACACACAGATCCAGTAATATATAGGTGTAAGAGTTTGGTTATACACACAGATCCAGTAATATATATATGTGTAAGAGTTTGGTTACACACACAGATCCAGTAATATATAGGTGTAAGAGTTTGGTTATACACACAGATCCAGTAATATATAGGTGTAAGAGTTTGGTTATACACACAGATCCAGTAATATATAGGTGTAAGAGTTTGGTTACACACACAGATCCAGTAATATATAGGTGTAAGAGTTTGGTTATACACACAGATCCAGTAATATATAGGTGTAAGAGTTTGGTTATACACACAGATCCAGTAATATATAGGTGTAAGAGTTTGGTTACACACACAGATCCAGTAATATATAGGTGTAAGAGTTTGGTTATACACAGATCCAGTAATATATAGGTGTAAGAGTTTGGTTACACACACAGATCCAGTAATATATATGTGTAAGAGTTTGGTTACACACAGATCCAGTAATATATAGGTGTAAGAGTTTGGTTACACACACACAGATCCAGTAATATATAGGTGTAAGAGTTTGGTTATACACACAGATCCAGTAATATATAGGTGTAACAGTTTGGTTATACACAGATCCAGTAATATATAGGTGTAAGTGTTTGGTTACACACACAGATCCAGTAATATATAGGTGTAAGAGTTTGGTTTTACACAGATCCAGTAATATATAGGTGTAAGAGTTTGGTTATATACACAGATCCAGTAATATATAGGTGTAAGAGTTTGGTTATACACACAGATCCAGTAATATATAGGTGTAAGAGTTTGGTTATACACAGATCCAGTAATATATAGGTGTAAGAGTTTGGTTATACACAGATCCAGTAATATATAGGTGTAAGAGTTTGGTTATACACACAGATCCAGTAATATATAGGTGTAAGAGTTTGGTTACACACACAGATCCAGTAATATATAGGTGTAAGAGTTTGGTTATACACAGATCCAGTAATATATAGGTGTAAGAGTTTGGTTACACACACAGATCCAGTAATATATAGGTGTAAGAGTTTGGTTATACACAGATCCAGTAATATATAGGTGTAAGAGTTTGGTTACACACACAGATCCAGTAATATATAGGTGTAAGAGTTTGGTTATACACAGATCTAGTAATATATAGGTGTAAGAGTTTGGTTATATACACAGATCTAGTAATATATAGGTGTAAGAGTTTGGTTATACACACAGATCCAGTAATATATAGGTGTAAGTGTTTGGTTACACACACAGATCCAGTAATATATAGGTGTAAGAGTTTGGTTATACTCACAGATCCAGTAATATATAGGTGTAAGAGTTTGGTTATACACAGATCCAGTAATATATAGGTGTAAGAGTTTGGTTACACACACAGATCCAGTAATATATAGGTGTAAGAGTTTGGTTATACACAGATCTAGTAATATATAGGTGTAAGAGTTTGGTTATACACAGATCCAGTAATATATAGGTGTAAGAGTTTGGTTATACACAGATCCAGTAATATATAGGTGTAAGAGTTTGGTTACACACACAGATCCAGTAATATATAGGTGTAAGAGTTTGGTTACACACACAGATCCAGTAATATATAGGTGTAAGAGTTTGGTTATACACACAGATCCAGTAATATATAGGTGTAAGAGTTTGGTTATACACAGATCCAGTAATATATAGGTGTAAGAGTTTGGTTATACACACAGATCCAGTAATATATAGGTGTAAGAGTTTGGTTACACACACAGATCCAGTAATATATAGGTGTAAGAGTTTGGTTATACACAGATCCAGTAATATATAGGTGTAAGAGTTTGGTTACACACACAGATCCAGTAATATATAGGTGTAAGAGTTTGGTTATACACAGATCCAGTAATATATAGGTGTAAGAGTTTGGTTACACACACAGATCCAGTAATATATAGGTGTAAGAGTTTGGTTATACACAGATCTAGTAATATATAGGTGTAAGAGTTTGGTTATATACACAGATCTAGTAATATATAGGTGTAAGAGTTTGGTTATACACACAGATCCAGTAATATATAGGTGTAAGTGTTTGGTTACACACACAGATCCAGTAATATATAGGTGTAAGAGTTTGGTTATACTCACAGATCCAGTAATATATAGGTGTAAGAGTTTGGTTATACACAGATCCAGTAATATATAGGTGTAAGAGTTTGGTTATACACACAGATCCAGTAATATATAGGTGTAAGAGTTTGGTTATACACAGATCCAGTAATATATAGGTGTAAGAGTTTGGTTATACACAGATCCAGTAATATATAGGTGTAAGAGTTTGGTTACACACACAGATCCAGTAATATATAGGTGTAAGAGTTTGGTTACACACACAGATCCAGTAATATATAGGTGTAAGAGTTTGGTTATACACACAGATCCAGTAATATATAGGTGTAAGAGTTTGGTTAAACACACAGATCCAGTAATATATAGGTGTAAGAGTTTGGTTACACACACACAGATCCAGTAATATATAGGTGTAAGAGTTTGGTTAAACACACAGATCCAGTAATATATAGGTGTAAGAGTTTGGTTATACACACAGATCTAGTAATATATAGGTGTAAGAGTTTGGTTACACACACAGATCCAGTAATATATAGGTGTAAGAGTTTGGTTACACACACAGATCCAGTAATATATAGGTGTAAGAGTTTGGTTACACACACAGATCCAGTAATATATAGGTGTAAGAGTTTGGTTATACACAGATCCAGTAATATATAGGTGTAAGAGTTTGGTTACACACACAGATCCAGTAATATATAGGTGTAAGAGTTTGGTTACACACACAGATCCAGTAATATATAGGTGTAAGAGTTTGGTTACACACACAGATCCAGTAATATATAGGTGTAAGAGTTTGGTGATACACACAGATCCAGTAATATATAGGTGTAAGAGTTTGGTGACACACACAGATCCAGTAATATATAGGTGTAAGAGTTTGGTTATACACACAGATCTAGTAATATATAGGTGTAAGAGTTTGGTTACACACACAGATCTAGTAATATATAGGTGTAAGAGTTTGGTTACACACACAGATCCAGTAATATATAGGTGTAAGAGTTTGGTTACACACACAGATCCAGTAATATATAGGTGTAAGAGTTTGGTTACACACACAGATCCAGTAATATATAGGTGTAAGAGTTTGGTTATACACACAGATCTAGTAATATATAGGTGTAAGAGTTTGGTTACACACACAGATCTAGTAATATATAGGTGTAAGAGTTTGGTTACACACACAGATCCGGTAATATATAGGTGTAAGAGTTTGGTTACACACACAGATCCAGTAATATATAGGTGTAAGAGTTTGGTTACACACACAGATCCAGTAATATATAGGTGTAAGAGTTTGGTTACACACACAGATCCAGTAATATATAGGTGTAAGAGTTTGGTTACACACACAGATCCAGTAATATATAGGTGTAAGAGTTTGGTTATACACACAGATCTAGTAATATATAGGTGTAAGAGTTTGGTTACACACACAGATCTAGTAATATATAGGTGTAAGAGTTTGGTTACACACACAGATCCAGTAATATATAGGTGTAAGAGTTTGGTTATACACAGATCCAGTAATATATAGGTGTAAGAGTTTGGTTACACACACAGATCCAGTAATATATAGGTGTAAGAGTTTGGTTACACACACAGATCCAGTAATATATAGGTGTAAGAGTTTGGTTACACACACAGATCCAGTAATATATAGGTGTAAGAGTTTGGTTACACACACACAGATCCAGTAATATATAGGTGTAAGAGTTTGGTTACACACAGATCCAGTAATATATAGGTGTAAGAGTTTGGTTACACACACAGATCCAGTAATATATAGGTGTAAGAGTTTGGTTATACACACAGATCCAGTAATATATAGGTGTAAGAGTTTGGTTATACACAGAGGTGTAAGAGTTTGCTCTGTGGGAAGTGGTGCTGAGCGTGCTGTGAGTAGTGGGCGCGTGCCCGTGCCGCGTGCCCGTGGGAAGATGGCGGGCGGCTCGGGCGGGCGGGAGTCGTTACCCGAGTTCTGGTCGTATGGGGTGTGCGCGGACGGCCGGGTGTTCTTCGTGGAGTAAGCTGGGTCCGGGGTCGGGAGCGGGGGGCTGAGGGTGGTGGGAGTTGGCAGTGACTGTGTGTGTCTCCCGCAGTGACCGGACTGAGAGCAGCAGCTGGCGGCACCCGCGCACCGGGGAACCCGTCAACTCCGGGCACATGATCCGCTCAGGTAACTACTACTCCTGCGGCATGGGCACTGTGCAGGGGGAGGGGGTATGGGCACTGTGCAGGGGGAGGGGGTATGGGCACTGGGCAGGTGGAGGGGGTATGGGCACTGTGCAGGCGGAGGGGGGTATGGGCACTGTGCAGGCGGAGGGGGGTATGGGCACTGTGCAGGTGGAGGGGGTATGGGCACTGTGCAGGTGGAGGGGGGTATGGGCACTGGGCAGGTGGAGGGGGTATGGGCACTGTGCAGGCGGAGGGGGGTATGGGCACTGTGCAGGCGGAGGGGGGTATGGGCACTGTGCAGGCGGAGGGGGGTATGGGCACTGTGCAGGCGGAGGGGGTATGGGCACTGTGCAGGTGGAGGGGGTATGGGCACTGTGCAGGTGGAGGGGGTATGGGCACTGTGCAGGTGGAGGGGGGTATGGGCACTGTGCAGGGGGAGGGGGTATGGGCACTGTGCAGGCGGAGGGGGGTATTGGCACTGTGCAGGTGGAGGGGGGTATGGGCACTGTGCAGGGGGAGGGGGGTATGGGCACTGTGCAGGTGGAGGGGGGTATGGGCACTGTGCAGGGGGAGGGGGGTATGGGCACTGTGCAGGCGGAGGGGGGTATTGGCAGGGGGCAGGTGTAGAGGGGGTATTGTCACTGTGCAGGCGGAGGGGGTATTGGCACTGGGCAGGTGTAGAGGGGTTATTGGCACTGGGCAGGTGTAGAGGGGGTATTGGCACTGGGCAGGTGTAGAGGGGGTATTGGCACTGTGCAAGTGGAGGGGGTATTGGCACTGTGCAAGTGGAGGGGGTATTGGCACTGGGCAGGTGTAGAGGGGGTATTGGCACTGGGCAGGTGTAGAGGGGATATTGGCACTGTGCAGGTGGAGGGGGGTATTGGCACTGTGCAGGTGGAGGGGGGTATTGGCACTGTGCAGGTGGAGGGGGGTATTGGCACTGTGCAGTTGGAGGGGGGTATTGGCACTGTGCAGGTGGAGGGGGGTATTGGCACTGTGCAGGTGGAGGGGGGTATTGGCACTGTGCAGGTGGAGGGGAGTATTGGCACTGTGCAGGTGGAGGGGGGTATTGGCACTGTGCAGGTGGAGGGGGGTATTGGCACTGTGCAGGTGGAGGGGGGTATTGGCACTGTGCAGGTGGAGGGGGGTATTGGCACTGTGCAGGTGGAGGGGGGTATTGGCACTGTGCAGGTGGAGGGGAGTATTGGCACTGTGCAGGTGGAGGGGAGTATTAAAATTGTGCAGGTGTTGGGGTTATTAAAACTGCAGGTGTAGGGGGGTATTTGCACTGGGCAGGTGTAGGGGGGTATAAGCACTGGGCGCGGGTTTAGGGAGGTATTAGACTCTGCGTGTGTGCAGGGGGGGGTATTATCACTGGGCGCGGGTGTAGGGGGTATTAGCACTGGGCAGGTGGAGGGGGGTATTAGACTCTGCGTGTGTGCAGGGGGGGTATTAGCACTGGGCGCGGGTGCAGGGGGCGGAGTACTGGCACTGGGTAGTAAGGTTTGGGGGTATGAGCTGTGGTTATTGTACTTTCCCCGTTATAATTAATCTGGGGTAAACGTCTACAAGTGACATGGTGACTGCTCCAGGGCAGTGTAATTGGGGGCAGGTCATGCGCTGTTGGGGGGTCAGTGTGTTACACTAGGAGATCCTTATATACAACAGTTCCTGGGGCAAAGTTGTAAAAGTGGAGCCGTCACCATGACGACCCGTGGAATGTACCACTTGTAGACCTTTGCCCCAGAAGTGCGCTTTTTACACACGGCTCCATTCACTCCTGTCGCTATTTTGCAAGTTATTCAGGGTCCTCGTTGGTGGGACCCTCGCTCGGCATGGGGTGGGACATTGAAGCTAGAATGGGAGGCGAGTATTTGCCCCGTAGATGGCCCAGACGCTGTTTTTACGCCAGGGAGCACCGTAACGCTCTTCTTGCCGCTGCTGGCGCGGGGGGATGGGTAATTTCTCAGGTCGCTGGCCAGTAATGTTACTGTTTAAATTCACAGCGCACCTCTCAATTCTCCGAGTTTATTAAGCAGACTATCTGATTTCACGCACAGTTTAGCTGAATCCCTTCCCATTACGCATTTAATATTCCTTCCTGCGCAGTCCAACGCCCTTTCATTTAATTCCGTGGGGGGGGGGGGGGGGGGTTTGCATTTCGGGGGCCAGATAGATACTGCAAGGGAATCTGGCAGAGGAAGGGTTAACTCTCATTCACGACCCCCAGAGATTGTTCGACCCTGTGGAATATATTGGTGGTTATTCAATAAAAGGTTAAAACTGCAAACATTATGTGATCTGCAAAATCTCTGGGAAAAAAAAAATCCCGTTTTTGAATTACAGTAATTTGCAGTGAGTTCAATCTCTGTTACTCATTTAAACCTTTGGACGGATGGCAGATCTATACGTGACGCGTGTAGGGAAAGTAATAAAAATATATTATTCCCGCCACTTCCTTAACGTACTTGGCTTATTTTGATCGTAAAGGTCAATTAATCGGCAGTATTCGTCTCACTGTGGTTTTAATTAATTGATCGTTAAATGGTCTCTATCAAACCGGAACAGTATTTACACTTTGCATATAGAGAATAATCAACGCTTAAAAATGATCTATACATTGTGTTGGCAGAACTACAGCAAATGCATAGATCAAGCGATGTCTCTCACTTACACCATCGCTTGTAGTTTAATATGCAAATACCATATTTCCTATTGAAAATGAACCTTCCTCGGGGGCGGCCAGTCTGGAACGTCAGGAATCTGTTATCACAGGGGACTGACCAGTATCTGTTGAACCCTAGATTAATACTCGCGCTGCTAGCGGATAACTTTTATTAGCAAAGGGCTTGACTTATATAAGAGAAATGCAGGGTTTGGTTAAATTCCCCTTTTCATAAATAAATGACAATGTCTTGTTCCTTCTCTCAAATAATAAGCTGAATCCTGTTTTGGTTTTTTTTGCAAAGAAAAAAAATAAAAAATAACTAACAATCTTTCTTTTCTTTTTTTCTTCCAGATTTGCCTACAGGATGGGAGGAAGGCTTCACCGAGGAAGGTGCCAGCTACTTCATTGAGTGAGTGCACACAGGGCTAGATTTGCATGGTCTGGGAGTATTTGGGCGGGGGCAGGCTGGACTCGTTGTTTGCACACAGGAGGGATCCGTTGGACATTGCACCCTGTTATACTTCCTGCTGTCCTGGGTTTGGCTCGCGTATTTGTTTTTTTGCTGTGCGGTTATCAGCGATTTCCGAGGGTTTTCAGACCGTGCTTGGGAGCTGCCCTCGGTAGACATTGTGCGCAAAGCTCGCACTCCAAGTCTCGGCCAATAAACCGTATGATTTTATCTCCATTTAGCACCGTTTTGGGGATTGCTCCTCTGTTATACACCTGAGAGGAGACAGTGGACTTGTAAAAGGTGTATATGATTTGAGCACCTGGCGCTGGATACAAAATGTCTTCCTTTTGGCGGGCGCTATGAATCTCTGCGTAATTATACTCCTGCAATTCCAGCCAACTCCACAGAGGGCAGTAGTGCAGCAGAAGACTCTGCGCTGTAAGAAAGGGAATTGCACACTTAAGACCAAAGTAGCCGACCTAGGAAAAATAAAATCTCCAATTCAAAAATACCTCAAACTCTTTTATCTTGGCCTTAGTTTTGCAATTCCCTTCTCAATTGCCACCTACATGATAATATCACTTTGTTTACTACAATTTGCAAGGAGATGCCTTATCCATGTCCAGTGCATGTGTATGTCTATATACTGTCTGCGAGGATTTAGCTGTGTAACCTTCTTGTCTATATAATGTTAGTGACTGCTTTCCCATAGGGATAATTGCAGCACCATGATTTAGGGGGGGCGAGGGTCTTTGTAACGCCCCCCCCCCCCCCCCCATAATGATTTCAGTAAGAATTGAAATAGTGTTTTCTCCATGTCTGTGACGTACCTGTGCCTTGTGATGCCTGATGTGGACACCCAGACCTGGATAACATATATTTCACATGTGCACAGTCTTTAATATAGCTTTTTACCTTTTTATAAATGTATTATTACGCGTCCTCTTGTGATGGTATCAGATACATTGATCAGCGGGATAGATTTAGCGTGGGGCTGTGTATTACACATGTTGTAAACAGGTTGACACACAGCTTGGAACCTTTGTCCAACTGCCGTGGGATTACAACTCCTATATTCCCAGCCAGCCACTCAGGGTTGCAGATAATTATGGGAATTGTGATACGTCTTGTCAGACGGCCTTACGGTGGGTAAAGCTAGGGACGGTGGAGCCTGTCAGTCAGGGCAGTTTGGGATTTTTCAAGCCCTATGTTAATATATGTTTTGGGATCTTTACCCAGTCCTAGTCAACTTGGTTTAGTAACTCCTCCCAACTTCCCTGGCCAGGGGGAAAATAGCTGGGGGATAATGGCTCAGTAGCTCAGTAGCACTTGGACTAGCAACTCAAATCCCAGATTGGGAGCATGAATGTGAGTCGGTTTCAGCAAACTAAATCATGATGATAAGAATGTTGGGTCAAACATGACCGCCCCCTGATAGAGCTATACAGAGCAAAGATTCTAAACAACATGTCCGCCCCCTGATAGAGCTATACAGAGCAAAGATTCTAAACAACATGTCCGCCCCCTGATAGAGCTATACAGAGCAAACATTCTAAACAACATGTCCGTCCCCTGATAGAGCTATACAGAGCAAAGATTCTAAACAACATGTCCGCCCCCTGATAGAGCTATACAGAGCAAATATTCTAAACAACATGTCTGCCCCCTGATAGAGCTAAACAGAGCAAAGATTCTAAACAACATGTCCACCCCTGATAGAGCTATACAGAGCAAAGATTCTAAACAACATGTCTGCCCCTTGATAGAGCTATACAGAGCAAAGATTCTAAACAACATGTCCGCCCCCTGATAGAACTATACAGAGCAAAGATTCTAAACAACCTGTCCGCCCCCTGATAGAGCTATACAGAGCAAAGATTCTAAACATGTCCTCCCCTGATAGAGCTATACAGAGCAAAGATTCTAAACAACATGTCCGCCCCCTGATAGAGCTATACAGAGCAAAGATTCTAAACAACATGTCCTCCCCTGATAGAGCCATACAGAGCAAAGATTCTAAACACATGTCCGCCCCTGATAGAGCTATACAGAGCAAAGATTCTAAACATGTCCTCCACCTGATAGAGCCATACAGAGCAAAGATTCTGAACATGTCTGCCCCCTGATAGAGCTATATATAGCAAAGATTCTAAACATGTCCGCCCCCTGATACAGCTATACAGAGTAAAATATAAGGTATTTTATTTGTGTTTTTTCATTAAAGCATTTCTATATAAAATGCCTGCACTTGATGCAATCTTTCATTAAATATACATTATTATTATTATTATATGCCGACTGTTGTCAGTTTAATCCTTTCCTATACGTGGGTCAGAGCATATGGCGTTTTGCACGGCTCAGCTTTTAATCCAACACTTGGCTTGTTGTGGATACAGGTCGTCTCTCTCTCCAGCTTGTAGTCATGCACGCCAGCACTGTTTACTTCCAGGGAAGGTCTCCTTACCTGCACTGCATGGAATGGGATTGTGTCGGGCACATCACTCCACTGATGGAGGTGTTGGGACCTGTTTTAAGGGAAGGGGGGTGAGCTGTATCACCCAATTTTCTTAGCAGTTTTCTAAATGCTGATTAATTCTGAACATCTTGGCAGACACTTATATCCCTTTCACCCATCCAATTAAACAGAGTGCTCTGGGATGCAATTATTAATCTTTTAGATGTCCCCCACATACACCCCCCCCCCCCCCCCAACAAAGTCTTACAAAAAAGGCTGGTGATAAACTGCAGTGTGGTATTTAGGCATCCCCCCGAATTGATTGAAACTCTGATCTAGCCTGCTCTGTCCTCCCCATGCATTACAAGCTTTTATTATATACAAAATCATGTTGTAGATGGGGTGCAACTCATTCAACTTCTTTCCTGTGCAGGGGGGTTTGATCTTCTTAAAGGGTCTCTCTGGTGCCCAAAATGCATACTCCAAATGTTACTGCACATTAATGTGCTTTCAAAGTTTAAAATGCATGTTTTACATTTTGCATTGCTTAAAATATTAAATACTTACAGCTAGGTGAAATTGTGAAATTACAGCAGTTTGCAAGTAACCAGGACTGCCCACACTAGATGAGTAAAAAATGACCATCAAGGTCAACCCTTTTCCTATTCGTTGTTTAACGCTGTTGACGCACACTGTCAGACAATGTGTTGAACTGTTAATATATCCTACTGTGTCATTCCACACAATGTATTCTATTCCAGCAACACAGGAAGTGACTAAATGAAACAAAACTTTTGTATGCTCAGTGTCTATATAAGCAGTGCTTCTATAATAGATGCACAAGTGGGGGGGAAAAGTTTTGTTTTCCTTTAATGGCCAAAGTAGCCAATCAGCTAATTAAGTTTGAATTTCGCTTCTCAATTGATTGCCATTTCATGAATAAAGTGTGGATTCTGCTCGCCTACACAATCCAGGTGCCTGGTAATTGAAGCATTTTTACTGTTGCACGAAGGTGTGTGGTTTCTCTTCTCAAACAATGCAAAGTTGTATAATTTGCATCACAAACCCATAGATACTCTAATTCCCCTCCCCCTGTGCCATACATCCCACCGGCGGCTGCTCCATCACTGGTGCTGAGACTTCTCAGGTGATCTGTGGGGGTGGGATGCGTGTAAAAGAGGAATTCTGGGGGAAAGTTCTAAAAAAGAAGAAATCAGCAGGAACTTTCCATTGGTTCCTATGGCAACTGCTCCATTTTGAGAACTTTGCCCCAGAGTTTATTTAATAAGTAATCCCAACTATGTGGCATAAAGTGTCACTTTAAACCTATATAATAATGTATCTTAACGAGCCAATGCTTTCTCGTTTTATATAGTGATTAGACAGACCTGTTACTTTACATACATTACGCTGTAGGTGGGACCGGCCCCCTTTACCCCTGACATCCTCGTGTTATATTTGTGTTGACCGAGGGAGTGAGATAATCAGCATTATTTTATCCATATAGAATGACAAAGGCGCACACTACAGTCTGCAAGATATGCCAAAGGACACAATGCACAGGTATCAAACTACACCTGTCACTAAACCTCTTATAAAATATAATCACACAGTGTAATGTGATTCCTCTGTGTCCAAATATAAACCAAATAAACCATGGTGTCTGGATGCGTGCTGTAGATTCTTTCAGCCTTTGCTACTTCTACTGGAATGTGAGTCCAGATATCCACTGGGATCTACTACTCCTTACAGTGTCAGCCTTTACTGCTTGTGCTGGAAGGTTATTCCAGGTATCTACTACTCCTTACAGTGTCAGCCTTTACTGCTTGTGCTGGAAGGTTATTCCAGGTATCTACTACTCCTTACAGTGTCAGCCTTTACTTCTTGTGCTGGAAGGTTATTCCTGGTATCTACTACTCCTTACAGTTTCAGTCTTTACTGCTTCCGCTGGAAGGTTATTCCAGGTGTCTACTACTCCTTACAGTGTCAGCCTTTACTGCTTCCACTGGAAGGTTATTCCAGGTATCTACTACTCTTTACAGTGTCAGCCTTTACTGCTTCCACTAGAAGGTTATTCCAGGTATCTACTACTCTTTACAGTGTCAGCCTTTACTTCTTCAGCTGGGAGGTTATTCCCGGTATCTACTACTCCTTACAGTGTCAGCCTTTACTGCTTCCTCTGGGAGGTTATTCCAGGTATCTACTACTCCTTACAGTGTCAGCCTTTACTGCTTCCTCTGGGAGGTTATTCCCAGTATCTACTACTCTGTAAACTGATATATTGTCACATTTCCCCTGTGAGTAGCCTGTGTTGTTTTCCCCTCAGCCTGTACTTATCCCCCTGGGCTTCTAGCGAGTTCATTTGCATTTGAAGTCCTGTGGCCTGGGGGGGATTGATGTCAGCACACAGTGTAATCTGATCTCCATTCATCTGAACTCATCCAGCAATGTGGATTTGCAGCTCTGAGTAACAATGCGATAGAACTGATACTGAGAGGGCAACAAATCATTATATATCCTGATATCCTCAGTATGAGTGTGTGGCACAGAAACACAATACAAGCTCAGAGAAGGGCTACTAAACTGGATCACAGGATAAAACTTACCAGGAAAGGTTACAGCATCTTAACACGTATAGCTTGGAGGAAAGATGTAACAGGGGGGATATGATAGAAACATTTATATACAGAAAGGGAATCAACACAGTAACCGAGGAGAGTCAGGCCAGGGACTAATGAAAGTATTACATTACTGAGAGGGTAGTGGATGTATGGAATAGTCTTCCAGTAGAAGTGGTAGAGGTTAATACAGTGAGGGAGTTTAAGCATGCATGGGATAGGTATAAGGCTATCCTAGATATAAGATAAGGCCAGGGACTAATGACAGTATTACATTACTGAGAGGGTAGTGGATGCATGGAATAGTCTTCCAGTAGAAGTGGTAGAGGTTAATACAGTGAGGGAGTTTAAGCATGCATGGGATAGGTATAAGGCTATCCTAGATATAAGATAAGGCCAGGGACTAATGAAAGTATTACTATACTGAGAGGGTAGTGGATGTATGGAATAGTCTTCCAGTAGAAGTGGTAGAGGTTAATACAGTGAAGGAGTTTAAGCATGCATGGGATAGGTATAAGGCTATCCTAGATATAAGATAAGGCCAGGGACTAATGAAAGTATTACATTACTGAGAGGGTAGTGGATGCATGGAATAGTCTTCCAGTAGAAGTGGTAGAGGTTAATACAGTGAGGGAGTTTAAGCATGCATGGAATAGGTATAAGGCTATCCTAGATATAAGATAAGGCCAGGGACTAATGAAAGTATTACTTTACTGAGAGGGTAGTGGATGCATGGAATAGTCTTCCAGTAGAAGTGGTAGAGGTTAATACAGTGAGGGAGTTTAAGCAATCATGGGATAGTTATAAGGCTATCCTAGATATAAGATAAGGCCAGGGACTAATGAAAGTATTACTTTACTGAGAGGGTAGTGGATGCATGGAATAGTCTTCCAGTAGAAGTGGTAGAGGTTAATACAGTGAAGGAGTTTAAGCATGCGTGGGATAGGTATAAGGCTATCCTAGATATAAGATAAGGCCAGGGACTAATGAAAGTATTACATTACTGAGAGGGTAGTGGATGTATGGAATAGTCTTCTAGTAGAAGTGGTAGAGGTTAATACAGTGAAGGAGTTTAAGCATGCATGGGATAGGTATAAGGCTATCCTAGATATAAGATAAGGCCAGGGACTAATGATAGTATTACTTTACTGAGAGGGTAGTGGATGTATGGAATAGTCTTCCAGTAGAAGTGGTAGAGGTTAATACAGTGAAGGAGTTTAAGCATGCATGGGATAGGTATAAGACTATCCTAGATATAAGATAGGGAACTGGGGACTAATGAAAGTATTTATAAAATTGGGCAGACTAGATGGGCCGAATGGTTCTTATCTGCCGACACATTCTATGTAAGCGAGCAAAAATGAAACACGAGGGATGTAAGTAATTTTCCCACCGATCCCCCACATAGGACCACTCACTTCTTATATAGAGCTTATTCCGACTCTGTACTATACTTTTGTTTTGTGCTTTTGGAGAGAGTGTCTCGGGTCCTTATGTTGTTTT
The DNA here is from genome assembly GCA_036172795.1 of Pelodytes ibericus. Taxonomy (NCBI): domain Eukaryota; kingdom Metazoa; phylum Chordata; class Amphibia; order Anura; family Pelodytidae; genus Pelodytes; species Pelodytes ibericus. The sequence goes on along the minus strand of CM069863.1, from coordinate 5,587,308 downwards.
TGTACACTTGTTTATAGTCTCTTTTTTTAATACTTTTTTGTACTTTTTTTTTTTAGAAATGTATTAGACAGATTTTATTATTTTTATTAATTGATGGAAGATTCCACGTTGTTCCCCTGATCTGTGGCTCGCAGATTTGAGAATCAAATTTCAGTTTTTGCTGTGCACGCCAACATTACACTGCTGTGTATATCACAGGCACATAGCGGTCTCATACACAGAAAGCTGTTAATAAATGATTTATTAAAGAGTAGTCAGACTCCTGCCGTGAGTAAAAAGGTTACATCTCAGAATCAGTAACTAACTGTGACCAGCTAAAAACACCTAGAGCTTCACCTGCCCCATTTAAAGCACCGCTCTATACACACAATAAACTTCTATTTAATTGAAAGATGTCGGACATGTTGTTTAGAATCTTTGCTCTGTATAGCTCTATCATGGGCAGACATGTTGGTTAGAATCTTTGCTCTGTATAGCTCTATCAGGGGCGGACATGTTGTTTAGAATCTTTGCTCTGTATAGCTCTATCAGGGGGCGGACATGTTGTTTAGAATCTTTGCTCTGTATAGCTCTATCAGGGGGCGGACATGTTTAGAATCTTTGCTCTGTATGGCTCTATCAGGGGGCGGACATGTTAATTAGAATCTTTGCTCTGTATAGCTCTATCAGGGGCGGACATGTTGGTTAGAATCTTTGCTCTGTATAGCTCTATCAGGGGCGGACATGTTGTTTAGAATCTTTGCTCTGTATAGCTCTATCACGGGGTGTAGCTTTGTTGTCTGTCCCCTGATAATCGCACAGGGGGCAGATTGTATCATATTCTAAAGTGTCACTATAGATTTTTTCCCCCCACTGGTTTAGAGTTAATCCGACTCGTATCTCTGAGCTTTGGCTCTCCGCTGGATTCAAAGGCACACCAATTTATAGGACCAGTTATTTCATTTGTCCCTCTATAGTAGGTAATACACGTGAGAAAACGTATGGAGTCTGTAAGTATCTCGTACATTTGGAGAATACAATGTGTTTGCCCATCAATGATCCATTTGATACACGGTGGATACATCGCGGATATAGAGGATTTTATCGCCAGTCATTTTGCTCATTTAGGTGGAGTGCCCTTTCCATTATACATTTCTCTGCCGTGGATACAAAGCTGATCCTCAAATGAAAGTCCTGCATCATATATAATTTACCCCCTGTGTGTGTCTCATTTTGCATTTTTAATTTACCTCTCCTCTTACTTGCAGCCCAAACCTTCCCGTGTCTCTCTCACCGCCTCGCTGTCCAATGCTGGGCTTCACTCAAGTGAAAATCTCCCTACCTCCTCCCTGATAATCCCCCCGATAATCCCCCCCATGGACGTTAAATCAAGCAGTGTATAGTTTTTTTTAATAGACCTTATTTGTTTTACTAGATCCCCTGACAGTGTGTTCAGAGAACGCACACAGGAAAAGTCACTTTATCTTAATTTTACATATTCTGTTGTACATTTCCTACACTGCTTAATTAATTTCCCCCAGAGTTAAGTGGAGGCCTTGTATATATTCTGTATATTGTACATGTGTCTAATACAGGTGCACTTATTATTACTTTAAAGCAAGTTCCAGTTCTCCTGTAGTTGTTAGTTGAAAATAATTTCCCCGGGGCTTCGTAATTCCGTGACATTCCAATAAGGAGGAGCTTGGGGAGATTCGCGGGGCATCTAAATTCCGTGACATTCCAATAAGGAGGAGCTTGGGGAGATTCGCGGGGCATCTAAATTCCGTGACATTCCAATAAGGAGGAGCTTGGGGAGATTCGCGGGGCATCTAAATTCAGTGACATTCCAATAAGGAGGGGCTTGGGGAGATAGACAGGACTGTTACTATAACAACAGCTATAACTCCGCACTTATCTCAGAAGAGTAAAACGAGGACGCTGTTTTAGCTCGTGGAGTTGGTTTGGCGGCACAGTACACAGATAGGGTTAATTGTAGTCGCTGTGACGGCCCTGTATGTAAATATCCGCGCATCGGTGTGGAGGAGCGGGCTGATTAGGAGACCGCCTGATTCTCCCCCTATCTCAAGTCCAATTTATTAAAGTGACAGCGCTCTGATGAGATTTTCTTCCCAGCAGTCTGTTACAGAATCAGGATGCTGATGACACAGATAGGGAGGGCGGCCAGGCTTTATATGTTGGCCGTTTATTTATTTCTTTACCCCTCTAGGTTTTCGGATGGTAAAAAGGTGACTCTGTTATTAACCTCTTGTTCCTCCAAAGACCCCCCCCCCCCCCACGGCTCGCCTCCCTAAACCCTGACAATGGCCCCTTTCTGTAGCTGTTTGAGGTGGAGGGGGGAGTCCTGTTACTGAGCACTGATTGGAATTTGCTGCAAACACTAATTTGAATTCTAGTGAGCGATAGTCTGCTCGCTTGGGCATCAGGAGGCAGATTGCCATGCAGAGGAGGTAATACTGAGATAATGCATTCCTGCCTTGTATATTCAAGCTCTCCGTTTGTCCCGTCTCCTTCCTTTGTCTAAAAACCAGAAGCCAAACGCACGGCTGGAGATCTCGGGTCACCCCCTGCACGCCCGCATTGCAGACCCCGGTCGCTCGGAGCTTGCAGTCGGGTTTAACGAGCTGGAAACGCAAGGGGGCAAATGTTTCTCTTAGAACCAAAGTTTGTTTTATTAAAGGGACAGTGCCGCCTTACAACGAAGAGAAATGATCGTCGCGGGCTCAAATAATCTCCATATGAGCGTGCTGCCAATACTGCGTGATCTGCAATACAGCGGGGACGAAAACGGTCTGCACTTCTAATAAAGATTATTGTGTAATCGGAATATAAATGGGAGGTTTTGGCCAAAGCATAATTAATTGGTCCCACTTACGGTGCCCATAGAAAGGATTTAATAGATTTATTAATGTTGCTATGGTAACAGTCCTGCCCACCTCTGCAAGCTCCTCCTTATTGGAATTAAGGTGCCCCGGTGAAATTAATATCCTTATAATATGTCGCTGTGTGACCTCGCGAGATGGATCTCCAGCAGTCATGTCATAACGTGACATAAACAGTTTAGACGCAACGCTGCCTGCGCAGAGCGCTGTGCACACAGAGTGACGTTGTCAACTTCAATATTGCTGCTAACGTGAAAGAAGTCATTAAAAAAAAAAATATGAAAGATGAAGAAACAGTTGGAAAAGGATTTTTTTTCTCCAACATTTTTAAGCAGAGTTATGTGACAAAGTATGTTCGAGGGGAAAAATGTTGTTTTTTTTTGTTTTGTTTTTTAAACCCCCCAATGTATGGATATTTCTTTTTATTCTTTCACAGAATAAGTAATATTTAGGTTGACGGATTTTTATACCGAGACGGACCCCCTTTAAAAACAGGCCAATTCGGGACAGTTGACAACTGTGGAAGAGTTTCCTGTACAAACACCTTTTTGAGGACAGCAACTAGGCCACTGGTTAGACATCAGCGGTCCATGTAACATGGGGACATATAACATACAAAATCTTGCCCATACAGGCTAAAAAGGAAGTGGGGTTTTAGCTACAAGAGGCTACCAGGCGTCTTTTCAAATTTTTTTAGCCCCTGTAAATATTTGCGCAGAAGAAAAAACGTTTGTAATGGATACGCCTAATTTGAATTTATCCAGCTTGGCTACTTTGGCCTCAAGTTTGAAATTGCCTTGTCAATTCCCTTGGTTACTGCGGACCCTCGCAGAGCAGTCTCCCCCTCCCCCCTTGGTGACGATCAAAGTGATGATCATTGCATACAGCACCCTCAGCCGGCGCTCTCATCTCACAACCTCAGTTTCAAGGAAGCTTATTATCCCAGAGAATGAGATGTCGCATGTGATAGAAGCAGAACCAAAAAAATGTAACTTCGGCAACCTGTAAAAATGGTTTTTAATCAAGATTTCAGCCAACTCTTATCTGGGAATACAGCTTGAGATGAGCAGATAGTGTCTTCCAGTAAAGAGCAGCCCCCTGTGTATATTCTGATAATCTGTCTCCCCCTATCAATGGAAATAACTTGTGCTTCTAGTACAGAGTACCCCTAATATGGCGACCGCGCCAAACAAGGTTCCGTTTAATGGAATATTATTTTTTTTCCCCTCCGATGCTCGTTACCCCGAATGATCAGCTGTCCACTTGCTATCGAATTCATTTCCATTCCTTAAGAAAGGATTTCGGCTGGCAGCCGCCCAATGCGTTCTGTCAGTCCGTATTCCGTCACTTTAATTGGAGCAAACCATCTGCTGGAGCCTCCGCTAAACAGCCTGACCCCTATCGCTGCCAAAAAAATAAAGTCACGAGATGCCTGGGCGCTCTGCGGATTCGGGGAAAACTCTTGGAATCTGTCAGAACCTGTTGAAGGGGCAGCAGAGTTTGTAGGAAGTAGTTTGTTGTCTGAGGGGCCCCCTGAGGCTCATGGTTTTTGAGGGTCCCGCGCGGGGCTCATGGTTTTCGAGGGGCCCCCTCGGGCTCATGGTTTTCGAGGGGGGTTCGCATACACACCCGAGATCAGATATTCTGTTGGGAGAGTCTTGAAAATGTATCTTGATAACCCTGGATCTGTGACATTGTATCTCAAACCAAAGAAAAAAAAAAATGTAATAAAAGATATTTTTTTTACTTTCTGCAAAAACCAGGCTCTCGTTGCCTCTAAGGCCGTGGCCTTTTCGAGAGCGATATTATGGTTATAACTGCACACAATGCCTTATCGATCTGATGGACAGAAATGTCTTTCACATATCGTCCCCGCTGAATGCCTCCAAGGAGACTATAATGCTGCTTTTCACTCTTTCCAAGGAATATTTCAGAGGGAAAAAAAATAAAATCTTCAAATAAATTTCATTAGAGGTACAGCGTCCAACCTTAACATTGATTTATATTGTGACTAGCGAATAAAAAGTGATGAAGAATGATCTATACCTTGTGCTGGCAGAATGGCTGCAAAGTCATAAAGTAAGAGAGAACTGTGTAAAGGTATCTGCTGTCTCCTACTTATGACATCACACGTGACCTGACATGCTAATGAATTACTTTCAGTGGCAAATGTGTAATTTGCATATCGTGCCACGGTTGATGTCATAAACAGGAGACTCCACAGACACCTATAAAACAATGTTTTCTCTTGATATATGCATTTTTCATGAGTCCAAAAAATGGCAGATCTCTGCAGCATGGCACATTTATTTAATCGCACTGTACACTAGACATTTCCACACATGAAATAACCGATCAATACAAGGACATGATAAAATAATGATTTGACATGCATGGGTCCAAGCAGACAGCTGGCAGTACCGATGTTTCACCAGTAGGGGGCGTGATGATTTATAAGCCTTGTTTGCTATACATTTGTGACCATGCCTAGAGAAAGAAAATGGGTCTAGATGGAAAAACACACACCATATGGCTTGAAATAAAATACTGTATAACAAGTATCACTAGATTATTTCCCTCATGTAATAGAGTAACTTCCAGTACAGAAGCACAAATGAGAAATACACTGCCCCTAATATCCGGAGAAACTAGCGGATACTGTTGATGGTACATTCCAGTTGAATCTCTATCCGGCAGGCGAGTCTGGTCTCCGACAGTCGCTTACAACTAGCGCAAAAAGATGGGATCGGTCAGTGTGTTATTAGATGGGATCGGTCAGTGTGTTATTAGATGGGATCTGTCAGCGCGTTATTAGATGGGATCAGTCAGCGCATCATTAGATGGGATCGTCAGCGCGTCATTAGATGGGATCGGTCAGCGCATTATTAGATGGGATCAGTCAGCGCATCATTAGATGGGATCGGTCAGTGTGTTATTAGATGGGATCGGTCAGTGTGTTATTAGATGGGATCGGTCAGTGTGTTATTAGATGGGATCGGTCAGTGTGTCATTAGATGGGATCGGTCAGCGCTGTATTAGATGGGATCGGTCAGCGCTGTATTAGATGGGATCGGTCAGCGCTGTATTAGATGGGATCGGTCAGCGCTGTATTAGATGGGATCGGTCAGCGCTGTATTAGATGGGATCGGTCAGCGCTGTATTAGTTGGGATCGGTCGGCGCGTCATTAGTTGGGATCGGTCGGCGCGTCATTAGATGGGATCGGTCGGCGCGTCATTAGATGGGATCGGTCGGCGCGTCATTAGATGGGATCGGTCGGCGCGTCATTAGATGGGATCGGTCGGCGCGCCATTAGATGGGATCGGTCATTGTGTTATTAGATGGTATCGGTCGGCGCATTATTAGATGGGCTCGGTCAGTGCGCCATTAGATGGGCTCGGACGGCGCGTCATTAGATGGGCTCGGTCAGCGCGCCATTAGATGGGATCGGTCAGCGCGCCATTAGATGGGATCGGTCAGCGCGCCATTAGATGGGCTCGGTCAGCGTGCCATTAGATGGGCTCGGTCAGCGTGCCATTAGATGGGCTCAGTCAGCGCGTCATTAGATGGGCTCGGTCGGCGCGTCATTAGATGGGCTCGGTCCGATAAGGCCACAGTAGCCCAAAAAACGAATTTACTTTGGCCTTAAGTTGGCAGCTCCCACCGTCATGAACAGAGCAGTTGAAGTTGTTTTTTTATTTAATGGATGTTTTGCTCCATCGCCTGCCCTCCCTGTGGCATTGATTTCTGTCAAGCTGCAAACATTTACACATCGTAACCAGCCGGCCTGCAATGGATTCCTCCATCAAACTGAAATAACCAATCTTTATCCTCACGAGAGACGCGAAGGAATCGATGGCCAAGTGCGATTTATCTTACTTCCAATTACAGGTCACTTACAGCATGTACACACGCATGGGCAATAGACGCACACCAGCTATACAAAATAACAATCCTTAATGGACATATACATCTCTCTTGTGCCTTTCACTTGCCCCTAGTATAAGAATAAACTGGCAGGAACTTTGTAAAAATAAAAATAATGCAGCAAATTCGATTCCTTGTGCTCACTAGACTGCTAAACGTCTATTCCTTGGTCATAGATCATTTGTACCTTTGTCGTAGCTTTTTTACGCCTTTGCCGGAGGGCAACTAGGCCTTTGCCAGAGAGCTACTAGGCCTTTGCTGGAGAGCTACTAGGCCTTTGCCGGAGAGCTACTAGGCCTTTGCCGGAGAGCTACTAGGCCTTTGCCGGAGAGCTACTAGGCCTTTGCCGGAGAGCTACTAGGCCTTTGCCGGAGAGCTACTAGGCCTTTGCTTGAGAGCTACTAGGCCTTTGCCGGAGAGCTACTAGGCCTTTGCCGGAGAGCTACTAGGCCTTTGCCGGAGATCTACTAGGCCTTTGCTTGAGAGCTACTAGGCCTTTGCTTGAGAGCTACTAGGCCTTTGCCGGAGAGCTACTAGGCCTTTGCCGGAGAGCTACTAGGCCTTTGCCGGAGAGCTACTAGGCCTTTGCCGGAGAGCTACTAGGCCTTTGTCGGAGGGCTTTTATCTAGGCCTTTGCCGGAGGGCTACTAGGCCTTTGCCGGAGAGCTACTAGGGCTTTGCCGGAGAGCTACTAGGATTTTTCGGAGAGCTTCTATGCCTTTGTCGGAGGGCTTCTATCTAGGCCTTTGCCGGAGGGCTACTTTGCCTTTGCCGGAGGGCTACTAGGCCTTTGCCGAAGGGCTACTAGGCCTTTGCCGGAGGGCTACTAGGCCTTTGCCCGAGTGCTACTAGGCCTTTGCCGCAGGGCTTCTATCTAGGCCTTTGCCGGAGGGCTTCTATCTAGGCCTTTGCCGGAGGGCTTCTATCTAGGCCTTTGCCGGAGGGCTTCTATCTAGGCCTTTGCCGGAGGGCTTCTATCTAGGCCTTTGCCGGAGGGCTTCTAGGCCTTTGCCGGAGAGCTACTAGGCCTTTGCTGGAGGGCTTCTATCTAGGCCTTTGCCGGAGGGCTTCTAGGCCTTGGCCAGAGGGCTGCTATGAATGTATATCTGTGTCACCTCCCCGCTCGTTAAAGGTAATAATATAATTTCCATACCATGTTGACACCCACCATTCTTTAAAATTGTGCCTCAGTCTCCCCTTTTTCTACAATTTTTGTAAAATTATTTTGTTTGTTTGCTGCTGCGTTAATGAAGTTCCCTCGGGACTGTGAGATCCTAAATGTGTTTACTGTATTGTGTTTAGCAGTAAACAAGTCAAACAACGCACAATAGGAAGCAACGCTCGGAGTGGTGGGAGTCTGTAATCTCCACAGCGAGCCAGCCTTCTCGGAGACGCATTCCACCGGCATTCTGGGGAATTAATTCACAGGAGAGAATAGATCATACTGCTTCCCATAGGGAGACATATCGGACTGGTGCAGGAGATAAGAGATTAGGTGACTGACCATGGGCTTAGGTTGCAGTTGCGTATTCTGTAAGACAAGACCCAATTATAAAAAGATTGCTTCCAGCCGGCAGGATAAGACAAAGGGAAGACATCCGACAAGATCACTAAAGTAGGTGACGGAATGTTTTAATTGTACGTTACTCACCTAGACTGAGTTATCAGTTGTACCCTAAGCAGCCATCACAATTTCTGAATTGCTACCGCTTAACCTTAACTCCTCCTACTTCTGATTCTCTGCATACAGCTGTATGATCGGCCATTTTATTTTTTTGAGGGACACATACATTTTACATCTCTGCCTCTCTAATTTAAGCCTATCATTCTGGCTTCACACTGGCTGACCTGGCAAAACTAGTGAAAAAAATACCTACAGCTGTGTCCTAATATTGAATATAATTGCGATAATGTCAGAATATTGACCTTTGTACATCAGAATACAATTGAGAAGGGAACTTCAAACTTGAGAACAAATTGTCAGAGTTGGAAAAATTCTCCAATTCAGCTGGATGGGATCATCTTTTCAACGCAGATACTTTGGCCTTAGGTTTAAAATTCCCTTCTCAACTCCCTGCAAGGGTCTAGAACATCTTTGGTGCTGAACTGTTGGTGCCAAATACCCAGTGGCGTAGCGTGGGTTGTCAGCACCCGGGGCAAGGCAAGTAATTTGCGCCCCCTAACCCGTGGATTTTAGCACTCGAGTCTCTTCTACTAGATTAGTTAAAGAAACCCTTACCCCCCAAGCACATGTATTGTTTGTTATGAAAATACTTATGTAATTAAAGTAAAATGCATCTAAATACAAGTTTATTTTCCAACACTTTATTGAGTGCGAAAATCGCGCAGAGTGTCCATAGGAAAGCATTGAGAAATGCTTTCCTATGGACACTTTGAATGCGCGCGCAGCCATGCGCATTCAGCTCCAGTGACGTCGGACGGGGAGCTGACGTCAGACAGGGAGGAGAGGTCACCAGCACCGAGGGAGCCTGGCGCTGGATTAAGGTAAGTAACTGAAGGGAATTTAACCCCTTCAGCGCCACGGGAGTGGGACCCTGAGGGTGTGGGCACCCTCAGGGTACTAAAGTGTCAGGAAAACCACTTTGTTTTCCTGACACTATAGTGATCCTTTAAGAGTTTAAGGGGTTATTTTGGCCTGGGGAAGCCAAATGGTTATACACCTATGCTTTAAACCAGGAGTAGACATCCTTTGCCACTCCAGATGTTGTGGACTACACCTCCCATGATGCTTTGCAAGCCTTAATGGAGATGTAGTCAAAAAACAAAGGGAGTGTCAAAGGTTACCTACCCCTGCACTAAACCAAAAATATATAATACAGTTCCTACCCAATAAATATAATATTTAATGCTATGATATTTAATGCTCTCATACAACCCCCTTCCCTCCACAGTTCCTAATAAATATATTACAAATATAATTCCCTCACCCCTGTAGCCCCACCTATTTACATTTCCTTCTACATACACACATATATATAGATTATTCATTAGGCCACAAATGTAAAAAATATAATCATTGCCTCATCTCAAATTCCCAAGTCAGATCTTTCCCATCCCCCCCCTCTTCCCCTAATACACTGCTGACCCCCCTCCCCCTAATACACGGCTGACCCCTCCCTCCCCTAATACACAGTTGACCCCATCCCCTAATACATTACTGCCCCCCTTCTTCCCTTCCCCAATACATTACTGCCCCCCTTCTTCCCTTCCCCAATACATTACTGCCCCCCTTCTTCCCTTCCCCAATACATTACTGCCTCCCTTCTTCCCTTCCCCAATACATTACTGCCTCCCTTCTTCCCTTCCCCAATACATTACTGCCTCCCTTCTTCCCTTCCCCAATACATTACTGCCCCCCTTCTTCCCTTCCCCAATACATTACTGCCCCCCGTCCCCAATACATTACTGCCCCCCCGTCCCCAATACATTACTGCCCCCCGTCCCCAATACATTACTGCCCCCCTCCCCCATACATTACTTCCCCCCCTCCCCATACATTACTTCCCCCCCTCCCCATACATTACTTCCCCCCCTCCCCATACATTACTTCCCCCCCTCCCCATACATTACTTCCCTCCCTCCCCCATACATTACTTCCCCCCCTCCCCATACATCACTGACCCTCCCCTCCCCCATACATTAAATGATCCCCCTCCCCTCCCCCATACATTAAATGAACCCCCCCCATACATTTAATAAACCCCCCTACCCCATACATTTAATAAACCCCCTCCCCTCCCCGATACATTAATGAACCCCCCTCCCCTCCCCATACATTACTGCCTCCCTTCTTCCCTTCCCCAATACATTACTGCCCCCCTTCTTCCCTTCCCCAATACATTACTGCCCCCCGTCCCCAATACATTACTGCCCCCCCGTCCCCAATACATTACTGCCCCCCTCCCCCATACATTACTTCCCCCCCTCCCCATACATTACTTCCCCCCCTCCCCATACATTACTTCCCTCCCTCCCCATACATTACTTCCCCCCCTCCCCATACATTACTTCCCTCCCTCCGCATACATTACTTCCCTCCCTCCCCATACATTACTTCCCCCCCTCCCCATACATTACTTCCCTCCCTCCCCCATACATTACTTCCCCCCCTCCCCATACATTACTTCCCTCCCTCCCCCATACATTACTTCCCCCCCTCCCCATACATTACTTCCCTCCCTCCCCCATACATTACTTCCCCCCCTCCCCATACATTACTGACCCTCCCCTCCCCCATACATTAAATGATCCCCCCCCCCTCCCCCATACATTAAATGAACCCCCCCATACATTTAATAAACCCCCCTCCCCCATACATTTAATAAACCCCCCTCCCCATACATTAATGAACCCCCCTCCCCTCCCCATACATTAATGACCCCCATACATTAATAACCCCCCTCCCCTCCCCATACATTAATGACCCCCCCTCCCCTCCCCCATACATTAATGACCTCCCTCCCCTCCCCCATACATTAATGACCTCCCTCCCCCATACATTAATGACCTCCCTCCCCCATACATTAATGACCCCCCTCCCCTCCCCCATACATTAATGACCCCCCTCCCCCATACATTAATGACCCCCCTCCCCCATACATTAATGAACCCCCCTCCCCATACATTAATGACCCCCCTCCCCTCCCCCATACATTAATGACCCCCCCTCCCCTCCCCCATACATTAATGACCCCCCCTCCCCTCCCCCATACATTAATGACCCCCCTCCCCCATACATTAATGACCCCCCTCCCCCTCTCCAATACATTAATGACCCCCTCCTCAATACATAATACAATAGGTCCCCCAAGCCCCTTTATTCTTACCTTTACAAATTCCACTTCCAACAGCTCAGGGAAGAAAGGCCGCGATGCAGTTTCAGAAGAGCCTCCGCCGCGCAGCCGCCGGATGTGACGTCACGCCGTCATTTGCCGCTCACATCCGGCGGCTGACAGGAAGTATCGCGCAGTTGTGGCTGCGGCCGCGCGGCCGCATAGGGCTAGTGCGCCCCCCCAGATATTGCGCCCCCCCAGATATTGCGCCCGGTGCGGCTGGCCCCCCCTGCACCCCCCACGCTACGCCCCTGCAAATACCCCCTAACCCTAAAAAGTAATCCATAACCCTAAACCCTAATACTAACCCCAATATTAAAACTAATGCTAATAGTAACCCCTAACCTCTAATGCTAACTGCAAAACCTACTAATAACCCTAAAACTAACCTCTACTAGAACCCTTACCTAGCCCCAAACAAATCCAAAAACTAACCTGCGCCCCTAAAACTTGCCTCCTCTGACGATGCGTATGACGGTGCTGACCTGTCAGGTACATTAAGTCCCATTCCACCCTGCCATTCGCTCTTTCATACCCATCAGTTGCTAAAATGAAGAAAATTGGTAGGAAAATAGAAGATTTGGCCCCAGTTTTACTGGCTACAAAATTCCAAATTAGCGGATAATTCTACTTGCTGTTTTTATGCTCATTAAAAACCCCACAGGTAATTCACCCCATGGTGGTGTGTGTGGCTTTGCATATTAAGGCTGGTTGCCGAAGGGCCACAGAGCATGATTTATATACCGCGAGCCTGGAAATACTACTTTCTCTGCTGTATCTGAATAACCGATTTAGTGAGCTACACAGTGCAAGTTTCCCCTCTGGCAGTCTTTATTAGTCTTTTCCAAGCGACCTTGTAATCAGTCAGCGGAACACAAGGTGAGGGAGGCCACTACCACACGGACCCATGCCACACTGGCTTATACATATATCATGGGACATGTCGTTAGGTCGCCCCGGCATTTGGAAAGTCTCTAATTACTCCGGCTGCTTCTTGTCTAGCGAGAGGAACGACACACGAGCCAGACAATGTGTGGCAGTCACTGCGGTGACTGATTGCCAAGCTAAGCTGGCGGATGATGCTCATTTGTTTTTTTTTGTTTTTTAGAGACTTGTTGGTATTAAACGGGCAAAGTCAACCGAAACATTACTGTTATAGCTTGAATGTAGAGAATAAACAATAATGAAAAATGATCTGTACCTTTTGTATATTACCTATGTATAGAGATGCTGCAAATGGCGGTCGGTCCAAATAGAGGCGCTCTTAGCGTGTCGCCGATTTAAAAAGCAATTTCCGGGAGGCTGCAACAAAAAAGGCGCTTTGGGGTTGAGACGGCGATGAGCGCGCCATCGCAAGCCAGTGTTAAAAAAACAAATCAGGCGCTTAAGTGTCGGGTGTTATAAAAAAAAAAAGGCGCAATCGCCGTTATACGTAACAAACGGTGGTTTTGAATTTTATATAAAACTCACAACACTTTGCCGTGCAGGTTTCTTTATACATAACCATCATTGTGTTGGCAGAATTGCCCTGAAATGCATAAAACACGAGAAAAATGTGTGTTAAGTGCGTCTGCGGCGTCTGCCTATGACATCACCTGTGACTTGACTACTTGCAATGAGAAATGCGTAATTTGCATATCAGGTCACAAGGTGATGTCACAATCAGGAGACAATGCAGACATGTTTAAAACATATGTTGCTCTTATTTCATCCATTTTCAGTGTAATTCTCCCAATACACCATGAAAGGTGCAGCTGATGCTTCCTATGTTAGTACTTTGGCCTGGAATGGTCCTGGATTAACCCCTCACTGTCCTAGGAGTTTCTGCCGTCACATTTGCAAACAGGGCAGGAGAAGAAAACTGATGTCCTGGTTTTTTTTATAACTGATCTAAATCATTCATTTCAGTATTGTGTTACGGGCTTAAGAGGGAATTGAGATGGGAATTTCAAACTTAAGGCCAAAGTAGCCGAGTTGGGAAAATTCTCGCGTTGATCTGCATTGAAGATTCACTTGCCGACTCCTTGCAATGAATAAAGCCCTCTGTCTGAGACGGGGAATGTGCAATATATCACAGGCACACAATAACATAATTACCTTTTGTTTGCTTAAAACACAATTGCCCCCTTTGTTCCCCCCACAAAATTGAAATGCTAATGTTTAACTGGGATGAACTCTCTCTAAGACAATGCTAAATGCTGTAATTTACAGTAATTGAATTCTCAATGCCTCGCCGGGGGTGTAAGACAAATGGATCCCAGCACAATGAACGGCCATTAAAATCCAAGGAACTGGCGTCTGCAAATATTCAAATAATAATAAATCTCTTAAACCAGAGATTCTGGACGCTGGACCATCTATCGTTTAAGGGGAATAATGCCAGAGACCGAATGCCGAGTTATCTGCTAAATGGTTCTGGGAAAGTATAATGCCAAACAAATGCCTCGTGAAATAAATCCCATTTAAAGACGGATCTTATCTCGCTCAGACATTTGTTTTAGACGGTATATTGCAAGTTGTGTTTGCAGGGTGCAGAGCTGGGTTCGTTTGCAGAGTGAAGAGCTGGGTTCGTTTGCAGAGTGTAGAGCTGGGTTCGTTTGCAGAGTGTAGAGCTGGGTTCGTTTGCAGAGTGTAGAGCTGGGTTCGTTTGCAGAGTGTAGAGCTGGGTTCGTTTGCAGAGTGTAGAGCTGGGTTCGTTTGCAGAGTGTAGAGCTGGGTTCGTTTGCAGAGTGTAGAGCTGGGTTCGTTTGCAGAGTGTAGAGCTGGGTTCGTTTGCAGAGTGTAGAGCTGGGTTCGTTTGCAGAGTGTAGAGCTGGGTTCGTTTGCAGAGTGTAGAGCTGGGTTCGTTTGCAGAGTGTAGAGCTGGGTTCGTTTGCAGAGTGTAGAGCTGGGTTCGTTTGCAGAGTGTAGAGCTGGGTTCACTAGAGAGACAGGATATTCCATTCGTTTGAATGGCATTATTCTCATTGGTTCCTGCAGAACAAAACAAAAAAAAAAATTACTTTTACTCATCTAGTGTGGGCAGTCCTGGTTTCTTGCAAACTGCTGTAATTTCACAATTTCTTCTAGCTATAAGTATTTTATATTTTAAGCAATGCACAATGTAAAACATGCATTTTAAAGTACTTTGAAAACACATTGATATGCATTAATATTTGCAAGATTCATTTTTGACACTAGACAGTACCTTTAAGTTTGAAATTCCCTGGTGAACTCCCTGATAATCCCTCTTTCATGAATAAAACACAATACATTGTTCTAGCAGAGCTGTAAACAAATGTAGGGCTCAAGGGGAGGACACGTTATTTATTTAAATGTAATCATTGCAAATTAGGTTATTCATTGAAGGTAACTGAGTTGCTCCCAGTCACCTAAACATCACTCGCACTGTGAATGTAGAGAATATAAAATGATCTATACATTGCATAAAATAAGAGAAATATGTGTTGTACTGTGTCTGACTGTTTGTTTTTTGATTTGTCTGTGTACACACACCTCATCCTTATTGATTTAACTCCTTCACGTCAGGGCAGCTCACCTTGCTCCCCCCTCACGCCATCCAGACATCATGAATGATTACAACCAAATCGGCGAAATATAAACTGGTAAAATAAAATATATTAGGGAGGCAGACGGGATTATTAAACCGCGCACCCTACCTTAATACTATGGGCTTGCAGGGAATTCACAAGGTAATTTCAAACTTAAGGCAAAAAACGGAGCCCGAACGGAGATCTTACATTTGAAATTCCCGTCTCCATTCCTTACAGAATCCCAGTAATAATCTTACAATCTGGAGAAGATTTGAAGTCGCTGACACTTTTCTCAGCGCTGGTTTCTCTTACATGGCGGTGACATAACGCCATCCTCGCCCGAGTGTCTGTTTTGCTGCTTTAGTGCTGGCGTTGCGCGGATTTGTGCGCTCCGCCATTAACGCACTCTGCCTCCTGTTCCGGTCTTTTTATCCACCGTTGGCTGTGCGTGCATATTCGTTTCACAGGAAGGCACGACGCGTCAGCTGGCAAAACAAACAAAAAAAGAGAAAGAAAAGAAATATTATGACGTATAACTAACGAATCCACAAAAAAATAAAAAAATAAATGTAATATAACTCTCTAGCCCGGGAGGATTAGTTTTTAGCCTGTGGGTGGCTGAGGGTAAAGGGAGTTGCAATTCAGTGGGTTAGCCATGCCTGGCGGTTATTAAAAACAAACAAAAAAAACCCCAGCCTGCTTTTAACACCGCTGCAGACTGCTAATCTCCCATCTCTTCTAAATGAAATCTGTTTTACAATTCATGCCGTCTGTTAACGCGCTATGTGAGCTTTATGATCTGCAAAGGAGGTCCTGCGATTTAATTAGCATTCTACTCCTCTCCCCCTCCTTCTCCGATTTACTCTTAAAGGGACCGTGTTTTACGTTTTGCGTTGCTTAAAATATAAAAAAAAAAATTACAGCAGTTTGCAAGAAACCAGGACTGCCCACACTAGCTGAGTAAAAGTCAATTTCCTTTATTTAATAAAAAAAAATGTTTTTGCTGCAGGAACCAATGGGAATAATTTCATTCAAATGAATGGATTATCCTGTCTCTCTAGTAAGGTCATCCTACTGTGTACAAGAGCAAGTCTATTACATTCCACACAATTAATTCTATACCAGCAGCACAGAAAGTCACCAAAAGAAACAAAACTGTATATGCGCAGTGTTTAAATATGTAAGATACATGCAGATTAATCTCTGGGGGAAAGCTTGAGTAAAATAAATCAATATTCCCATCAGATTTAATATTCTTTTCATCTATTGAAGTTAATGTATGTTGAGCTGTAATTACCACTTGAAGATCGGATTACGTTCAGTATAGATTTTTTTCATGATTTCTCCTTAGAGGCTATTACTGCCATCAGCCAATAAGAACCTGACATTCCAATGTGCCCAATGAGGGGGTAATGATACAATGTGCCCGATGTGGGGAAATCATACAATGTGCCCGATGAGGGGGTAATGATACAATGTGCCCGATGAGGGGGTAATGATACAATGTGCCCGATGAGGGGGTAATGATACAATGTGCCCGATGAGGGGGTAATGATACAATGTGCCCGATGAGGGGGTAATGATACAATGTGCCCGATGGGGGGAAATGATACAATGTGCCCGATGAGGGGTTAATGATACAATGTGCCCGATGAGGGGGTAATGATACAATGTGCCTGATGTGCTCAAAGACACTAAAGGAAGAAATAGAATTTTATTACCGGTAGTTTGTTCGGCTCCAGGAAAAGCAGATATTAAAGTATTTTCTGATGCAAATAACATTTCTGAAGTCTGGTCCACATTTCTAAATACAGAGTGATAAAAAAAAAAGTACCATATATATTATATAATTTAATGTTATTTACTGTAACAAAAAATATAATCTAATATTCCTAAATAACAAAAATAATCAAATGTTAATCTACCATATATAAAAATATATACATAATATCATGCAAAATAATCTAATATTAATGTATAATATGATAAAATAGGGTTAAGCGTTATCATAATCCAGATGTTCCTTCCATCTTATTTGGACTTTTCACCTCACCGTGACTCCAGGATTTATATATATTAACTTTTAACCCCTTGAGGACACATGGCGTGTATATAGGTAAAGGAGTGTGGCCAATTAAATCATTAAATTCTATTTTGTAAGGGTACATATGGCATCAAAAGAAAGTCATACCTTTTGTTACAAAACACAGTATATCGTTTGAAAAAGAGAGAAATCAGTTAAACACACAAAACAAAAGTATCAAAAAAAAAAACCCTCATCCTTAAGGGGTTAAACTGTTCCACTTCTAGTCCTCAATTTGCTCCTGATAGACGGGCGAGGGGTATAGATTTCCAATATTCAGCCATTCTCACCCTGCCTGAGACGCCCCTTAGATGTCAGTGATTCTTAATCTGTATGGATTTCTTGTTTTATAGGAGCGATGTCAGCTCGGTCACTGGTGATATGACTGTTTATATCAGACACCGCTCTGTGCATAGGCAGGATTTATGCCAGGACAGGCCCGGAAAATTCAGGACTGTTGGCAGCTATGGGTTGGTCACTCCTTTTCACTGCACCCATCTCACATATATTCACATGTACAGATCTTGGAAACCCCCTGGAAGGCTCTGGGATGGACAGCTGATTGGGGGGCTCTGTGGTGTACTGTACATCTGACGACAAAAAATATATATATATATTTGATTTATCAAGTGTAGACATTTTAGTAGAAATAATAATTACTGATTTTGTTTTAAAACCAATTTTTTTTTGGAGCAAATCAAATTTTCCAAAAAGTGCATGTATTTTAAAACAAAACACAGTGATGTAAATGCTGTGACATTACAATACCGATTATAATTTTTTCCAAGCAGTGGCCGGGCCTGGTGACTCAATCTCTACATCCGTGAGAATGCAGTGATTTGGATTGGTGTGATCGCTGGTTTTTATTTCTTATTTTTTTTCTAGGTATACTGCTTGTTCCTATGGCAGCACAGTTTCAGGGTATATTTCTTTCTTTTCAGCCAGGAGCAGACACCTTTTTACACTGAACAAATAATGAAAATAACCTTTTACTGAGCTCCGCTCATATACCTGTTGCAAATAAATAAATAAATAAGAGAACGGCAGACTGCCTGCACAGCTAACGAACGAAATAATGTGCTAATTACTGTTATCCCAGGTTCAAATTAATATTAGTAGAACTCTTTAGTTCAAATCTAGAATTTATTAATATTCTAGGAGCTGTAAGAATGAAGAAGAGAATATCTAATAAGATAATACCTTTATTGTAGGTCGTAGATTTTAGTTCGTTGTTTGTTTGTTTTTTGCTTCGGTGCCTAGGTAATGTATTGCTCAAATCAACCGGATGTGTTTGCCACTACTAATGGGCTCTTAAAACAGCCTTTTAGCAACCCGGCGCGTTTCGCCAGTAATTAGTGGCTCTCGAAAGTTCCAGTCCTGTTTGGACACTAGTAATGTTGGTTTGTTTATGAACACGTTGGCTAATTCAGGAGTGTTGGCAGCTATGGGTTGGTCACTCCTTTGCACTGCATCCCTCTCACATATATTCACATGTACAGATCTTGGAATGTGCCTGGAAGGCTCTGGGATGGACAGCTGGTTGGGGGTCTCTGGGCTGTACACTTGACGACAAAAAATATATATATTTGATTCATCAAGTGTAGACATTTTAATAGAAATAATGATTACTGATTAAAAAAAAAAACCCTACATAACCTGACGCATTTCACTTTTAGCTGTTGACTGTGAAAAGCACCCGATGCGTTTTGCTAGTAATTAATGGCTCTCAAAAGTTCCTGTCTTGTTTGGCCACTAGTAATATATTGGCTAATTCTTAAATAGTTGTGTTGCGTTGGAGACACACCAAGCACTCAGACCCCCTAGTATGGAGGGTTGATTTGGGTTCCAAATTTTCTTAAATTATGATTGATCCCCCCAAAAAAACATCATAGAAACAGAAAAGGCCTTATAATTGGCTGTGCAGCAAAAATGGATAGCAGTTTACCTAGAGTATCATGCACATTTTTAGGAATAAATTACAAATCCCTTCTGTTTTCACTTTAATAATAACCTGCCATCAGCTCTGCTGTATCGTTTTCTTACATCGAGACCAATCTGAATCCTTTAATAGATTTACAGCACAATCTGCGTTTCATCCCATTGTGGCCGCGATTGGCCCAATTATCCTACATCGCTGGGTATCTCACTCAAACCCTCAGAGTGCCGTGATGGGCTTCACACCCCAGGGTTACGTGGGGCGAGCTGGTAGCCCACATCACCGCGGCTGTTTCACAGAGCAGCTTTGAAAGCTGCAGATCATTTGCAGGTAGTTCAATCCCCAGCAGGAGCAGAGAGATAGAGAGATGGAGAGAAAGCTGGAGGAGGGGGCGAGGAACAATAAATGATTTATTTTATTTGCCACTGGGATTTGGAAAAAAAAATTCACTCGGCAGCCAGAGCAGAGCACGATACCAAACTGCTGAAATTAGTTTTGATTAGTCCATGTATACCCTACATTTATATCATACCTGCCAACTGGCCTGTGCTTTCTGTGGGACAGTCCCGGTTGCGGGGGAGCTTTGTTCCGGTTGTTTCCTTCACCAGCTAAGATTCAACGGTTGCTCATGTCCGTAGCCAAACTACTACTTTGCACTAATAGAAGTAAACGTTAAAAGCCTTTTGCCATTTGGATGTATTTAACCCTTGCAGTTACAGCCGGGTTACTCTGAACTTTCAGCGGAGACAGAACGCGTCTGGATGCTAGGGCAGGCCAATCAGTGCGAGCTCAGCCAGTGTGCCCGACTGAGGTCTGTTGGGGCCGCGGCTCTCTGTTTGCTAGCCCAGACAAAGCTCTGAATGCCACCATTAGACGGGACCGTGCTAAGGGCAGAGATATGGTGCCCTCTGCTGGTGGCATGTGAAGTGAGAGCTTAGTGCAGACAGAGAGAGAGAGAGGTGATAGCTGGGAAGCATCATTGCTGCCCGCCAAAGGATAAACTGGCCATGTACCTTAAAAAGTAGCTGCCAGTGCCAGCATATCCTCACACTAGAGCCAATGGTTAGTTCACATGTGCTTCTATTTGCTTTGGGGTTTTTGTTTGAAGCACAAGTGTAAAAAAATCCTTAAATCTTAGGATTCTGTTGCAGAAACAATATTTGTCCTAGAACTGGGCTACTATGGCTAACTGTAGCTGTGATACTGGCAGAATGTCTGTCATGGACCCCCCACCCCCTTCTTACAAAGGGATGGGTCCCCCCCATTGTTCCGGCCTTGGTGCAAGTACCACCGACCCACCCTTTAATCCATACCACCTGCCCCTAATTAGTCTGTACATCCATTCACACGTAGGCACAAGCCTGCTCTAATTGTGCTTTGTCTTTCTATAGGAAACTCCCTCAATATAAGGTCATTAAAAAATATTAATACAGAGCTAGACAATTACAGGATCTCTGTCACCTTAAACCTTGCTTATACTGAGAGCACAGAGAATGATAAATAATCTATACATTGTGTTGATGATAGATAGAAATATATGTAGTAAATACATCACCGGTGATTGCAAATTACACATTTCTCCAGGACAATTAGATTGTTTTTCCTGACAAGCCACAGGTGATAAACCCAGTCATCCCCAATCCCATGATGCACAGCCGAGCAGCGGAGGTTTCCCTTTGACGCTGGACGACTGAACTCTGTTTTACGGCAGGATTTGAACCTGTCGGTATTTTCTCCATCTGTCTGTTGACCCCCAAAAAAATGAAAACCATTATCTGCCTGGGAAATGTCGATCCACTCGGTATAAGTGATGGAGCTGTGAGTGGGTAACGTATAAATCACAGCAATGTGAGCGGAACAGTCACAGACGGTCATACTTGGCCCTCGAATAATGGTTTGTCAGTTATCCTTCAATGTGAGTCTTTATTCCGCTCTACACAGACTATTAGTCTGAACCAACACTGGCATTAAATGAATAAAAAGGATCTATACATTGCGTCGGCAGATATTGCAGCAAATGCAGAAAATAAGAAAAACATGTTTTAAGTGTGGCTGTGCCGGCTCCGGCTTATGACATCACCTGTGACTAAATATGCAAATTACACATGTCCCATAGAAAACTAGTTTGCATAACAAGCCTTGGGTGATGTCATTAATAGGTGACGGCACAGACACGTTTAAAATATTTTATACATTTCTTCTAACACAATGTATGGATCATTTGTTATTCTTGATATTCCCGGTGTAGGCTATGTTTAGGTGTTTAATTTAAAGATAACATTAAATGTGGGAATTTTAAATGTTTTATAAATGACTGGGAATAAGGAGGAGCTGCAGAGGTCGCCGTTATCAGTGAAAACGTGGCTTGAGATTTTCACGTTTTTCTCTCTGAGTCGTGTGAATGTAAAACAATTTCTGGGGCAACGTTCTACCCGCGGAATACTCGCCAATGGAATGCTCCGTCTCAAAGTTCCACGTTTAGAATGTTGCCCCAGAATTGGCCTTTCTTCTTAAAGGGACACTACTTTTTTTTTATTTTTTTAAACTTGTGCTACTAATTGAAAAGCAGAAGTGAAAATGTAGTATTCCTAATATGAAGATAAACTGCCATGTACTTATAATAGTCCTCTGACTGGCAGCTGCCATGCTTCCCTGCGAAGTAAGCAACAGGTCTGGTCGGTGACTGACTCTCTCATTCAATCGGCAAAAGGGACATTAATTAGGTTTGCTCTGCTGATTCCAGGTATAAATGAGAGTGAACCGCTCGCTCTGATTGGCTGTGCACGTACGACAGGCTCTGCCTCAGCTTTGATGCAGAGCTGAGAGTAAAGCTGTGTGTTCTCCTTTAACTGACAAAATACCCCTTTTGGTGTGGGCAGTAGTAGAGTAGATTGCAAGCTGCTGGCAAATAAGAAACTATGATAGTCCGAGATGGCTTTCTGTCTTTTAAGATGGGGAACCACCTTTTAGAGAGCGTTCTGGTGAGTTGACTGACCTGTACGGAGAAATCTTATCACTTTAAATGTCAAAGCTTATTCTTCCATTTATTTGGTGTAGCACAATGTATAAAGCAAGCTCAAATGTTTTTGTTTTTTGTGTTCATGCCTCCAGCATCATTTTATGGCTATATGAGCAGTTTAAATCACATGCTCCACCCCCTTGCCCATTCTTGAACATTCTAATCATACAGCTGTACTCTCAAAACTGCTCGCCCAAAAAGGAAACTGCTGCCTATGAGTGATGGCTCTGCACCTCTATGTATAAAGTGGACATAAACACAAAAAGGTGATCATTGTTTACCTTATTTGCATATATCTACCCAGAATCCCTTGCAGTGGTGATAGCACTGTGAAGGTGAGATTTATGTTGGAAAAGTCTTCGGCCTTGTCTGGGGTGTGCAGATTTGTTTTTAATAATAATAATAATAATAATGCCTCTTATAACCGCTTGAAATTCCCACCATTTAAAATCATTTTCACTGGTTGTCATTTTGATATTTATTTGGATTCTTTCAGTATTAATGTGCATTTATTATTATTTTTAGCACTGTTTTCCTGTGTGGTTGTTAGCTTGGCTTGCTGCGTATTGTAGTCCCAGGTCAGAGTGTTGAAATGTCTCTTATCTCCAGCACTTTGGATAACGTGGTATATTTTTGGCCTGTCTGTTAAAGCTTCCAGTGCGCCCCAAACCAGTGACATTTCAGATGGTCCTGGCAGGAGACAAGAGACAAGAATATATTCACCCTGCCTCCTGGATATCTTATTATTCAGTTTAATATCCCAGGCACGGGGATGGCTAATGCCATTGTGTAAAACCTTCTCTTCCTTTTTTTGGAAGACTGACTACATTAGAAACGGATATCGATTTTATTTTTTTTTCTTTTAAGGAATTTTGCTGTAAACGAAGCAGTACTATTGATCGTTGACAGTTTTAGATGGAAAGCCCAAAATTACCTGATCCAGAGCCTGCGGGGTAAGGAACATGCGCCACATTCCTACATTAGCACTAGGTTTCGGTCAATTGATTTTTGTCGCCTCTTAGTTAATTCAATTTATTTCCACTGGATTTTCTTCACTGTGTAGAAAGCAGATTTATCTCACAAATCTGACACCCATTGCATCTCACTCAAGTCAAAATCTGTCGCCCCCCCCCGCCCCCTTTAACGCTAAAGGTCCCCGAAATAATAGGATTATTATTATTAGTGATCCTGGATTAATGACTTCAGCACTGCAAAGATGTTTGTACAGTAAACGTAGAGAATGGGGAGAAAAATCTATACATTGTTGGGTGTATTTTTGCTAAAAAGTGAGTTGCCAAAAACAAGCATTTTAATAGTTAGTGAGACAGGTGAGTAGGAGACAGTCCTGATATGTCACCTAAACATTGTTTAAACTTGCCTGTGGTGTCTCCAGCTGATGACATCACCTTGCGGATTGCTTTACAAATTACACATTTCCCAATGAAGATTAGTCAATTTGCATATCAAGCCCCAAGGTGATGTCATCAGCCCGAGACACATTTTTCTCTTAATCTCTGCGTTTGCTGCTAATACAGTGTATGGACCATTTCTTATTCTCTTCATGCACAGTATACACCATTATGGATGACCGAGACCGTTTACATTATACAGGCAGTTATATTATTTGACAGTTTTATTATTTGGGGGTTGAGAGGGGGGAGAATCTATTGCAAATAAATAGATATGGATTGTAAGAAAGGAAAAAAAAAAAAAGCTGAATTTAATCCGTAGAGACAGTTTGTTCCTTTGGAAGAATTGTCAGCTCAGCCCAGGGATGTGTGTGGATATTCTCTAGAAATAATACCAGATTCATCTTTTACTGTCAGTCTCGGCTCCCTGGGATTCTGCATCTCAGCCAAAGCTTGTTAGAAAATAAATATCTTGCAGGAAAAGACAGACATATACTGCACCATTACTGAGGGCTCTGCAGTACCAGCATCAGTGAAACTGGCAAGACAGCTCTGCACCCCCACTCTGCATCCCCTCTCTGCATCCGCCCCCTGTATCCCCCCTCTGTATCTGCCCTCTTTACCCCCCCCCCCCCCCCTGCATCGCCCCTCTGTATCCCTCTCTGACCGTATTTGTAAAGGTTCCTGTCTTTTTTTTTCCAGGGGGCGAAAGAAACCACAGATAAAACGAGCTTTACTGACATGTTAATCAGAGCTGGGATTTAGGAACAGTTGATTTTTTTGGGACACCCGTCTTCTCTCACCAAACTTTAAAGCCTCAATGGCAAGAAAGAAGGACATGTGTAGCACTTTACAAATAGAGTAGTAGATACTAGGAATAACCTTCCAGTGGAAGTAACTCTGTAAAGGAATTGTAGAATGCCAAGGATTATATATGTGAGTTTTCATTACGGGCGGGCTGGATAGGTCAGTCTGTTCTTATTCCTGTCGTCTGGACTCCTGCATGCGGTGTGTCATTCCTTGTTGTGTCTAAATCTGGTTGTATGAGTTACGATCCTCCGGTTATCTCTGTTGTTTTAAAATGTCCTTGTTTCGACCTTCAACCCTGGCATATTTACACCCTTCAAACAGTGGCCGTCCTGAAAGCCCCTTATCAGGAATGTGTCAGATTGCTGCAGGAGTCAGGTTTTTAGGATATGAGCCAGACTAACTTGTCAAGTCTTAATATGGAAGGCCTTTTTTTTAAGACCCCCCCTCTTTAATCAGGAAAGGAAGGGCGAGGTCGGGGGTCTAGCCAATATCACTTTGCAGACACTTCAACGAGGTTCCTGGACCCCTCTAATTAAACGATAACATTCCTGTAATAATTTAGCGGACACTGACGAGTCGGCTTGTCCAATTCTCTGTACCACTCGATTTTTAATATAATATCTGCACCATGGGAAAAGGATTCGGCATCAGCCGTTCGACTCCTTACAACTCCTACGATGCACATCAGTATATTATTTATTCCTGTGACGATTTCTCTTGAAATAAGACGGGTCACAAGATTTTCTCCTCGGAGCAAAGCTGTCAGATTAGTGAAATTATCTGCAGTGACGGTTTAACAAGTCGCCAGTGGCAAGTGATCCAAAATAGTTTTTCGAATTTTCTTTTGAATCACCATAAAGTGGCCCCCGTGTGGAAAAGAATTTAACTTTCAATAAAACTGGGGCTGGATTTTTCTTACGGGAGGTCCCGTTCCGCATCATTAGGGGTTAACCTTGGCGAGTAATCCCCCCCCCCCCCCCCCTTTATGTACACATCCGGACTCATGTTGGAACAGGCAAATTGTGGAAGTTAAATAAATAACTCAAGCTTTGATAATTCTCGTCTGTTGTGTATTTCTGCTGGAATCACAGTTTTGACGGGTTGTGGGTTTTGCCAAAACAGCAGCTTTTACTCCTTCAAATTCACTGTTTCCGAAAGTCTCCAAACTGACGGCCCATTTGAAGAACAGGCGTGTAACGTGTGCTGAAAACATGTTCTTGTCAAGCTGACACCCCATCAAACGCTGCGTGCCGCTCTGACTCGGATCGAATGAATATTCATTGGCCGTAGTAGTGCGGATAGAAAGGTTTAGCCATTGGGTATGAATGCTAAATAGGCTGCCACCATCTTGTCAACACCACGCCTATAACGCAGCCATTACAGTGACAGGGGACTTGCACTTATTGCTATACATTTTTCTCCATATGTTTATAAAGGGACAGCACAGGATACGTTATCCTGAGATATTGTTTCTTCGTGGTGTAATGTAGATGTCGTATTTCATACATTTCTGCGGCTTTTATTATGAATTATATGTGTGGAAATCTCTGTTTCCCTATTTTCTGTATGTTGGGCTTAATATATGTAAAATGCGCTTATTTTTTACTTTAAAACACGTTACGGTTCTCTTGTAGTTTTTCATTGTTGATCATTTCTGCGGGGCTTCTAAATTCACTGACATTCCAATAAGGAGGGGCTTGGGGAGATGGGCGGGGCTTCTAAATTCACTGACATTCCAATAAGGAGGAGCTTGGGGAGATGGGCGGGGCTTCTAAATTCAGTGGCATTCCAATAAGGAGGGGCTTGGAGAGAGAGGCGGGGCTTCTAAATTCAGTGGCATTCCAATAAGGAGGGGCTTGGGGAGAGAGGCGGGGCTTCTAAATTCAGTGACATTCCAATAAGGAGGGGCTTGGGGAGATGGGCGGGGCTTCTAAATTCAGTGGCATTCCAATAAGGAGGGGCTTGGAGAGAGAGGCGGGGCTTCTAAATTCAGTGGCATTCCAATAAGGAGGGGCTTGGGGAGAGAGGCGGGGCTTCTAAATTCAGTGGCATTCCAATAAGGAGGGGCTTGGGGAGATGGGCGGGGCTTCTAAATTCAGTGGCATTCCAATAAGGAGGGGCTTGGGGAGATGGGCGGGGCTTCTAAATTCAGTGACATTCCAATAAGGAGGGGCTTGGGGAGATGGGCGGGGCTTCTAAATTCAGTGGCATTCCAATAAGGAGGAGCTTGGAGAGAGAGGCGGGGCTTCTAAATTCAGTGGCATTCCAATAAGGAGGGGCTTGGGGAGAGAGGCGGGGCTTCTAAATACCATGACATTCCAATAAGGCGGGGCTTCTAAATTCAGTGGCATTCCAATAAGGAGGGGCTTGGGGAGATGGGCGGGGCTTCTAAATTCAGTGACATTCCAATAAGGAGGGGCTTGGGGAGATGGGCGGGGCTTCTAAATTCAGTGGCATTCCAATAAGGAGGAGCTTGGGGAGAGAGGCGGGGCTTCTAAATTCAGTGGCATTCCAATAAGGAGGAGCTTGGGGAGAGAGGCGGGGCTTCTAAATTCAGTGGCATTCCAATAAGGAGGAGCTTGGGGAGAGAGGCGGGGCTTCTAAATTCAGTGGCATTCCAATAAGGAGGAGCTTGGGGAGATGGGCGGGGCTTCTAAATTCAGTGACATTCCAATAAGGAGGAGCTTGGGGAGATGGGCGGGACTGTTACTGTAGCGACAGCAGTAACACTATTACACTTTATTTGCAGATTTTTATATATATATATATATTGCACACTTTAGGTGCAACTGCCCCTTTAAGAAAAGTCCATCAGCTCTAATCTGACTATATATATATCAAATCCCCCACCCACCATCCTGCTGTACAGTCTACACGGCTAATCTCGGATCTCGGGAGCCGTGCTATACTCCTTGATAATACCTGGAGCCAATGAGTCATCCAGCCTGACTCATTGACAATCTGTTTAAATCCTCTGTAGAATGAAAGCCATAAACTAAGATCATTATCTGTTTGTTTGTTTTTAGCATAGTAATATCACAGGGAATCGGTAAATCTATAATAATATATAATATTTTAGATTGCGTTTGTGAATCGAAAAGGATTTATTTTAATTATCGTTTTGAATGAGAGGCAAACGACATTGGATAGTGAGGGATCTTTGCAGAGCAGATCTAGTGTGTATTCCAGCCGGGCTGGCTGAGAGTCCTGTGACGGAGATCCCCTTTTCCTGAGCACTTTCTAGACTTGGAATACAAAAGTGAGAACGTATTGGAGGCTAATTAAGCTTTGCTGCTCACTTTATACTTAATCCCGTTAATTATACTTTGTACTTAGCTGGCATTACCAAGCCCCTGAAAGCAGAGCTGATGTGGAAAAGGTGGTGGGATGTTTAATGTTCTCCCAGCTCGCTGAGTGATGTGCTCAGCTCCGTGGTGCGGCACTCACCCCATTTCAGCTAATTAAAGATCAATTTGAAGCCTCGTTGCCCACGCACAGTTACTAATCACGCTACCTGTCAAACTGGCTTTTAAAGCCATACTTTCCAATGTATCTCTGCAAAGCTCGAGCCGGGAGGCACAGCGGGGAGGGGGTTAACCAAGTTATCTTTACTTTTGATCAAATATGTGGCTCCTTTAAGGCAGGTAGCCGGGTATCAGTCTCACACCCACCTGCCCCAGACTGTGGGTACCTGTTCACAACTCTGGTAAAGTCGGAATACCATTAAATGTTTCAGTACCAGGCGAGGGAGACAGGATGTTGATACATTTTGAAGGTCTGGGACTAATGAAAGTATTACTTTACTGAGAGGGTAGTGGATGTATGGATTAGTCTTCCAGTAGAAGTGGTAGAGGTTAATACAGTGAAGGAGTTTAAGCATGCATGGGATAGGTATAAGGCTATCCTATATATAAGATAAGGCCAGGG
This sequence comes from Pelodytes ibericus, assembly GCA_036172795.1. NCBI lineage: Eukaryota > Metazoa > Chordata > Amphibia > Anura > Pelodytidae > Pelodytes > Pelodytes ibericus. The sequence goes on along the minus strand of CM069863.1, from coordinate 5,558,934 downwards.
GCTAATGAAAGTATTACATTACTGAGAGGGTAGTGGATGCATGGAATAGTTTTCCAGTAGAAGTGGTAGAGGTTAATACAGTGAAGGAGTTTAAGCATGCATGGGATAGGTATAAGGCTATCCTAGATATAAGATAAGGTCAGGGACTAATGAAAGTATTACATTACTGAGAGGGTAGTGGATGCATGGAATAGTCTTCCAGTAGAAGTGGTAGAGGTTAATACAGTGAAGGAGTTTAAGCATGCATGGGATAGGTATAAGGCTATCCTAGATATAAGATAAGGCTAGGGACTAATGAATGTATTACTTTTCTGAGAGGGTAGTGGATGTATGGAATAGTCTTCCAGTAGAAGTGGTAGAGGTTAATACAGTGAAGGAGTTTAAGCATGCATGGGATAGGTATACGGCTATCCTAGATATAAGATAAGGCCAGGGACTAATGAAAGTATTACATTACTGAGAGGGTAGTGGATGCATGGAATAGTCTTCCAGTAGAAGTGGTAGAGGTTAATACAGTGATGGAGTTTAAGCATGCATGGGATAGGTATAAGGCTATCCTAGATATAAGATAAGGCCAGGGACTAATGAAAGTATTACTTTACTGAGAGGGTAGTGGATGCATGGAATAGTCTTCCAGTAGAAATGGTAGAGGTTAATACAGTGAAGGAGTTTAAGCATCTTTCCTGTAGCCTTTGGGAGCCTCACAGATCAATGCAGGAGCCAGCCAGATTCATTTTAGGAGCCAGGGAATCTTCTACCTATTTTCAAGGCTGAGCACCCAGATAGTGGATCTCTGTGCTGAGGTCTAGACCCGGCTTTTAGCACAAAATTCAAAACGGGGAATCACTTAGTCAATTCGACCGTCAAGGTTTTGATTAAATTCCTGGAATTTCAATTTGGACATTTCTGCTCCAGTATTAACTCGGCCCCGTTTGTACAATTTTTCTTCAGAGAGAGAAATTTTTGAAACATAATTAAGAAAAGGAACTCGTGGAAGCCTCGTAAATCCATTTATTATTGTTGTAATAAACTGTAATTGTTTTTTTAACGAGCTGTTATTTGTAGCTTTTTAAAAATCCTTTTTATAACTAGTGCTTTATGGACTGCTCTAGATCTACGGAGAGAATAAACTTAGTGGAGTCATGTTTTATCTTTGTTATGGGAATGTACCGGGTGAACTAGAGCAGAAAAAAAACTGCTTTAATCCTCTCTAAATATCTGGAGAGTGACGGTGAGAATTTAAAGGATAACTGTTATTATCCTTGAGTTTGGTTTAATTGAAAGATGGCACAAAGTGTAAGCATCTAAATAGAAATACTTTGATGACAGAATACAAATAAAGTACTTTATTGAGACCTCATTGCTCCATATCAGGGGGCGGACATTTTGGGTCAGGTCTTTATGCCGCTGACCCCGGATTCTAAACAACATGTCTGCCCCCTGATACAAGTAAAGATGGCTCAAATGTGTACTTTATTTGTATTCTTTCATTAAAGCATTTCTATTTTAAATGACTACATTTGTTGCAATCGTTCAGTTACACATAACTTATTTTTTTACAGTTGTCCTTTAAATTCACAATAATGTGAGACCCCCTCGCAAATAACGGCCTGGAAGTAGTTTTTTTCCCAATTGTAGATGTTTTGTGTGTGTGTGTGTTTTTTTAAGGCATTAACAGTCTTCTCAAACAAACAAACTGATCTTTTTTGACTTTTAATGCACAGAAATGTTTCCTAATGAATGATGAAAATTGGTCGTTACCTTAGTAACAAGTGATTGGTCTCCGTGTCTAGCTGGCGGTGAATCTTGGTTTCGCGCATCTGCGGGTGAACTTGTGTTAGCAGGTCCCCTGCACATAGATCTGCTTTACACATATATATTTATTTTTGCAGGACAGATGCAAATAATCCATAGCCCTGGGACTCACAAATATTGAAACAGTTAAATATATTATGGGAATCAACACAGTAACGGAAGAGAGTATATTTATATGAAGAAAAACTACCACAACTAGAGGACATAGTCTGAAATTAGAGGGGCAACGATTTAAATGTAATATCAGGAAGTATTACTTTTACAGAGAGGGTAGTGGATGTATGGAATAGTCTTCCAGTAGAAGTAGTAGAGGTTAATACAATGAAGGAGTTTAAGCATGCATGGGATAGGTATAAGGCTATCCTAGATATAAGATAAGGCCAGGGACTAATGAAAGTATTACTTTACTGAGAGGGTAGTGGATGTATGGAATAGTCTTCCAGTAGAAGTGGTAGAGGTTAATACAGTGAAGGAGTTTAAGCATGCATGGGATAGGTATAAGGCTATCCTAGATATAAGATAAGGGCAGGGACTAATGAAAGTATTACTTTACTGAGAGGGTAGTGGATGCATGGAATAGTCTTCCAGTAGAAGTGGTAGAGGTTAATACAGTGAAGGAGTTTAAGCATGCATGGGATAGGTATAAGGCTATCCTAGATATAAGATATGGCCAGGGACTAATGAAAGTATTACGTTACTGAGAGGGTAGTGGATGTATGGAATAGTCTTCCAGTAGAAGTGGTAGAGGGTAATACAGTGAAGGAGTTTAAGCATGCATGGGATAGGTATAAGGCAATCCTAGATATAAGATAAGGCCAGGGACTAATGAAAGTATTACTTTACTGAGAAGGTAGTGGATGTATGGAATAGTCTTCCAGTAGAAGTGGTAGTGGTTAAATAAATACTAAACTTTTTTTTTTTAACCTTTGAAACCTTAAAGGAAATGATCGACCCATTAACCAAAAATAGGTTATTCCAGGTATCTACTACTCCTTACAGTGTCAGCCCTTACTGCTTCCACTGGGAGGTTATTCCAGGTGTCTACTACTCTTTGCAGTGTTAGCCTTTACTTCTTCCGCTGGAAGGTTATTCCAGGTATCTACTACTCCTTACAGCATCAGCCTTTACTGCTTCTGCTGGAAGGTTATTCCAGGTATCTACTACTCTTTACAGTGTCAGCCTTTACTGCTTGTGCTGGAAGGTTTTTCCAGGTATCTACTACCCTCCCTGTAAACGTATATGTTATAGTGTTTCCGTTCAGCCCCCCATATTAGTAATATCACACCCGTTTGCTCTAGTAGTGTGGTATAATTAATCTCAGACACCGCATGTGTTCATCACTTACTATATTAATGTTATGTAACATGCTGCCCCCCTCTCCCCCCCCCTGAGGTTACAATCCCTGGGGATCAGACCGTAACACTGAGTCCATTATATCCTGATCCCTGTACAATGCCTGGGTTGTTTTTCATACTGGGATTGGCACCGGGGGGCCACAGATTAAGACCTTTATTTAAGAATTGAGGGAATTTCAGACTTAAGACCAAAGTAGCCGAGTGAGCTGAATTGGAGAATTTTTTGGCCTTTAAAGAATGAAACATTTTTTAACATTTTTTTTTATCTAACCCCAAGGGCTAAAACATAATGTCCCCCTTTCTGAAGTCAAGTCGACGTGTATCTTTACAGACTCTGAGCTCTTCCTCTCAGCTGAGGCAGAGCTCGCCGGATGCGCCACGGTATGTTACCTGACGCTCTACACTGCTGGGTTTTTAAAGGAGACTCACAGTGGCAGGTAATCTCCTGGAGACGTTGTCTGTAGTTACATCATGGTCTTTACATATCTGTTTCTCAGTTTAGGTTCATACATCGCACTGTTTAACATACAGGATAGCGCCAACACCCTATACCTTGGGTCCCGTGCCAGTCCGATAGTTAATCAGTTACCTCTCCCGTCTGGTTATTGACTTTTGCAGAGGGGAACAAAACATGCCCAACTTGCCTTTGTTGCAGTGACTGACTTATTTATGAAAGGGGCCGTGCCCCTGATCTGATTTTCTGTATATTGTCCCTGTGTGAAATGCTCTTCATTTTAACTTTAAAACAAGTTACAGATCTCCTGTCGTTATAACTGAAAATAATTTCACCGGGGCTTCTAAATCCAGCAAGGAGGAGGGGCTTGTAGAGATGGGCAGAACTGTTACTATAGCAACAGCAATAACTGACACTTGGTTTGTTAAATGCTGCTTTTAAGGGAGGGAAATGGTTGAAGAATAAACTAAAGACATATAGTGCTTTATATATGTAACTATATGAAGTGTTTATAAACATGCTTGCAAGTAGATTGGAACCGAATATGAAAAAGAAAAATATAAATCCGTGACGAACTCTTTGAAATGTAATAAAAGTTATCCCAGGTGCTTTGCGCTGCTTATCTCACCCAATCAAAAAGGATTTTTTTGGCCATCTCCCCCTGGTTTCTGGCATCGCGCCTGCAGGTAAAAGCCCAATTCCAAATCGCCCCTATAGGGATCATGCGTCTCTTAATCGACTCAGAAGGTGGAATTACGTCACTGCTTGGGTTCAGTTTTATATTCCCCCCCCCCTCCCCCCCAAATAAAAACCTTTTTTAATATTGGAAATAAAAATGATCCAAATGCACAATACAGATTGGGTTACAGTTACCAAGTCCATGATCTGTACCCTTTATCATTATTATTATTATGGTCCGGTGTGATTCGGAGCTCATTTTGATCCATGCATAGACATTTCCTGTCCCATGCATCCGCAAGCATCTTTTATTAATCGCAATCTTTGGTGTGCCAGGAGAGGGGTTCTGACTTACATCCCCCCCCCCCCCCCCCTTTTCTACTTATCAAACCTGCGGTACGGGAGAGAAGCAGAACTAAATATGTTTGTTCCCCCCTCCCCTTCTCCCTAAACACTGAGCTTGATTGGCCTTGGTAGGAGGGGGTTAAAGTATTATTATTTATGAGGAATCCTTTGATGCCTTTTTTTAATCCCGTTATGAGAAAACCTCCCGCCATATATAAAAACTCAAATGTTAAAAAATTACTGAAATATCCATCTCTTTGTGTCAACTTCTTGTGTATTTATATATATTGTGTGCGTGTGGGTATATATAATTATTTATATATACAGATATGTCCAACCCCTCGCTGTGAGGGTTAAAACTGCTTGTTTTTTTTTGTTTGTCCTTTATTATAAGAAACTTTTCTCACTCCTCCTATAGTACAGGGGTTAAATCCCCCCCTCACCCTCTGCAACCTCCTTTACTGTTCATTTAAACACTGAATGAAAGGGTTAAATTATCCCTGGCTTCAGGTACCATAATTGTAAAGACACACAGGTCGCTCCTGCTGCAACAGAAAAGGTTAACCCCCCTTTCTCCCCCTCTACTGTGCATTTAAAGGACAACAGTCTGCAAAAAGGAAGTTCTGTTTGACTGGAAGATGACATCAGGTGCAGGCATTTTAATGAAGTGTTTTAATGAAATAATTCAAATAAAGCCCTCTTTGCTCTGCATAGCTCTATCAGGGGGCAGACATGTTGTTTAGAATCTTTGCTCTGTATAGCTCTATCAGGGGGTGGACATGTTGTTTAGAATCTTTGCTCTGTATAGTTCTATCAGGGGGTGGACATGTTGTTTAGAATCTTTGCTCTGCATAGCTCTATCAGGGGAGGACATGTTGTTTAGAATCTTTGCTCTGTATAGTTCTATCAGGGGGTGGACATGTTGTTTAGAATCTTTGCTCTGCATAGCTCTATCAGGGGGTGGACATGTTTAGAATCTTTGCTCTGCATAGCTCTATCAGGGGGCAGACATGTTGGGTCACAGTACAGCAGATCTGACCCAAGATTCTAAACATGTCTGCCCCCCCTGTACAGAGCTCAATAAGGCACTTTATTTGTCTTCTTTCATTGCTATTTAATATGCCAGCTCTTCACCCCATTTAACACGAGATCCTGATTTGCCGACAGATTGGTATCGATCGCTCCTCTTGCACTGAAAGGGTTAACCCCATGCAGTCACGACAAGGATTGAAGGATCAGTCCCCGGGCTGTGTGTGTGGTGTTTATTGCGCCTCCTGCTAATGATGCAGTTAATTCTACTGCACGATCTGCGAAGGGGGTGACATTTATCCGACCCGTTTCTTTTCCCAGGAATTATTATATTACATGAAATCTCTCTCTCTCTCTCGCTCATGCCGGGGAGAAAGTCAAGGTCACACCGATTCCCTTCCCCTAGTGGCATTTAAAATCCGGCATAGGGACCCTCGAAGACAGACAATACCCTCTTACACCTGCAGCAGGAGAAGGAGGGGGATGTTCGTTAGCGGATAGTATTTGCAATAAGTTCTGCCACTGGCTGAATGCCAAGCACAGCAGACAAACGCTCACACACACACAGCGACAGACACTGTGCTCACCTCTGTCACACAGCATCGAGCGGCTGTACCTTCGCCTGTGATGTCACGGGGTGTTGGCTGTAGGATTTTGCACCCTGCACAGGAAGATGAAGAGTAACGTGCCGTTGGGACATACAGGCACTTTGTAAACACCAGTTTGTTGTTTTTCGTCGGCGAGATCTCGCTGGCTCTCCCTCCCTCGCTCTCTCTCTCTGTCTCTCTCGTGTCTTGGCTGTGCCTCTCTCTCTGTCTCTGCACCTAGAGGATGTAAAGATGCGTTAAAAAAAAAAGAAAAGTGGATGTAGAAGAGGAAGACGATGTGGAACCCGGGTTATTCCAACTCTCTGCCTCGGACGGAGTATCCGCTGTACAAGGTACCAGGCAGGTGTGTACACGCTGTGCTCTCTGTCATTGTCTGCATCTCATTACCCCGGCACTGTGCAATGCTCCCTCTGCTGCAATTCAAACAAGTGGATCTGTCTTTCTTCCATTTGGTTTTAATCTTTGTACCCAGGTAAACTCTCTGGACGAGTCTAAGCCAGCCGATCCTTACTGGATTTTTTTTTATTTTTTGTAAGGACAACTGGCAACAAAAATGAAGTTGGGTTTAATTGAAAGATTGCAGCATTGTAAATAGAAGTGCTTTATTGGATTATTACAAATAAAGTACTTTATGGAGCCCTCTCCAATCTATAGCTCTATCAGGGGGCAGACATGTTGGGTTAGATCTTCCTTCCTCTGACCCAAGCAATGTCTGCCCCCTGATCTATACACAAAGAATAATATTAAAGCAGATAGGGCTAGGAAGGTGCTTTTATTTGTATTATTTCACTGAAGCATTTCTCTGTAACATGCCTGCACTTGGTGCAGTCTTTCAGTTAAATAGAGCTTGATTTTATTTTTGCTGACACTTTTGCTTTAACTGTTTCTGCGCCAGAAGGAATGAGCAAAGGACGCTCATTCAGAATGTGTTGTGCAGGAAAGTGAAATTCAAGCCCGGGAGAAGAATGTAAATCTGCAGAATTTGATCCCCTTTTTGGGGCTTTTAGCCTGTGAGAGCCTGGCATTTGCAAAAGCAGATTTTTTGTTGTTGTGTGTGTTTTTGTATCGTTTGCACTCCAGCCGGTGTGTGATCTGTAGATACAACACAAGTGGGGTTTGTGCTGCAAAACAGGTTTAAAGCTTTATGATGTGTATTTGTGGTCACATTGCAGACCCCTTTCTATGTCTCTGAAGGGCAGTCTGCATGCAAGGTGGGAGTAACAGACAAAATCTGCATTGCACCCCAGGCTGGCATTGAATCAACCCAACTTTTGGGACAGGGCTGTATAATATCTTCCTGCTTTGCAGGTCTGCAGGTGTCTGTCTGTTGGCCCCAGAATTACAGGAGAAATAGATTTATTCAAATCTCACCCAACCGAAACCCGGCTGCTTTTCTGCAAGTTGTATTTGTCTCTGTTCTTGATGCAGTTCAGGTGCTGGGTGCGGGTGACTGTGAGAGGAGCCATGCTGGTAATTTGATTAAGGGGACAATGCTGTGTGATCTGTTACCGAGCCCAGCACGAGGAAATTATGCGCTTTCCAAAATTGGAGGATGGGGGATATTCTGCTGTGTACACTAGATGGGCAGTGGGTATCTTCCTGGAGTAAAACCTATCCAGTGGCACTGGATGCTCATCAGACAGAGTGCTCCAGAATACTATCCAGTGGCACTGGATGCTCATCAGACAGAGTGCTCCAGAAACCTATCCAGTGGCACTGGATGCGCATCTGACAGAGTGCTCCAGATACCTATCCAGTGGCACTGGATGCTCATCAGACAGAGTGCTCCAGAAACCTATCCAGTGGCACTGGATGTGCATCAGGTAGAGTGCTCCAGAAACCTATCCAGTGGCACTGGATGCTCATCAGATAGAGTGCTCCAGAAACCTATCCAGTGGCACTGGATGCTCATCAGATAGAGTGCTCCAGAAACCTATCCAGTGGCACTGGATGCTCATCTGACAGAGTGCTCCAGATACCTATCCAGTGGCACTGGATGCGCATCAGATAGAGTGCTCCAGAAACCTATCCAGTGGCACTGGATGCTCATCAGACAGAGTGCTCCAGAAACCTATCCAGTGGCACTGGATGCTCATCAGGTAGAGTGCTCCAGAAACCTATCCAGTGGCACTGGATGCGCATCTGACAGAGTGCTCCAGATACCTATCCAGTGGCACTGGATGCTCATCAGACAGAGTGCTCCAGAAACCTATCCAGTGGCACTGGATGTGCATCAGGTAGAGTGCTCCAGAAACCTATCCAGTGGCACTGGATGCTCATCAGATAGAGTGCTCCAGAAACCTATCCAGTGGCACTGGATGCTCATCAGATAGAGTGCTCCAGAAACCTATCCAGTGGCACTGGATGCTCATCTGACAGAGTGCTCCAGATACCTATCCAGTGGCACTGGATGCGCATCAGATAGAGTGCTCCAGAAACCTATCCAGTGGCACTGGATGCTCATCAGACAGAGTGCTCCAGAAACCTATCCAGTGGCACTGGATGCTCATCAGGTAGAGTGCTCCAGAAACCTATCCAGTGGCACTGGATGCTCATCTGACAGAGTGCTCCAGAAACCTATCCAGTGGCACTGGATGCTCATCTGACAGAGTGCTCCAGAAACCTATCCAGTGGCACTGGATGCGCATCTGACAGAGTGCTCCAGAAACCTATCCAGTGGCACTGGATGTGCATCAGACAGAGTGCTCCAGATACCTATCCAGTGGCACTGGATGCTCATCAGACAGAGTGCTCCAGATACCTATCCAGTGGCACTGGATGCTCATCAGACAGAGTGCTCCAGAAACCTATCCAGTGGCACTGGATGCGCATCTGACAGAGTGCTCCAGAAACCTATCCAGTGGCACTGGATGCTCATCAGACAGAGTGCTCCAGATACCTATCCAGTGGCACTGGATGCGCATCAGATAGAGTGCTCCAGAAACCTATCCAGTGGCACTGGATGCTCATCAGACAGAGTGCTCCAGATACCTATCCAGTGGCACTGGATGCTCATCAGATAGAGTGCTCCAGAAACCTATCCAGTGGCACTGGATGCTCATCAGACAGAGTGCTCCAGAAACCTATCCAGTGGCACTGGATGCTCATCAGACAGAGTGCTCCAGAAACCTATCCAGTGGCACTGGATGCTCATCAGACAGAGTGCTTCAGAAACCTATCCAGTGGCACTGGATGCGCATCTGACAGAGTGCTCCACAAACCTATCCAGTGGCACTGGATGCTCATCAGGTAGAGTGCTCCAGATACCTATCCAGTGGCACTGGATGCTCATCAGATAGAGTGCTCCAGAAACCTATCCAGTGGCACTGGATGCTCATCAGACAGAGTGCTCCAGAAACCTATCCAGTGGCACTGGATGCTCATCAGACAGAGTGCTCCAGAAACCTATCCAGTGGCACTGGATGCGCATCAGACAGAGTGCTCCAGATACCTATCCAGTGGCACTGGATGCTCATCAGACAGAGTGCTCCAGATACCTATCCAGTGGCACTGGATGCGCATCAGATAGAGTGCTCCAGAAACCTATCCAGTGGCACTGGATGCTCATCAGACAGAGTGCTCCAGATACCTATCCAGTGGCACTGGATGCGCATCAGATAGAGTGCTCCAGAAACCTATCCAGTGGCACTGGATGCGCATCTGACAGAGTGCTCCAGAAACCTATCCAGTGGCACTGGATGCGCATCAGACAGAGTGCTCCAGAATACTATCCAGTGGCACTGGATGTGCATCAGATAGAGTGCTCCAGAAACCTATCCAGTGGCACTGGATGCGCATCAGATAGAGTGCTCCACAAACCTATCCAGTGGCACTGGATGCTCATCAGACAGAGTGATCCACAAACCTATCCAGTGGCACTGGATGCGCATCTGACAGAGTGCTCCAGAAACCTATCCAGTGGCACTGGATGTGCATCAGACAGAGTGCTCCAGATACCTATCCAGTGGCACTGGATGCTCATCAGACAGAGTGCTCCAGATACCTATCCAGTGGCACTGGATGCTCATCAGACAGAGTGCTCCAGAAACCTATCCAGTGGCACTGGATGCGCATCTGACAGAGTGCTCCAGAAACCTATCCAGTGGCACTGGATGCTCATCAGACAGAGTGCTCCAGATACCTATCCAGTGGCACTGGATGCGCATCAGATAGAGTGCTCCAGAAACCTATCCAGTGGCACTGGATGCTCATCAGACAGAGTGCTCCAGATACCTATCCAGTGGCACTGGATGCTCATCAGATAGAGTGCTCCAGAAACCTATCCAGTGGCACTGGATGCTCATCAGACAGAGTGCTCCAGAAACCTATCCAGTGGCACTGGATGCTCATCAGACAGAGTGCTCCAGAAACCTATCCAGTGGCACTGGATGCTCATCAGACAGAGTGCTCCAGAAACCTATCCAGTGGCACTGGATGCGCATCTGACAGAGTGCTCCACAAACCTATCCAGTGGCACTGGATGCTCATCAGGTAGAGTGCTCCAGATACCTATCCAGTGGCACTGGATGCTCATCAGATAGAGTGCTCCAGAAACCTATCCAGTGGCACTGGATGCTCATCAGACAGAGTGCTCCAGAAACCTATCCAGTGGCACTGGATGCTCATCAGACAGAGTGCTCCAGAAACCTATCCAGTGGCACTGGATGCGCATCAGACAGAGTGCTCCAGATACCTATCCAGTGGCACTGGATGCTCATCAGACAGAGTGCTCCAGATACCTATCCAGTGGCACTGGATGCGCATCAGATAGAGTGCTCCAGAAACCTATCCAGTGGCACTGGATGCTCATCAGACAGAGTGCTCCAGATACCTATCCAGTGGCACTGGATGCGCATCAGATAGAGTGCTCCAGAAACCTATCCAGTGGCACTGGATGCGCATCTGACAGAGTGCTCCAGAAACCTATCCAGTGGCACTGGATGCGCATCAGACAGAGTGCTCCAGAATACTATCCAGTGGCACTGGATGTGCATCAGATAGAGTGCTCCAGAAACCTATCCAGTGGCACTGGATGCGCATCAGATAGAGTGCTCCACAAACCTATCTAGTGGCACTGGATGCTCATCAGACAGAGTGATCCACAAACCTATCCAGTGGCACTGGATGTGCATCAGGTAGAGTGCTCCAGATACCTATCCAGTGGCACTGGATGCGCATCAGACAGAGTGCTCCACAAACCTATCCAGTGGCTTTCTGGAGCACTCTAGAGGTGCACTAGATCACTTTATGTGCACTCTAGAGGTCTGTCATTGTGATATGCTCCAGATGGATGCATATCTCCTCCATGTCATTCCCCCAGTGTGTCCCAAATACCCCAGACATTTCTGTCAAACTCCAAATGTGCATTTTTATCTCTGTGTCGTTCTGGTATACCCTGGATACACGATCAGTAACTGTTTTGATTCATTCCATAGTGTACTCTTGAAATGCATTTACTTTGGAGATGTGATTTCAAAATTCATTTGAGACGGGTCAAGTGAAGCTTGGGTTTGATGCGGCAGATACTGTGATACTGCACTGTGCATTTTGTGAAGAAACCCTGTCCCCCCATGTTTTAACAGTGCACATACATTGTGGAAAGCGGTACAAATTGTTTTGTGGAATAAATTAAAATGCTTCAGAAATGAAATTATTTTGGGGTCTGGACTTCATGGCCATCGCCAAATGTGGGTCCTGAGGTCAGACAGGTTGAGAAACACTGCTCTAGATGCGCGCCCAATAGATGTCTGGTATACTATAGACGCATTTCCAATAGATGTCTGGTATACTGTAGATCCGCGTCCAATAGATGTCTGGTATACTGTAGATGCACGTCCAATAGATGTCTGGTATACTGTAGATCCGCGTCCAATAGATGTCTGGTATACTGTAGATCCGCGTCCAATAGATGTCTGGTATACTATAGACGCATGTCCAATAGATGTCTGGTATACTATAGACGCATGTCCAATAGATGTCTGGTATAATGTAGATCCGCGTCCAATAGATGTCTGGTATACTATAGACGCATGTCCAATAGATGTCTGGTATACTGTAGATGCGTGTCCAATAGATGTCTGGTATACTGTAGATCCGCGTCCAATAGATGTCTGGTATACTGTAGATGCACGTCCAATAGATGTCTGGTATACTGTAGATGCGCGTCCAATAGATGTCTGGTATACTGTAGATGCGCGTCCAATAGATGTCTGGTATACTGTAGATGCACGTCCAATAGATGTCTGGTATACTGTAGATCCGCGTCCAATAGATGTCTGGTATACTGTAGATCCGCGTCCAATAGATGTCTGGTATACTGTAGATGCACGTCCAATAGATGTCTGGTATACTGTAGACGCGCGTCCAATAGATGTCTGGTATACTGTAGACGCGCGTCCAATAGATGTCTGGTATACTGTAGATGCGCGTCCAATAGATGTCTGGTATACTGTAGATGCGCGTCCAATAGATGTCTGGTATACTGTAGATGCGCGTCCAATAGATGTCTGGTATACTGTAGACGCGCGTCCAATAGATGTCTGGTATACTGTAGACGCGCGTCCAATAGATGTCTGGTATACTGTAGACGCGCGTCCAATACATGTCTGGTATACTGTAGACGCGCGTCCAATACATGTCTGGTATACTGTAGACGCGCGTCCAATACATGTCTGGTATACTGTAGACGCGCGTCCAATACATGTCTGGTATACTGTAGACGCGCGTCCAATACATGTCTGGTATACTGTAGACGCGCGTCCAATACATGTCTGGTATACTGTAGACGCGCGTCCAATACATGTCTGGTATACTGTAGACGCGCGTCCAATACATGTCTGGTATACTGTAGACGCGCGTCCAATACATGTCTGGTATACTGTAGATCCGCGTCCAGTAGATGTCTGGTATACTGTAGACGCATGTCCAATACATGTCTGGTATACTGTAGACGCATGTCCAGTAGATGTCTGGTATACTGTAGATGCGCGTCCAATACATGTCTGGTATACTGTAGACGCGCGTCCAATAGATGTCTGGTATACTGTAGACGCGCGTCCAATACATGTCTGGTATACTGTCTATATTTCCATGGAACCTTCCATAGACTTTCATGCAAAACTATAAAGAAAAACCATTGAAGAGCCGTGGGGGAGGCCCAGGCTCCTGGCATTTGTCGTGCTCTAGAAAAACAAGACGGAATAGGGGCGCATGTACCGGGAAGAGAAACAAAAAAACAACAATAGTGCAACACAGTTTAAATATAATTGGATGTATAGTAAATCTCTACAGGGGTGCACTCACAAACGGATATTGAAATCAGGCTCATCAGAATATGTAGTCAGTCGGTTTTAATCATTTCCATCTAAAAAACACATTAAAAAGCCATTGCGCAGTGGCTAACACAAACCAGGCAATAAAAACAATAGATACACGTACAAAATATAAAGCACTTAAAGTGCAACTTGCGTGAAAAAAGTCCCGAGAAATGATACTTCTTTCCTGCTGCCACCAGGATAAGATACTCAGGCTCTTTTCTTTTGAAGAAATAAACAGCTGGATCCAGAAGTGAATCGAGAAGTGGATCCAGCTGTTTATTTCTTCAAAAGAAAAGAGCCTGAGTATCTTATCCTGGTGGCAGCAGGAAAGAAGTATCATTTCTCGGGACTTTTTTCACGCAAGTTGCACTTTAAGTGCTTTATATTTTGTACGTGTATCTATTGTTTTTATTGCCTGGTTTGTGTTAGCCACTGCGCAATGGCTTTTTAATGTGTTTTTTAGATGGAAATGATTAAAACCGACTGACTACATATTCTGATGAGCCTGATTTCAATATCCGTTTGTGAGTGCACCCCTGTAGAGATTTACTATACATCCAATTATATTTAAACTGTGTTGCACTATTGTTGTTTTTTTGTTTCTCTTCCCGGTACATGCGCCCCTATTCCGTCTTGTTTTTCTATTGTCAAGTGCCCGAGGAGCACTTTTACGGGTGCTGCAGTGCCAGAGGAGGAGTATAATTTAATTACCATTTCACTTTATTCACTATTTTTTCACTGTTTATATTTGGGTTAAGTGTCACACCTTCTTTCTTCATATTTGTCGTGCTCTACTCTGGATGTAAAGCTGTATATTTCTCCCCTATAGAATGCTGCCATAGTGCGCTGTCGCTGTCCAGATAGTATCTGTGGCCCAACATGGCACCAACACTCTGAAAGTGATGTGAATAAAAAGCGAGGAGCTGGGGTATTCTGGAAATGGAAATAGTAACAGCCGTTCTGAGCTCTCAGATATAACCAGACATGTTATATCCAACAATTTGTTTGTTTGTGAAGCATTACTAAAATAAACTCACCTCTTCAAATGGGCCCTTATCTTGGCTCCCGAAACGCTGCGCCCCCCCCCCCCCCCGCCCCCTACATTGCTCACCACACCAGCAGCGCTCTTACCATTCACAGCAGATTGGTGATTTATTCAATGTTTTAACAAATAAGTGTCATTTTTTTTCCCCAGCCATAATACGTTCGCTGACGCATGCCGGCTTATCTGCCAGCAAATGCCAAGTGCTCTGTGACTGCACTGCAACTCATCGGACGGGGGCTGAGGGGGGACTTTCATTTGGAAAGTACAATACTGTATTTTTGAGATGTTTTCAGTATGAAAGAGAAAATGCAGAAAATAAGAGAAATATATGTGTTAAATGTGTCTGTAATGTGAATTGCACACTTAAAGGACAATGTTCTGTTTAACTGAAATATTACATTATTATCCAGTGCATTTTAAATCAAAATGCTTTAATGAAAAAATACAAATAAAGTACCTTTTATAGTGCCATCTTGGCTGGAATAGCTCTATCAGGGGGCAGAACTCTCCAGTCATATCTTCCTTTATCTGACCGCCTCCTGATAGAGCTATACAGAGCAAAGATTCTTAACAACATGTCTGCCCCTGATAGAGCTATACAGAACACAGATTCTAAACAACATGTCTGCCCCTGATAGAGCTATACAGAACAAAGATTCTAAACAATGTGTCCGCCCCCTGATAGAGCTATACAGAGCAAAGAGGGCTCAATAAATTACTTTTTCTATTATTTTATGAAAGCATTTCTATTAAAAATGTCTACACTTGATGCAATCTTTCAATTGTACATAACTTTTTGCTGACAGTTTTAAAAAATAGTTTATTTGCATATTAAGCAACAAGGTGATGTCATAAGCAGGAGACAACAGACATATTTAAAACATGTAACTCCTTGCAGTTCTGCTGACACAATGTATAGAATATGTTTTGTTTTATTCTGTGCATTCACAGTATAATCAGTGTTAAGGTGACAGAGTTCCTTCAAGGCAGCTGAGCACCCAGCGATTCTCCCTGCTCACGCCAGGCTTGTGACATGTGAAACAGTCAGATTGTGGAATGTGAGTACACTCAGGTGTGAGACACGCCTATAGGGGAAAGAATGTGACCTCCTAGTGAGGAACAAAGGGAGAGTGAAACTGTTCAACATTGGCTCTCAGGGAAGGCTTCCAAAAGCATTACTCATCTCTTATCACTAACTTGTATAATGACCGGTTAATGATCAAGCCACAGAGTAAAGACATACTCACTTTTTCTTATATGGATGGCAACTTCTCTTGCTTTCTGGCAAAAGTTTTTTTTTTTTTTGTGTGCAATTATTCACTATTTTTTTTTTTTTTTTAAATGTAAATTTTATATTCCAAATATTACCACTTTTCAGGTGCTTTTTAGTGACCCAGGAGTGTGGGAGCAGAGAGCATGTTGTGCTATTAACCTGAATAATCTCTTCCTCCTTCTTGTTCCATGCATACAGCTGTATGGTCGGCCATTTTTCGAGGGACTCATACAGCTATTGCATGGTGCTCTACAGATTGTATAATTTATATGTGTTCAGAGGGAAATTGGTTAATTACCTATGGGATCCCCTCTTTGATTTAATTAGATTTGAACTTTGTATGGGCACATCCACTCAATAAGGAAAATAGGCAATGGTTATCCTATCAAATGTAACATGTAAAGGACACTTGCATTGTATAATCTGAAGGGGCCAGCCCGGCCAGGTAAAAGTGGTGTGTCCAGCAAAATACTGACTGCCCTGGTGGAATAACCTTCTGTGTGCATTATATGTGAGCACATTGCAAGGATAGATATTATGTGGCATTATTTGCTTTTTTTTCCCTGTCAAGGGTCAAGTCACACGCTGAGTGCGGAGTGAGAGGATCAGTAAAAGCTCCAAAGCTGAGATATGTGAATAAATAACACGTATGTAAAATACAGAAATTACAATTTTAATAAACACATTTTTCTGTAATATGCATGATAAAGCTAGACTGGCCCTTCAGTGGGGAAAGTGAGAGCAGTTTGGAGAAGATTTTCTGGCTCTGCTATTTTTGCCTGCAGTTGACTGTTGGATGCATCACAGTTCACTGCTTAGTGAATAGAGTCCATGGTTTGGATGCATGCATGTTTAACCCCTGGGAGGTCAGACGTGAGGCGTGTGATTAGCGTGTGTTCTCCGTGGCTGCAGGAGTGAGAGCTGTGCAGCACGTCATACATTGTAATGTTCCTGCCGGAGGAATACAGACCGGCTTTCTGGTTTATAGACTAAATAAATCCATTCAGTGACTTCATCTTAAAGTGACGCTAATGTTCACGTTTAACGTTTTTGCTTCATTGAAGAAGGAAACGATAAAATCCTGGTGGCGCTAGTCTGGAGTCAACGTGGCGTGTTACAGATACATACGGTTTTACTCTGTGCTGTGTCTCTCCACTGTGTGATGGGGGGCTCACCCTGGGGCCTTCTGTTCGAGGGGCTCACCTTGTGCCTTTTATTTGGGGGCTCACCCCATGCCTTCTGTTCGAGGGGCTCACCCTGGGGCCTTCTGTTCGAGGGGCTCACCTTGTGCCTTTTATTTGGGGGGCTCACCCCATGCCTTCTGTTCGAGGGGCTCACCCTGGGGCCTTCTGTTCGAGGGGCTCACCTTGTGCCTTTTATTTGGGGGCTCAGCCCATGGCCTTCTGTTTGGGGGGCTCACCCCGGGCCATGTGATTGGAGTCTGTCTGACCCTGCTAGAGCAGACCTTCCATATTGAGGGCCACCGACTAATTAAGTTGGCATATGAAATGGGAGATCTCTCCCCGCAGGATCCGATGCTGACTGTTGCTGAGAGCCGCAGCCCCTGATGTTTCCTGGCACTTTATCCCCCTCCTAGACCCTCTGTATTTTCACTTGGTTTAGTGGCTCCTTTAAGAATCTCACTCCTTCAGCCAGATGGTCAGATTCGCAGCCTCTACCTGCGGAGATAATTCACCTTGTTACAGAGGGTGAGAGGGAGTCCGGTCAGACCCGTTCCTTTCTTTTATCTTCTTTAAATCAAAAGGCTGGAAAGCAAGTCTGATTTCTCCATTTCCCCCTGGATCCTCCCAACAGTTTGTTTATTGTTACTGATAATTAGAAAAATATATATTTGTCATTTTTTTTTTAGTATTCAGAGGAATTTTCTTTTTGCAGTGATATTCACAATGTTTGCAATATTACTGAGAATCTTTAAAAGGACAAATCTACCTAGTGAATTTTCTGTATGCCGTACAGGTGTTTAATATATATGTGACGCACAGTTTTATTTTACAATCAATGTACAGTTTCTCCTGTCGTTTTCCATTGAAAATCAATCTAAATTCAGTGACATTGCAATAAAGGGAGGGGCTTGGAGACTATAACAACTATACTATACTGTGAAGAAAATGTTTGTTTGTAATATTGCATTACAGAAGGGAAATATGTTTTTTCACCAAAAAATTTCAGTTATTTCCTCTGTAAAGCTGGAATTTAAAGGTCTGTATCACCCAAACGTTGTGTTTACTGTGCATTTAGATCATAAATGATTGAACATGATCTTTACATTGTATTAGCAAAACTGCAAACAAATGCCTAAATTAGGAGAAAAATGTGTTTTAAATGTGTCTGTGGAGTCCCCTGCTTATGACATACAATGCATTGTGATGTCATTCAATGTCACTGGGCTGTGATGTCATTTACTGGTTTCCGGGCTGTGATGTCATTCATTGGTTTCCGGGCTGTGATGTCATTCATTGGTTTCCAGGCTGTGATGTCATTCATTAGTTTCCAGGCTGTGATGTCATTAATTGGTTATCATGTCTGTGGTGTCATTCATTGGTTTCCGGGCTGTGATATCATTCATTGGTTTCCGGTCTGTGATGTCATTCATTGGTTTCCGGGCTGTGATGTCATTCATTGGTTATCATGTCTGTGATGTCATTCATTGGTTTCCGGTCTGTGATGTCATTCATTGGTTTCCGGGCTGTGATGTCATTCATTGGTTATCATGTCATTCATTGGTTTCCGGACTGTGATGTCATTCAATTGGTTATCATATCTGTAATGTCATTCATTGGTTTCCGGGCTGTGATGTCATTCATTGGTTATCATGTCTGTGATGTCATTCATTGGTTCCTGGTCTGTGATGTCATTCATTGGTTTCCAGTCTGTGATGTCATTCATTGGTTTCCGGGCTGTGATGACAAGGTGGGAATATTTTAAACACTACTTGTGAGACCCATATGGCCCGTGTAGTCTCTACCTGCTTTAAAATACTCACACTTTTGTGGACTTAAACTCGTCTTACTTTCCTTTATAAACCTCTACCACTTCTGCTGGAAGACCATTCCATGCACTCACCACCCTCTCGGTGAAGTAATACTTTCATTAGTCCCTGGCCTTATCTTATTTATATCTAGGATAGCCTTATACCTATCCCACGCATGCTTAAACTCCTTCACTGTATTAACCTCTACCCCTTCTACTGGAAGACTATTCCATGCATCCACTACCCTCTCAGTAATGTAATACTTTCATTAGTCCCTGACCTTATCTTATATCTAGGATAGCCTTATACCTATCCCACGCATGCTTACACTCCTTCACTGTATTAACCTCTACCACTTCTACTGGAAGACTATTCCATGCATCCACTACCCTCTCAGTAAAGTAATACTTTCATTAGTCCCTGGCCTTATCTTATATCTAGGATAGCCTTATACCTATCCCATGCATGCTTAAACTCCTTCACTGTATTTACCTCTACCACTTCTACTGGAAGACTATTCCATACATCCACTACCCTCTCAGTAATGTAATACTTTCATTAGTCCCTGGCCTTATCTTATATCTAGGATAGCCTTATACCTATCCCACGCATGCTTAAACTCCTTCACTGTATTAACCTCTACCACTTATACTGGAAGACTATTCCATGCATCCACTACCCTCTCAGTAATGTAATACTTTCATTAGTCCCTGACCTTATCTTATATCTAGGGTAGCCTTATACCTATCCCACGCATGCTTAAACTCCTTCACTGTATTAACCTCTACCACTTCTACTGGAAGACTATTCCATACATCCACTACCCTCTCACTAATGTAATACTTTCATTAGTCCCTGGCCTTATCTTATATCTAGGATAGCCTTATACCTATCCCACGCATGCTTAAACTCCTTCACTGTATTAACCTCTACCACTTCTACTGGAAGACTATTCCATGTATCCACTACCCTATCAGTAAAGTCATACTTTCTGACCTTCAGTGTGGTAATCTCTACCACTTCTGCTGGAAGGCCATTCCATGTATCCCAGAGGGCCTTGTGGATTGGAGTTTCCATTATTTAGCTGGGTGTATTTTTATCCAGCGTCATAAAGAGTGTTTTGTTTTACTTTATTTCTTGGCGCAGGTTGAATGGCTTTGTGGCTGGTAATAACACGTGCGTGGCCACATTCCTCTGCCCCTCGGTAGCCTTGCGTTTTGCGTCTGTCTATCAGGCGCCGTTCATTCTCGTTCCGAACAAACCTTCATTTACATTTAAATTGTCAAGTAGTTCTTTTGTGTTGTTTAGCTGTTGGCTTAATGAGTTATCCATTTAGTAACGATAAAACGCTGAACGCACGCGTCACTCATCATTCCCGCCGCTAATTAGCATTCAGCTCCATCCACCTCGCTCTGCCGGCAAATTAAATTCTCCTAGATCCGAATTTGGGCCACATCGATCGCAGCGCCGGGGGCTGGACACTTACTGAAGTCTCAGTATCTGTGGATCCTGGTCGGAGTCAACTCTCAGACGGTCATGTTTCAAGGGCATCTCCCAGATTATAGAAGTGGAGCAGTCGCCATGGAGACCAACGCAATGTATTGCGGATTGAACTTTTGATACTTTTAGAACCGTGCCCCAGAATTGCTGCCCCCCCCCCCCCCCATCTAAGTTATTGTAAAATAGACAAATAACAGAATTGCAGCCAATGCATAAAACAAGAGAAGAACAGAGTTGGCCCTGTATAATGCATTGTTATAAAGTGACAGTGTGTAAAGATGTAACTCTGCATTATCCATGGCCAGCTGAGCTCTTCTGTATATTCTTCTATACATTGTGCAGGGTCTGGTGAGTTTCTCCTGCTAGAAGAACAGAGTTGGTACTGTATAATGCATTGTTATATAGTGACAGTGTGTAAAGATGTAACTCTGCATTATCCATGGCCAGCTGAGCTCTTCTGTATATTCTTCTATACATTGTGCAGGGTCTGGTGAGTTTCTCCTGCTAGAAGAACAGAGTTGGCCCTGTATAATGCATTGTTATATAGTGACAGTGTGTAAAGATGTAACTCTGCATTATCCATGGCCAGCTGAACTCTTCTATATATTCTTCTATACATTGTGCAGGGTCTGGTGAGTTTCTCCTGCTAGAAGAACAGAGTTGGTCCTGTATAATGCATTGTTATAAAGTGACAGTGTGTAAAGATGTAACTCTGCATTATCCATGACCAGCTGAGCTCTTCTATATATTCTATACATTGTGCAGGGTCTGGTGAGTTTCTCCTCCTAGAAGAACAGAGTTGGTCCTGTATAATGCATTGTTATATAGTGACAGTGTGTAAAGATGTAACTCTGCATTATCCATGGCCAGCTGAGCTCTTCTATATATTATCTATACATTGTGCAGGGCCTGGTGAGTTTCTCCAGCTAGAAGAACAGAGTTGGTCCTGTATAATGCATTGTTATAAAGTGACAGTGTGTAAAGATGTAACTCTGCATTATCCATGGCCAGCTGAGCTCTTCTATATATTCTTCTATACATTGTGCAGGGTCTGGTGAGTTTCTCCAGCTAGAAGAACAGAGTTGTCCTGTATAATGCATTGTTATAAAGTGACAGTGTGTAAAGATGTAACTCTGCATTATCCATGGCCAGCTGAGCTCTACTATATATTCTTCTATACACTGTGCAGGGTCTGGTGAGTTTCTCATGCTAGAAGAACAGAGTTGGTCCTGTATAATGCATTGTTATAAAGTGACAGTGTGTAATGATGTAACTCTGCATTATCCATGGCCAGCTGAGCTCTTCTATATATTCGTCTATACATTGTGCAGGGTCTGGTGAGTTTCTCCTACTAGAAGAACAGAGTTGGTCCTGTATAATGCATTGTTATAAAGTGACAGTGTGTAAAGATGTAACTCTGCATTATCCATGGCCAGCTGAGCTCTTCTATATATTCTTCTATACATTGTGCAGGGCCTGGTGAGTTTCTCCTGCTAGAAGAACAGAGTTGGTCCTGTATAATGCATTGTTATAAAGTGACAGTGTGTAAAGATGTAACTCTGCATTATCCTTGGCCAGCTGAGCTCTTCTATATATTATATACATTGTGCAGGGTCTGGTGAGTTTCTCCTGCTAGAAGAACAGAGTTGGCCCTGGATAATGCGTAGTTATAAAGTGACAGTGTGTAAAGATGTAACTCTGCATTATCCATGGCCAGCTGAGCTCTTCTATATATTCTTCTATACATTGTGCAGGGTCTGGTGAGTTTCTCCTGCTAGAAGAACAGAGTTGGCCCTGTATAATGCATTGTTATAAAGTGACAGTGTGTAAAGATGTAACTCTGCATTATCCATGGCCAGCTGAGCTCTTCTATATATTCTTCTATACATTGTGCAGGGTCTGGTGAGTTTCTCCTGCTAGAAGAACAGAGTTGGCCCTGTATAATGCATTGTTATAAAGTGACAGTGTGTAAAGATGTAACTCTGCATTATCCATGACCAGCTGAGCTCTTCTATATATTCTATACATTGTGCAGGGTCTGGTGAGTTTCTCCTCCTAGAAGAACAGAGTTGGTCCTGTATAATGCATTGTTATATAGTGACAGTGTGTAAAGATGTAACTCTGCATTATCCATGGCCAGCTGAGCTCTTCTATATATTCTTCTATACACTGTGCAGGGTCTGGTTAGTTTCTCCTGCTAGAAGAACAGTGTTGGCCCTGTATAATGCATTGTTATAAAGTGACAGTGTGTAAAGATGTAACTCTGCATCATCCATGGCCAGCTGAGCTCTTCTATATATTCTTCTATACATTGTGCAGGGTCTGGTGAGTTTCTCCTGCTAGAAGAACAGTGTTGGCCCTGTATAATGCATTGTTATATAGTGACAGTGTGTAAAGATATAACTCTGCATTATCCATGGCCAGCTGAGCTCTTCTATATATTCTTCTATACATTGCGCAGGGTCTGGTGAGTTTCTCCAGCTAGAAGAACAGAGTTGGTCCTGTATAATGCATTGTTATAAAGTGACAGTGTGTAAAGATGTAACTCTGCATTATCCATGGCCAGCTGAGCTCTTCTATATATTCTTCTATACACTGTGCAGGGTCTGGTGAGTTTCTCCTGCTAGAAGAACAGTTGGTCCTGTATAATGCATTGTTATATAGTGACAGTGTGTAAAGATGTAACTCTGCATTATCCATGGCCAGCTGAGCTCCTCTATATATTCTTCTATACATTGTGCAGGGTCTGGTGAGTTTCTCCTGCTAGAAGAACAGAGTTGGTCCTGTATAATGCATTGTTATAAAGTGACAGTGTGTAAAGATGTAACTCTGTATTATCCATGGCCAGCTGAGCTCTTCTATATAATCTTATATACATTGTGCGGGGTCTGGTGAGTTTCTCCAGCTAGAAGAACAGAGTTGGTCCTGTATAATGCATTGTTATAAAGTGACAGTGTGTAAAGATGTAACTCTGTATTATCCATGGCCAGCTGAGCTCTTCTATATAATCTTATATACATTGTGCGGGGTCTGGTGAGTTTCTCCTGCTAGAAGAACAGTTGGCCCTGTATAATACATTGTTATAAAGTGACAGTGTGTAAAGATGTAGAAGCCCCAGTAAAATCATTTTTGATGTAATGTGCTGTAATCTGTTGAATTAATTCATATAACACATATATATATATATACAGATAATGAGCGTGGGGGTAATGGCCCCTTTGGAATGACCGCCAGCGCAGTTCTCCTGTAAGTCTTTCCCGCTAGGTTTCGGTTCAGGAAGCATCAGTATGAAGCTTGCTTTGTGCTTCGTGCCGCTGCGTTCGTCGTCCGTCACAGTGACTGACTGTGTAATATGTAAGAGGTTTGTAGGAATTGTTTAAATGCTGCATGTTAGCGCTGGGTCACTGGGATTGTGACCCCCATATCCCTTCTCAGCTGACAGAAAGATCTCCATGTTTATCCATCTCTCATCGCCTATAAACCTCCTCAGCGGCTCGGATGTAACCATTACACTGGGAATATACACAAATATACGATTTAGATGTGTCTGCGGTGTCTTCTGCTTATGACATCACCTTGTGCCCTGATTTTTCCATTGAAAATTAATTTGCATAACAGGCCACGGATGATGTCATAAGCATCACTGCTGCCGGCCCCTAACTTTGATGGCTTTACATTGAACTCTATGGAAGGTCCATTTTCCTTTCTCCCGATTTGGTCTGCCTGGCTATTAAATTCTACAGACATTTCTCCAGCCTTAAAATACAGGGTTTTGGAACCAGCGAATCTTCAGTGTGCCCCTGCTTGGGCTCTGCTTCACTCCACCTTCACGGCTCTCCTGAGAGTGATGGGGGTTCCCTGGGGTGCTGTTGGTGCATGCGTCTCAAGTCCTGAGAGCGCAGTTTGGAGAGTATTCTCAGCAGCCGGATAGTAGGTGACAGTTTCCAAGTCTATAGTTTGCTTTGTGATAACATACAGAAACCATACTTGTCAGAGCGTGCAAAAACAAACCAAGTTAAATCAATGTCATCTTCTCCACTACAGGTATTAAAACAAGCCCCTCTATTCAGTCTCACCCCCACCAAAAATACATTCATTATCACAAAACACAGCATGGCTTCTAGTCAATATATTGGAAGATCTTTTGTCCTATTATGGCTTCTGTTTTTGTGAAACATAGATGCAAACAGTCCTGGATTTGCTGGGACAGTCCTGTTTTTTTAAAATGTTTTAAAAAATTTTTAATGGGGGGAGGTCTTTCCCGGTATTAATATTCTCTATGCAGTATGCATTGCACTGTACACAGGCAGCATTGCTTTTAAACTGCATGCTTACTAGAAGTATATCCTGGGAACGGTAGACTAAAAATTGGCATTAATGCAGCTGAATAAAGGTTAAATCTGGGTCAAGGTTCTAAACGTGCAACAGTCCACGCTAACGTTCCGTTAGTTTGCATGGCGATTGCTCCGCTTTAAGAACTCTTTGCACGTAATCCCCGTTGTTGGTGAGTTTTTAGGAGCCAGCACACTCTCTAAACGTTGCATTAGATGTTGTGTTCTTTCTAAGTGATTTCGCAGCGGACACTAATGGTTTAGAAGCCGTCTCGCTTGAAGAGCTGTTTTCTGTTGGAAAACCCGCCATTTATAGACATTAAATAAAATGCAAAGGAGAAAAATAACGAGAACTTTTGTCATAAGTGTTACATTTTGTTTTTTTACATTAAGCCATTTTCTGCTACATTAACTTCAAATTCCCCAGGTTGTAAGAAGCTGCTCGGTAGAAATACTGATAAGTGACATTTGTTTGCTCTAAACCAGCAAATGTCTGTCCCTCTCCCCCCCCGAAATGCGTCGTTTGGGGTCTGCCAACGTGATCAGTCTTGTAACTGGTGTAAAGGATTTCTTTGCACCTTACACTCCCCCCCTTGGCTGGGAGAGGGGGCTAGATTTTCCACACCGCCCACTAGAGAGGTATGGTTGGGGGAACTTAAATCTAAACTTTACTTATACTTTGAATGTAGAAAATACAAAATGATGAGAAATGATCTATATATTGTGTCAGAAGAATTGCAGCAAATGCATCAAATAAAAAGCAAATGTCTTAAATGTTTCTGTGGTGTCACTCTTTATGACATCACTTGTGGCCTGATATCCAAGTTATTCAATGAGAAATATGCCGTGTGTCAGGCCATGAGGTGATGTCATTAGCAGTAGACACCACAGAATTATTTACAACACAGATTTCTCTATAATAACACAATATATGTAAATACTTCTCCTTCCTCCGCGTTGACACCCAAACTGCGTTGGTCATTATTGTTTAAAGGGGAAACACACCAAGCTGAAATGAGACCGAGTGACTTATTACCAGATCTGCACACGCAGCGAATGTAACACCCATGTGATGAGACTTGCTACAAAAACGCTAAATTCCTCGCGGAGCTGTGACATTGCTGGATGGATAATAAGGGTGGTTTATTTGGTTCTTGCATTGTGATAGATTGCCTGGACTGGTGGTCCGTACCTTTAAAGTGCAACTGTCAGCAGAAATATCTAACTTATGATTGATTAAAAGATTGCAACAAGTGTAGACATTTTCAATTAAAATGTTTTAATGGATCTTTGGTCCTTATAGCTCTGTGATTCTCAATGGGTGTGCTGCAAGAAAAACAAAATATCCTCCCCCTGAGCTATACAGAGCAAAGATTCTAAACAACATGTCCGTCCCCTGATAGAGCTATACAGAGCAAAGATTCTAAACAACATGTCCGTCCCCTGATAGAGCTATACAGAGCAAAGATTCTAAACAACATGTCCGCCCCTGATAGAGCTATACAGAGCAAAGATTCTAAACAACATGTCCGCCCCTGATAGAGCTATACAGAGCAAAGATTCTAAACAACATGTCTGCCCCCTGATAGAGCTATACAGAGCAAAGATTCTAAACAACATGTCCGTCCCCTGATAGAGCTATACAGAGCAAAGATTCTAAACAACATGTCTGCCCCCTGATAGAGCTATACAGAGCAAAGATTCTAACAACATGTCCGCCCCTGATAGAGCTATACAGAGCAAAGATTCTAACCAACATGTCTGCCCCCTGATAGAGCTATACAGAGCAAAGATTCTAAACAACATGTCCGTCCCCTGATAGAGCTATACAGAGCAAAGATTCTAACCAACATGTCTGCCCCCTGATAGAGCTTTATAGAGCAAAGATTCTAAACAACATGTCTGCCGCCTGATAGAGCTATACAGAGCAAAGATTCTAAACAGCATGTTTGCCCCCTGATAGAGCTATACAGAGCAAAGATTCTAATCAACATGTCTGCCCCCTGATAGAGCTATACAGTGCAAAGATTCTAACCAACATGTCTTCCCCCTGATAGAGCTATACAGAGCAAATATTCTAACCAACATGTCCGCCCCCTGATAGAGCTATACAGAGCAAAGATTCTAAACAGCATGTTTGCCCCCTGATAGAGCTATACAGAGCAAAGATTCGAACCAACATGTCTGCCCCCTGATAGAGCTATACAGAGCAAAGATTCCAAACAGCATGTCTGCCCCCTGATAGAGCTATACAGAGCAAAGATTCTAAACATGTCCACCCCCTGATAGAGCTATACAGAGCAAATATTCTAAACAACATGTCCGTCCCCTGATAGAGCTATACAGATCAAAGATTCTAAATAACATGTCCTCCCCTGATAGAGCTATACAGAGCAAAGATTCTAAACATGTCCACCCCCTGATAGAGCTATACAGAGCAAATATTCTAAACAACATGTCCGTCCCTTGATAGGGGGCAGAACTCTCCAGTCATATCTTCCTTTATCTGACCGCCTCCTGATAGAGCTATACAGAGCAAAGATTCTAAACAATATGTCCGCCCCCTGATAGAGCTATACAGATCAAAGATTCTAAACAACATGTCCACCCCTGATAGAGCTATACAGAGCAAAGATTCTAAACAACATGTCAGCCCCCTGATAGAGCTATACAGAGCAAAGATTCTAAACAACATGTCCGCCCCCTGATAGAGCTATACAAAGCAAACATTCTAAACAACATGTCCGTCCCCTGATAGAGCTATACAGAGCAAAGATTCTAAACAACATGTCAGCCCCCTGATAGAGCTATACAGAGCAAAGAGGGCTAATAAGGTAGGTTATTTTTATTTTCTTTCATTAAAGTATTTCTATTTAATCGGTTTAATCTTTCAGTCAAACATAAGGTATGTTGTTGCCGACAGTTGTCCTTTTAACACTGATGCATCATATCGCCAGGGTTTTTGTTGAATCAGTATTTTGTTTGATGGCAGACATGTCTATATATTCTTACAAATGTTACTAAAGTAACCTTTATAGTAACCTGAATAGGGAATGGAATTGTAACTTGTATTCCAGTGACAGGAACGTCCCACTCATCACCCCCTGTAAGTTCCTATTTAATGCATTTCCCCCTCTCTCTTAGCTGATATCCCACCATGAAACCTTTCCACACGCAGCCGGTGTATTATTATAATTCAGAACTTCATTTCTGCATGTATTGTCTAAGTGGCAGCCGTTATATAAACCCAGCTGTTTCCCTGTTAAATGTATTTTAGTTTTTCAGTACTTTTTTCTTAGAAGATGGCAATTCCTTTAATAGAGGCCTCTATTGGGGGGGGGGGGGTCGGGGGCACTGCTCATAGTTTGCAGAGATACAATCTCAGAAGCGAGCGCCTGGCTCCATGGAATTGGTTAGTAAATGCAGAGATCAAAATATGTTTTGGATAGTGGAGTAGCCGAGTCCAGGGGGCCCAGTGCACTAATATTTTTCAGGCTTGCAATCTGCTGGTAACCTGTGTTATTAAATAAATACAATTAATATATATATATATATATATATATATATATATATATATATATATATATATATATATATATATATATATATATATATATATATGGCTGTAGGTGGAATCTTCGGATGCAGGCCCAGAGAAGGAGTAGCATTGCCCCCAGCCTGTACCTTTAGTGGGCTTGCTGTGGTACACAGGGGAGGGCTGGCAAAGAGAGCAATTGCTCCCAGCCCCATGCTAGCCCCCCCCCGTGCTCTCTGATATATATCAATGATCAGTGAAATGCCCCAGTCGGTTGGCTGCACATTTAAGATATTTGAATATTGACATACATTGGGAGTTAGGATGTTTTGTGCCAATTTATTCCTGGGGTAAATTGAAAAAAACAGAAACTTTCCTATGGAACTTTTATCCAAACACATGGATTAAACGGGCAGTTACAGCGGAATAAATCAATTTCCAGTTCTCCTGTAGTTTTTACATTTCAAATAATTTTTTGCCGGGGCTGCTTAATTCTGTAACATTCCAATGAGGAGGGGCTTAGAGAGATGGGCGGGACTGTTACTATAGTAACACCAATAACTCTATTACACTTTATTTGCTGTTTCCTTTAATTCCCATATTGCAGCTGGCGCTATACATGAAGGTGTGTGAAGAAGGTTAGAGGACTCTGGTTCCTGAATCACTGAGTCATAAAGCTTTATTACACATGCAGAGGTGTAAAATGCCACGGGGATTAGTGAGCCGTGGTCACAGGAGATGTGGCTCTCCCCCCTGCCTGGGTGTTATATCTGTGAAAGGGACAATCGCAGGGAATTGCGAAGATAATGTTGAACTTATGGCCAAGGTAGCCGAGTTGGATAACGCTCCCATTCAGCTAGAAATACTAGATCCAATACAGATACAGAACAGAAAACAAGTAATGTCAGCATTGTGTCTGCACAACCTCACGAAGTAAGCACAGATTAGAAGGAAAGTGTGTTATTTGTCTGTCCCCTATTTAATGTGTTATTTAAATGTCTGTTCACCTTGTAGAATAATATGCAAATGTTCTTCCAGGTAGCCGTTCATTTTGCATATGGTGCACAATATGACATCATAAACCGGCGCGGTGGGGCTGTCGGCCGGCGGTGGAGATGTCGAGTTGTCGGCCGGCGCGGTGGAGTCTTTTTTGCACAGATTGTTATACAGGGTGTTAGATTTTTCTGTAGATTTGGATACAGACCTGATAATGTGGCTAGAGAAGGACAGGTGCATCTCTCTCTCTCATCCTGGATCCTGTGTAAATCGAGAATACCTTTTGTTTACAGAACATTTGCCAAAACATGAGGCTTCGGATTGTGTATTGTGCAGGAAGGGTATAGAGAGAAGCAGTTAATCTGGTCTGAGTACCTGCATGGCTTTGTATGAATTCCCTTTTATAACGAGTTCTGCATTCCTCCAGCCAGAGAGGCACCTTACATCTGATACGCCGCGCCTTCCTGATACACCGCGCCGCGCCTCCCTGATACACCGCGCCGCACATTCCTGATACACCGCGCCGCGCCTCCCTGATACACTGCGCCGCGCCTCCCTGATACGCCGCGCCTTCCTGATACACTGCGCCGCGCCTCCCTGATACACTGCGCCTCCCTGATACACTGCGCCTCCCTGATACACTGCGCCTCCCTGATACACTGCGCCTCCCTGATACACTGCGCCTCCCTGATACACTGCGCCTCCCTGATACACTGCGCCTCCCTGATACACTGCGCCTCCCTGATACACTGCGCCTCCCTGATACACCGCGCCGCACCTCCCTGATACACTGCGCCTTCCTTATACACCACGCCTTCCTGATACACTGCGCCTTCCTGATACACTGCGCCTTCCTGATACACTGCGCCTTCCTGATACACTGCGCCTCCCTGATACACCGCGCCTCCCTGATACACCGCGCCTTCCTGATACACCGCGCCTTCCTGATACACCGCGCCTTCCTGATACACTGCGCCTTCCTGATACACTGCGCCTTCCTGATACACTGCGCCTTCCTGATACACTGCGCCTTCCTGATACACTGCGCCTTCCTGATACACTGCGCCTTCCTGATACACTGCGCCTTCCTGATACACTGCGCCTCCCTGATACACTGCGCCTCCCTGATACACTGCGCCTCCCTGATACACCGCGCCTCCCTGATACACCGCGCCTCCCTGATACACCGCGCCTTCCTGATACACCGCGCCTTCCTGATACACCGCGCCTCCCTGATACACTGCGCCTTCCTGATACACTGCGCCTTCCTGATACACTGCGCCTCCCTGATACACTGCGCCTCCCTGATACACTGCGCCTCCCTGATACACCACTCCGCACCTTCCTGATACGCTGCGCCTCCCTGATACACTGCGCCTCCCTGATACTCCACGCCTTCCTGATACACCACTCCGCACCTTCCTGATACGCCGCACCTCCCCGATACGCCGCGCCTCCCCGATACGCCGCGCCTCCCCGATATGCCGCGCCTCCCCGATACGCCGCGCCTCCCCGATACGCCGCGCCTCCCCGATACGCCGCGCCTCCCTGATACGCCGCGCCTCCCTGATACGCCGCGCCTCCCTGATAGGCCTTCCTGATACGCAGCGCCTCCCTGATACACCACTCCGCGCCTCCCTGATACGCCACACCTTTCTGTTCCTAGGTTGGCGCTCTTTAGCATGCCCTCTATGGACTGGGCCCAAAACAACGTTTAATCTGTGTAACCATATTAACACATTCAGGTTCCAGGTATGGCAGACAATAGGTTATTTAGTAACATGGCCTCTCACCCCTACACTAAATTACTCCTCTTTCTGTAAAAAGTTATTTTGGAGGCTTAGTGGCAGAGAAAAGGTCTGGCTATTTTTTACGGACTCGTCAGTATTTTATAAACATATGAGGGGGATTTATTGTCATCGGCGTCTGTTCTGGTCAGTGACCGTGATATACATTCTTGCTGCTTTTTGATTGGCTCAGATCT
The DNA here is from genome assembly GCA_036172795.1 of Pelodytes ibericus. Classification (NCBI taxonomy): domain Eukaryota; kingdom Metazoa; phylum Chordata; class Amphibia; order Anura; family Pelodytidae; genus Pelodytes; species Pelodytes ibericus. Next base: position 5,527,678 of record CM069863.1, on the reverse strand, counting down.
CTAATTAGAAAGCAGATTAGATTTCACATATATTCGTTTCGTGTGTTATTACACAGTCACTCACTCTCCAACACACAGGGCATAGAACAGTCAAACCTCGTACCTTTTACACATATATTTCATCGTCTCCCAATATGCTCTTTCGTATAGTAGCCTTGGATTTTGTAGCATTATTAATTCTTTAAACACATATTTAGTGTTGATTTTTCTCCCATACTCCTGACTTCCCTTAAAGACATTTAAATACGATAATCAGGATTCCTTTCCTGTTTAAAACTAAAACAGTATTAATAATTACTTTTATTACTCTTAAATCTGCTGCACATTACAGCTAGACAATCAACTCTGGCTTCGTAATCAACTTAATTTCTGCATATCTCAAAAGCCGACAGATATTTAATGCCATCTATGCATCCTCTGTCTTTCCCACCGAAATTCCTTACCCATCAAGTCAAATTATTAAGCATTAATTGGTTTTTGTAGCCGTGCCAGTGCAGGGGAATGCAGAGAAGGCATGCTGTATAGCATGTGAAAAGTACTCTGACAGAGTGCCAGCGAGTGAGAGAGTGCCAAAAACATTTTACACAACAGGAATTTCCAGCTACTAAACCAACGAGCAAAACAATTCCAGTGTGGTGTGTCTCCTTCACTGCTGCTAAAAATCTGTATTATATTCCACTTAAAATTCCACCTAACACAAAAAGAGAGAGAGAGAGAGAGAGAAAATCTTGTTATTTTGCACATTTAGATTGGGCTACATGTGTGCATATTAAAGTACTCATTTGTATAACACCAGCCCTGTATATCTGTAAGATAGAGCATTTGTTTTCTCTTGCCAGATAACATTTCTGGGGTAAAGTTCTAAAAGTGATGTCATCAGCAGGAGCATTCTGTTGGTTTCCATGGTGACTAGTATGGGGACTAGTATTGAAGAAAAGGTGGCAGCCCTATTGGCTGCTGCCGGTCAAAGGATTAACTGGCATGTACACTTCTTCTCCCCGTAGGGTCAGCGGTACCTTAATTATTTGTAGGCATTAAAGCACTCCCAGGAGACACATTTTTGTCAAATAACATCCTGTCTGGTAACATCAGCCCCCTGCAAAAATGTGAAAACCGATTATAAAATAACACCACTATAAGACCAAAACATTTAAACCACATTTTTGATAAATTAGGCACAAATAGCCTATCATTTACAAGAGGATAATGTGGGCTATCGTATTAAAGACACAGCACAAAAATATATTATAAAATAACACCACATTACTATAAGACCAAAACATTTAAACCACATTTTTGATAAATTAGGCACAAATAGCCTATCATTTACAAGAGGATAATGTGGGCTATCGCATTAAAGACACAGCACAAAAATAAAATATAAAATAACACCACAGCACTATAAAACAATGAAGGTCATGTATAAAAACTCCCGCACTGTAAAGTGCCGGTTAGATGTATAAAAAGGCGCAATCTCTGTTGCTTATGTAAAATGGAGATTGAGCTTTTTTGTTAATAAATTGCGACATTTTTTTTATATATACATTGGCTGCGCTGGCACAACCAGAATTCGGGCTCTTTATTTATATTTTTAAGCTGTTGTAACCTTGGTTTTGTGACTCCGGCTTCAATACTTGTGAAACGTGGATCCTGCGAAGTTAAAGATTGTATCTCGGTTTCCTCCCGGCCATTATAGAATTACAGGACTTATTACGCTGCCAATCAACTCCTGATTGGATAAAGCATCCCGCTGCCCAGACCTGTTCACAGCCATTTAAATATCGAGCTGTGTTTTTGGCAAATAACCCCGGCTGCAATTTGTACACATTCCATTACAATTATCTGTGTGACAAGTAGTGAATTCACATGCAACAGAGATTAAATGACATTTGACTCAGACAGAAAGTGTAACAAGTTAGTGTGTATTAAAACATAAAGAAGTTCTGCTTAATTGAGAGATTGTATCAAATGTAGGAATGTTTAATGGAAGAATATAAATAAAGTCTCTTATTGAGCCCTCTTTACTCTATATAGCTCTATCAGGGGGCGGACATGTTGTTTAGAATCTTTGCTCTGTATAGCTCTATCAGGGGGCGGACATGTTGTTTAGAATTTTTGCTATGTATAGCTCTATCAGGACATGTTGTTTAGAATCTTTGCTCTGTATAGCTCTATCAGGGGGCAGACATGTTTAGAATCTTTGCTCTGTATAGCTCCATCAGGGGGCAGACATGTTTAGAATCTTTGCTCTGTATAGCTCTATCGGGGGGGGGCATGTTGTTTAGAATCTTTGCTCTATATAGCTCTATCAGGGGCGGACATGTTGTTTAGAATCTTTGCTCTGTATAGCTCTATCAGGGGGCAGCCATGTTGATTAGACTCTTTGCCCTGTCTAGCTCTATCAGGGGGCTGACAGGTTGTTTAGAATCTTTGTTCTGTATAGCTCTATCAGGGGGCACACATGTTGTTTAGAATCTTTGCTCTGTATAGCTCTATCAGGGGGTGGACATGTTGTTTAGAATCTTTGCTCTGTATAGCTCTATCAGGGGACAGACATGTTGGTTAGAATCTTTGCTCTGTGTCCACAGTTAGGCCAAGACAGACCCGAATTTGACTGGACAGCACCTCTTAAAAAACGTGACTGCCCCAGCAAACTCAGGACTACTGGCAAGTAATGCCAGGAACACGACCGTTTGTGAAAGTCCTGATCACAGCTGCATTCAGTCATCGCGGTAGGAATGAATTGCTAAATGACTTTTCTGAGGACAATTTGAATCTGCACAGTGCGTGCTTTCCTTTAATCACTAACCTTAATCACTTAATTTACCTGCAATGCCGTATTTAAAGCATTAGCAGGAGCAGAGCCTCCGCTAGGGAATTAAGATATTGTCTACTGTCAAATTGCTTTATTGACTTCTTCTTTTTTTAACAAATGAGAAGCGCGGCAGGATTTGAACTCGGTGTTCAGAAATGTAATTTGGCTTTTCACAAGAGATTATTGCTTTATCGAATTTCAATAGATAGCCCAACATTACACTGCGCACATTTTACCAGTTTAATTCACTGTAATTTCACCTAATTGTATAATTGAATTTATATCTTGTGTTATGAGCTGGGGAGGTGGGGATGGCGGATTATTGTGATTAGACATTTCTAAGGGAAATAACGCTATGTAATATCTATAGATTAGAACAGACACAAATAACTTGTTGGTAGATCACAACGATTTGTCCCATCTACGGACAAATCCACTACCCTCTCAGTAATGTAATACTTTCATTAGTCTCTGACCTTATCTTATATCTAGGATAGCCTTATACCTATCCCATGCATGCTTAAACTCCCTCACTGTATTAACCTCTACCACTTCTGCTGGAAGACTATTCCATACATCCACTACCCTCTCAGTAATGTAATACTCTCATTAGTCCCTGGCCTTATCTTATATCTAGGATAGCCTTATACCTATCCCATGCATGCTTAAACTCCCTCACTGTATTAACCTCTACCACTTCTACTAGAAGACTATTCCATGTATCCACTACCCTCTCCGTAAAGGCAATACTTCCTGATATTATTTTTAAACCTTTATCGCTTTAACTTAAGAAGATGTCCCCCGATTCTGAATGTTCCAGGGATGTGCAGCCCTGAAGAATGTTCTAGGTATGTGCAGCACTGCAGAATGTTCCAGGTATGTGCAGCCGTGCAGAATGTTCTAGGTATGTGCAGCACTGCAGAATGTTCCAGGTATGTGCAGCCCTGCAGAATGTTCCAGGGATGTGCAGCCCTGAAGAATGTTCTAGGTATGTGCAGCCCTGCAGAATGTTCTAGGTATGTGCAGCACTGCAGAATGTTCCAGGTATGTGCAGCCCTGCAGAATGTTCTAGGTATGTGCAGCCCTGCAGAATGTTCCAGGTATGTGCAGCCCCACAGAATGTTCTAGGTATGTGCAGCACTGCAGAATGTTCCAGGGATGTGCAGCCCTGCAGAATGTTCTAGGTATGTGCAGCCCTGCAGAATGTTCTAGGTATGTGCAGCCCCGCAGAATGTTCTAGGTATGTGCAGCCCTGCAGAATGTTCTAGGTATGTGCAGCCCTGCAGAATGTTCTAGGTATGTGCAGCCCTGCAGAATGTTCCAGGTATGTGCAGCCCTGCAGAATGTTCTAGGTATGTGCAGCCCTGCAGAATGTTCTAGGTATGTGCAGCCCTGCAGAATGTTCTAGGTATGTGCAGCCCTGCAGAATGTTCTAGGTATGTGCAGCCCTGCAGAATGTTCTAGGTATGTGCAGCCCCGCAGAATGTTCTAGGTATGTGCAGCCCTGCAGAATGTTCTAGGTATGTGCAGCCCCGCAGAATGTTCTAGGTATGTTCAGCACTGCAGAATGTTCTAGGTATGTGCAGCCCCGCAGAATGTTCTAGGTATGTGCAGCCCTGCAGAATGTTCCAGGTATGTGCAGCCCTGCAGAATGTTCTAGGTATGTGCAGCCCTTCAGAATGTTCCAGGTATGTGCAGCCCTGCAGAGTGTTCTAGGTATGTGCAGCACTGCAGAATGTTCCAGGGATGTGCAGCCCTGCAGAATGTTCTAGGTATGTGCAGCCCTGCAGAATGTTCTAGGTATGTGCAGCCCCGCAGAATGTTCCAGGGATGTGCAGCCCCGCAGAATGTTCCAGGGATGTGCAGCCCCGCAGAATGTTCTAGGTATGTGCAGCACTGCAGAATGTTCCAGGGATGTGCAGCACTGCAGAATGTTCCAGGTATGTGCAGCCCTGCAGAATGTTCTAGGTATGTGCAGCCCTGCAGAATGTTCTAGGTATGTGCAGCCCTGCAGAATGTTCTAGGTATGTGCAGCACTGCAGAATGTTCCAGGGATGTGCAGCCCTGCAGAATGTTCTAGGTATGTGCAGCCCTGCAGAATGTTCTAGGTATGTGCAGCCCTGCAGAGTGTTCTAGGTATGTGCAGCCCTGCAGAATGTTCTAGGTATGCCAATTGTGCAGTGCTTCGATTTATATTGGTGGTTTTAACTGTGTAAATTACAGCAGCCTTGTACCGTGTGTAGATTATCTTATCATTAGTCCTTTCCCGTGATCTAATGTGGCTTGTTCATGAGATGTTTTACAGTCATCCCTGTGAACGAGGCCTAAAAGAATCAAGTATGATGAACGAGCGTGAGGTTTTTTTTTACCAGCCATTTTCCGTCTCTTTTTTTTCGCTGCCAATGACCCCTGAGGAAGATGCTGAGCAAATGTGTTCATAAAATACAACCAGTATATTACCCTGCACACAGAACGTCCCCCTGGAGCAATAAAACATGTTCTCTCTGAATCCCGCTATGATAAAAAGACGGATTTGTTGAAAGATCAGTGAAGTGGGGCAGAAACACTAAATATTATGTGTTATCGCGCTGATATATGTTCCTCTGTCGGCCTGCTTCGTGGTCTTATTGGAATTCCACGTGGCAGACTAGGAACGTGGATTGAAATAATATTTGACTTTGGGCCAAGGGAAAATTCAACCTTACGGTCCCAAAAGCCTTTGTTTTAGAAACAATATTAATAATAATAATAATTATGCTTTGTGGGTGGAACAAACAGCCGGAGTTTAGCTTGAAGTGGGAGGAGGTATAAGTGAACCCGGCCTATAATTATTATTATAAATAAACAGCATCACACTTCCCGCACGATGATGTCATACCGCGCATGTATCGAAACATCCTGTGCGTTATTCTGGGACTGCTGCCATCGTTTATTAATCTTTCTATTTGTTTTCTTTTTTAGCCACAATCACAGGACCACAACTTTTAGACATCCCGTCACAGGAGAAATATCCCCGGAAAATTATGAGTTTGATTTGCGGGAGGGGTAAGTACTTTGAAATGTAAAGTTTTCTTTCCAGCTTTCTTGTCCGTTATTTATTCTCTGGAGAAATTAAATTAAAAATAATAATCTTCTTTCCCTACCGCTGGCCCCTAATGTTTTTCTTTCTTAGAACTCTCCATTTCCGTGGCTCCTCAATGGGTCTGCGTGGCTTCTAATGTCTAGAAACATTTGTCAAGCCTTGTCTTGGAAGTCTTTTAAATACCTGTACTATGTGGAAAAGATCCCCCAATCTCCCTCCCCCCCCCCCCCCTATATTAGAAGGACCGTATCACCTAAACATGTTTTACTGTAAATATAGAAAATAAAATAAAATGGCAAAAATTATCTTTTACATTGTGTTGGCAGAAGTGCATGCAAATTTGTAACTGTGTCACCTGTTTATGACATCACCAGTGGCGTGATATGCATTTTCCCATAGAGCCACAAGGTGATGTGACATTTAAAACACATGTTGTCCTAAGTTAGGCATTAGCTTTCCCTTCTGCTCACACAATGTGCAGATCGTCTTCAATCGCCATCTTATTTATTGTCTAGAGTCACAGTATAAGCGGTGCTTGGGTGACGCGGCCCCTTTAAGAATCAGGAATCCTTTCCATGAATCACAGATCTGTTGGGTTCATTGCATGTTGCTTCTATTCTCCTGAAGTCTATGGGACACAGCATGACTTCTCTGTGCCGTGTTACCGTGCATGATGTATGTGAATGAATCATCGGCATCTCATTCTCTCCCATCATGGACCCACGGAATAACTGGGGAGGAGAGTGGGAGATAGGGAGGGGTGGGGGGGGGGCTCTGATCTATACATTGTGTTAGTGGAATCATATTCTGTACCAAAGAGTATGATGCAAACGTGTGTGAATGGACCACTACCGGCAACAAATCAAGTTGTGTTTATTTGACATTTTAAATATTCTTTCATGAAAGAATGCACATAATGTACCCTATTATATCTCTATCAGGGGGCGGACATGTTGTTTGGAATCTTTGCCCTGTATAGCTATATCAGGGGGCGGACATGTTGTTTGGAATCTTTGCCCTGTATTGCTCTATCAGGGGGCAGACATGTTGTTTAGAATCTTTGCTCTTTATAGCTCTATCAGGGGGCGGACATGTTGTATGGAATCTTTGCTCTGTATAGCTCTATCAGGGGGTGGACATGATGTTTAGAATCTTTGCCCTGTATAGCTCTATCAGGGGCGGAAATGTGGTTTAGAATCTTTGCTCTGTATAGCTCTATCACGGGGCGGATATGTTGTTTAGAATCTTGGATCAGATCTTCCTTCATCTGACCCAAGATTCTAAATATGTCCTCCCCTCATAGAGCTATACAGAGCAAAGATTTAATGAAGTTTAATTTCAAGATTGCATGAAGTGAAGACATGTTATATAGAAATGCTTTAATGAAAGAATACAAATAAAGTACCTTATTGAGCCATCTTTACTCCATTTAGCTCTACCAGGAGGCAGACATTTTGTTTAGAATCTTTGATCAGATCTTTGTTCATCTGAACCAAGGTGAGTGAAGATCTGACCCAAGATTCTAACCAACATGTCTGCCCCCTGAGAGAACGACATGGAATAAAGATTCTAACCAACATGTCAGCCCCCTGAGAGAACTATATGGAGTAAAGATTCTAACCAACATGTCTGTCCCCTGAGAGAAATATATGGAGTAAAGATTCTAACCAACATGTCTGCCCCCTGAGAGAACTATATGGAGTAAAGATTCTAACCAACATGTCTGCCCCCTGAGAGAACTATATGGAGTAAAGATTCTAACCAACATGTCTGCCTCCTGAGAGAACTATATGGAGTAAAGATTCTAACCAACATGTCTGCCTCCTGAGAGAACTATATGGAGTAAAGATTCCAACCAACATGTCTGCCTCCTGAGAGAACTATATGGAGCAAAGATTCTAACCAACATGTCTGCCCCCTGAGAGAACTATATGGAGTAAAGATTCTAACCAACATGTCTGCCCCCTGAGAGAACGATATGGAGTAAAGATTCTAACCAACATGTCTGCCCCCTGAGAGAACTATATGGAGCAAAGATTCTAACCAACATGTCTGCCCTCTGAGAGAACTATATGGAGTAAAGATTCTAACCAACATGTCTGCCCCCTGAGAGAGCTATATGGAGTAAAGATTCTAACCAACATGTCTGCCCCCTGAGAGAACTATATGGAGTAAAGATTCTAACCAACATGTCTGCCCCCTGAGAGAACGATATGGAGTAAAGATTCTAAACAACATGTCTGCCCCCTGAGAGAGCTATATGGAGTAAAGATTCTAACCAACATGTCTGCCTCCTGAGAAAACTATATGGAGTAAAGATTCTAACCAACATGTCTGCCCCCTGAGAGAGCTATATGGAGTAAAGATTCTAACCAACATGTCTGCCCCCTGAGAGAACTATATGGAGTAAAGATTCCAACCAACATGTCTGCCTCCTGAGAGAACTATATGGAGCAAAGATTCTAACCAACATGTCTGCCCCCTGAGAGAACTATATGGAGTAAAGATTCTAACCAACATGTCTGCCCCCTGAGAGAACGATATGGAGTAAAGATTCTAACCAACATGTCTGCCCCCTGAGAGAACTATATGGAGTAAAGATTCTAACCAACATGTCTGCCCCCTGAGAGAGCTATATGGAGTAAAGATTCTAACCAACATGCTTGCCCCTGAGAGAACTATATGGAGTAAAGATTCTAACCAACATGTTTGCCCCTGAGAGAACTATATGGAGCAAAGATTCTAACCAACATGTCTGCCCTCTGAGAGAACTATATGGAGTAAAGATTCTAACCAACATGTCTGCCCCCTGAGAGAGCTATATGGAGTAAAGATTCTAACCAACATGTCTGCCCCCCTGAGAGAACTATATGGAGCAAAGATTCTAACCAACATGTCTGCCCCCTGAGAGAACTATATGGAGTAAAGATTCTAACCAACATGTCTGCCCCCTGAGAGAACTATATGGAGCAAAGATTCTAACCAACATGTCTGCCCCCTGAGAGAACAATATGGAGTAAAGACTCTAACCAACATGTCTGCCCCCTGAGAGAACTATATGGAGTAAAGATTCTAACCAACATGTCTGTCCCCTGAGAGAACTATATGGAGTAAAGACTCTAACCAACATGTCTGCCCCCTGAGAGAACTATATGGAGTAAAGATGGCTCAATAAGGAACTTTATTTGTATTCTTTCATTCGAGAATTCCTTTATAAATCATCTACACTTGATACAATCTTTCAATTAAATATAAGTACATTTTTTGCTAAAGTTGTCCTTTAAGGAAGCACGATTTTTAAAAAAGTAGTATTATCCTTTTAGTGTGTTTGTGAGGTCACCTTGAGCCATTGAATGCAAATTTATATATGTGATTTGCATATCATGTCACTTTTTTTTTTATTGGGGCTTAATGCCAAATAATTATCATCTTAGATACGCAAATATAATGTAAAGTACTGTGTTTTAAAGAGAAGGTTAATGTTCCCTGAGGTTAGAGTATATATGCCGCGTCTTTACATTCAGTCTTGGCATGTATCCTGGAAATAATGACAAATGTTAAATTACTTTAGAATTTTTTTTTCTCCAATGCAAATCATTGCTTGAGAACAGGTGAATAGTTCCTGACACACCTACTCTCAAGAATGCGGATTCTCGGAAGTGTCAGGACGTTTGGTGGCATTGTGATGTATAATTATATTGCACAGTAATCACCCTATCAAACCTTTACATCTTGCAGAAGTGACCAGTGATTTTCTAAATTTGTTTAGGATTAAAATATGAATGATCTTTTTTATCATATAATTACTGAACTTTATTAATCCAACTAGTGCTGTGCAAGATAGAAATTAGATTTAGCCCAAATGTGTCCCGAAGCTCGTTAAGTAATTTGGCTCTGGCTAAAATGATCCATCACTCGTTAAGGCGCTACACAGGTGGATAACGAGTATAACAAATATTGCCTGATCTTGGGGGACAAACCGCTAATTACACAGATTGCATTTTATGTAAAAATACCATGGGAATTGGATGTTTATTTCCATACAGGTTGAGGGAATAGTAATTCTTGAATGTGATTATTCTCTTGTGTTCTTTTGTGTATTTTTTTTAGGTACCTTTTTAAATGTAGTGAATGTGTAGATCGGTTGATTTCAGCCATTTGGTTGTCTCTCCCATTATAGAGGTGCTTCTTTGCTGCCATGATTTTTAGGTTCTCCTATTTTACTTTAGTTGTAGAAAGATGTAAATTCCATCTTGTTGCGGAATACCAACCTCCAAGATTCCGTCTCGTTGCGGAATACCAACCTCCGATGTTCAGTCTCATTGCGGAATACCAACCTCCGAGGTTCCATCTCGTTGCGGAATACCAACCTCCGAGGTTCCGTCTCGTTGCGGAATACCAACCTCCAAGATTCCGTCTCGTTGCAGAATACCAACCTCCGAGGTTCAGTCTCGTTGCGGAATACCAACCTCCGAGGTTCAGTCTCGTTGCGGAATACCAACCTCCGAGGTTCCGTCTCGTTGCGGAATACCAACCTCCGAGGTTCCGTCTCGTTGCGGAATACCAACCTCCGAAGTTCCGTCTCGTTGCGGAATACCAACTTCCGAGGTTCCGTCTCGTTGCGGAATACCAACTTCCGAGGTTCCGTCTCGTTGCGGAATACCAAATTCCGAGGTTCTGTCTCGTTGCGGAATACCAACCTCCGAGGTTCTATCTCGTTGCGGAATACCAACCTCCGAGGTTCTATCTCGTTGCGGAATACCAACCTCCGAGGTTCAGTCTCGTTGCGGAATACCAACCTCCAAGGTTCCGTCTCGTTGCGGAATACCAACCTCCGAGGTTCCGTCTCGTTGCGGAATACCAACCTCCGAGGTTCCGTCTCGTTGCGGAATACCAACTTCCGAGGTTCCGTCTCGTTGCGGAATACCAAATTCCGAGGTTCTATCTCGTTGCGGAATACCAACCTCCGAGGTTCCGTCTCGTTGCGGAATACCAACTTCCGAGGTTCCGTCTCGTTGCGGAATACCAACCTCCGAGGTTCCGTCTCTTTGCGGAATACCAACCTCCAAGATTCCGTCTCGTTGCAGAATACCAACCTCCGAGGTTCTGTCTCGTTGCGGAATACCAACCTCCGAGGTTCCATCTCGTTGCGGAATACCAACCTCCGAGGTTCTGTCTCGTTGCGGAATACCAACCTCCAAGATTTCGTCTCGTTGCGGAATACCAACCTCCGAGATTTCGTCTCGTTGCGGAATACCAACCTCCGAGGTTCTGTCTCGTTGCGGAATACCAACCTCCGAGGTTCTATCTCGTTGCGGAATACCAACCTCCGAGGTTCCGTCTCTTTGCGGAATACCAACCTCCAAGATTCCGTCTCGTTGCAGAATACCAACCTCCGAGGTTCTGTCTCGTTGCGGAATACCAACCTCCGAGGTTCCATCTCGTTGCGGAATACCAACCTCCGAGGTTCTGTCTCGTTGCGGAATACCAACCTCCAAGATTTCGTCTCGTTGCGGAATACCAACCTCCGAGATTTCGTCTCGTTGCGGAATACCAACCTCCGAGGTTCTGTCTCGTTGCGGAATACCAACCTCCGAGGTTCCGTCTCGTTGCGGAATACCAACCTCCGAGGTTCTGTCTCGTTGCGGAATACCAACCTCCAAGATTTCGTCTCGTTGCGGAATACCAACCTCCGAGATTTCGTCTCGTTGCGGAATACCAACCTCCGAGGTTCTGTCTCGTTGCGGAATACCAACCTCCGAGGTTCCGTCTCGTTGCGGAATACCAACCTCCGAGGTTCTGTCTCGTTGCGGAATACCAACCTCCGAGGTTCCGTCTCGTTGCGGAATACCAACCTCCGAGGTTCTGTCTCGTTGCGGAATACCAACCTCTGATGGTTTTATATCGTTTAGTTTTGATTGGAAACAGAAAACGGCCCAAGCCAAGTTGTCCTCCGTAGTGGTCTCAGATTAGCGAATAATAGTTTCTCCAGTGGTCTGCTGTAGAGCGTGACACCAACAAAAGCTGCTTCTTTTTTCTTTTTTAGTAAGAGTTGCTCATGTGAGCTCAGTGCCTGACGGAGAGGCAGTAACACGTTGCCATAGCGACAGGTTACAACAATAGTGATCATGCTATGTGTGTGGTTTCTCTTTTCCGTTATATTTTGTGCTGTTCGTTCTCCTGATAATTGCAGTTTGTAAAGCGACAGACCACCTGGGGGAGAGACCTTAAATCTTTTTCCATCCATCCGCTCAGTTACCATGGCAGCAGAAGGTGAAGGTACTCCCACCTGAGAGCAAGACACAGGCAATGTTTACGCCCACCTGGCGCAATCGCGTTGACACTTTAAGAAACCGCCGCTGGCAGGCGCTAGATTCACGGGTTGTTTAAACTTTATACCATGCTGAATTAGCGCTGCCCAGTGCCATGTGACTCCATTTATTTTTTATACATGCAACAACAGTTGTGCAGATCACACTTTCTTTTTCGCATCCGTATCTAGAAGTTACATTTAATCTGCATCTTATTTACACAGCAGCAGTGAATCTCCCACCGAAGCAGAGACCACCACTTACTGTCACGTCACCTTATAAATCAGCTGTAATCAGTGTTGTATTTCTGTGTAAGCCGACGAGGCGTAGCATGGCAGACTGTAGGGGGCAACAGCAGAGCCAGCGCTATCAGTGTTGGTGGTCCATCCTCCCGTACTGCCTTGCACCGGCATCTGGACTGCCCCCACTAGATCACCAGGGAGCAATCTGGCACCGTGGAGAGGGATGTGGGGGCAATCTGGCACTGTGGAGAGGGAAATGGGGGGATATCTGGCACTGTGGAGAGGGATGTGGGGCAATATGGTACTGTGGAGAGGGATGTGGGGCAATATGGCACTGTGGAGATGGATGTGGGGGCAATCTGGCACTGTGGAGAGGGATGTGGGGCAATATGGCACTGTGGAGATGGATGTGGGGGCAATCTGGCACTGTGGAGATGGATGTGGGGGCAGTCTGGCACTGTGGAGAGGGATGTGGGGGCAGTCTGGCACTGTGGAGAGGGATGTGGGGGCAGTCTGGCACTGTGGAGAGGGATGTGGGGGCAGTCTGGCACTGTGGAGATGGATGTGGGGGCAGTCTGGCACTGTGGAGAGGGATGTGGGGGCAGTCTGGCACTGTGGAGAGGGATGTGGGGGCAGTCTGGCACTGTGGAGAGGGATGTGGGGGCAGTCTGGCACTGTGGAGATGGATGTGGGGGCAATCTGGCATTGTGGACAAGGATGTGGGGGCAGTCTGGCTCTGTGGAGAGGGATGTGGGGGCAGTCTGGCACTGTGGAGAGGGATCAAGCTTTACTGTTTTAAGGTTACTAGGGGCTGTATTATTACAGAGCAAGTCTGTGCATCTGCAAGAGACTGAACACGACTCATCGATTCCGCTCTCCTGCGACATGTTGGCGCTTTGTAAATTAATTTCTTATCCTGGCGCCAAAGCAAACATTTGCTCTGGATATAGGGTAAATACTCGCCGGCTGCCATATTGGTGCCTACGAGTAAGGACAAAGTAAAGAGCTTGTAAAAGGGGCAACTTATACCTGATCAGGGACCAGGACAGCAGACATCATGGATGTAAAACGCATTGGGAATGTAATCCTGGGTAACATAGTAATTCAGGCTGGAGAAAAGATATTAGCAGAGAGAGATGGTCAAACCTGACAGACCCTGATCAAACGGGGCTGGGCAAGCCCCCCATGTGGTGGGTGCATGAAATAGCCTTCCAGCAGAAGTGGTAGAGGGTAATACAGTGAAGGAGTTTAAGCAATGCATGGGATAGGTATAAGGCTATCCTAGATATAAGATAAGGCCAGGGACTAATGAAAGTATTACATTACTGAGAGGGTAGTGGATGCATGGAATAGTCTTCCAGTAGAAGTGGTAGAGGTTAATACAGTGAAGGAGTTTAAGCATGCATGGGATAGGTATAAGGCTATCCTAGATATAAGATAAGGCCAGGGACTAATGAAAGTATTACATTACTGAGAGGGTAGTGGATGCATGGAATAGTCTTCCAGTAGAAGTGGTAGAGGTTAATACAGTGAAGGAGTTTAAGCATGCATGGGATAGGTATAAGGCTATCCTAGATATAAGATAAGGCCAGGGACTAATGGAAGTATTACATTACTGAGAGGGTAGTGGATACATGGAATAGTCTTCCAGTAGAAGTGGTAGAGGTTAATACAGTGAAGGAGTTTAAGCATGCATGGGATAGGTATAAGGCTATCCTAGATATAAGATAAGGTCAGGGACTAATGAAAGTATTACATTACTGAAAGGGTAGTGGATGCATGGAATAGTCTTCCAGTAGAAGTGGTAGAGGTTAATACAGTGAAGGAGTTTAAGCATGCATGGGATAGGTATAAGGCTATCCTAGATATAAGATAAGGCCAGGGACTAATGAAAGTATTACTTTACTGAAAGGGTAGTGGATATATGGAATAGTCTTCTAGTAGAAGTGGTAGAGGTTAAAACAGTGAAGGAGTTTAAGCATGCGTGGGATAGGTATAAGGCTATCCTAGATATAAGATAAGGTCAGGAACTAATGAAAGTATTACATTACTGAGAGGGTAGTGGATGTATGGAATAGTCTTCCAGCAGAAGTGGTAGAGGTTAATACAGTGAAGGAGTTTAAGCATGCATGGGATAGGTATAAGGCTATCCTAGATATAAGATAAGGCCAGGGACTAATGAAAGGATTACATTACTGAGAGGGTAGTGGATATATGGAATAGTCTTCCAGCAGAAGTGGTAGAGGTTAATACAGTGAGGGAGTTTAAGCATGCATGGGATAGGTATAAGGCTATCCTAGATATAAGATAAGGTCAGGGACTAATGAAAGTATTACATTACTGAGAGGGTAGTGGATGTATGGAAAAGTCTTCCAGTAGAAGTGGTAGAGGTTAATACAGTGAAGGAGTTTAAGCATGCATGGGATAGGTATAAGGCTATCCTAGATATAAGATAAGGCCAGGGACTAATGAAAGTATACATTACTGAGAGGGTAGTGGATGTATGGAATAGTCTTCCAGTAGAAGTGGTAGAGGTTAATACAGTGAAGGAGTTTAAGCATGCATGGGATAGGTATAAGGCTATCCTAGATATAAGATAAGGCCAGGGACTAATGAAAGTATTACATTACTGAGAGGGTAGTGGATGTATGGAATAGTCTTCCAGTAGAAGTGGTAGAGGTTAATACAGTGAAGGAGTTTAAGCATGCGTGGGATAGGTATAAGGCTATCCTAGATATAAGATAAGGTCAGGGACTAATGAAAGTATTACATTAATGAGAGGGTAGTGGATGTATGGAATAGTCTTCTAGTAGAAGTGGTAGAGGTTAATACAGTGAAGGAGTTTAAGCATGCATGGGATAGGTATAAGGCTATCCTAGATATAAGATAAGGTCAGGGACTAATGAAAGTATTACATTAATGAGAGGGTATTGGATGTATGGAATAGTCTTCCAGTAGAAGTGGTAGAGGTTAATACAGTGAAGGAGTTTAAGCATGCATGGGATAGATAGGTATAAGGCTATCCTAGATATAAGATAAGGCCAGGGACTAATGATAGTATTACATTACTGAGAGGGTAGTGGATGTATGGAATAGTCTTCCAGTAGAAGTGGTAGATGTTAATACAGTGAAGGAGTTTAAGCATGCATGAGATAGGTATAAGGCTATCCTAGATATAAGATAAGGCCAGGACTAATGAAAGTATTACATTACTGAGAGGGTAGTGGATGTATGGAATAGTCTTCCAGTAGAAGTGGTAGAGGTTAATACAGTGAAGGAGTTTAAGCATGCATGCGATAGGTATAAGGCTATCCTAGATCTAAGGTAAGGTCAGGGACTAATGAAAGTATTACATTACTGAGAGGGTAGTGGATGTATGGAATAGTCTTCCAGTAGAAGTGGTAGAGGTTAATACAGTGAAGGAGTTTAAGCATGCATGGGATAGGTATAAGGCTATCCTAGATCTAAGGTAAGGCCAGGGACTAATGAAAGTATTACATTACTGAGAGGGTAGTGGATGCATGGAATAGTCTTCCAGTAGAAGTGGTAGAGGTTAATACAGTGAAGGAGTTTAAGCATGCATGGGATAGGTATAAGGCTATCCTAGATATAAAATAAGGCCAGGGACTAATGAAAGTATTACTTTACTGAGAGGGTAGTGGATGTATGGAATTGTCTTCCAGTAGAAGTGATAGAGGGTAATACAGTGAAGGTGAGAAAATATTACTTTAGTGAGAGTTTGGTCGATACAAAGAAAAGCCTTCCAGCAAATGTGCCAGAGGTTAATACTTTTGTTGAGAGGGTAGTGGATGCATGGCATAGCTTCCAGCAGAGGTGGTAGAGGTTAACACAGTGAATATAAGCATGCGTGGGATAATCTAGGCTTGAGTATTATTTAGCAGCAATCTGTACAGCCTGGATTGTCTCGAATGTTGTTAAATTCTCCAGGGTTTATTTGTAGGATCCAGCTCTCGGGTGCAGTTGTTCTGCGAGGGATAGTTAGGAGAGAGAGGAGTGTAGGTGGGTCTCACCTTACATGCTTTCTACAGAACACTTAGTTCACTACGGCATCTCATTCAGCTTCTCCCACCCACGCTTTGGAACAATCAGCATCCAAACAAATGAACGCCCCATCAGCCCGGTGACTGTGTGTAATGAGTGTGGTGCCGACTTACAGAATGGTTTGGGAGGTAGAAGCATGTCTTTTGTTTCTAGCTGATTTAGTCCCCGGTGGGATAAAACACAGTGTAGAAATATTCTCACGCACAAGAGTGATGGGAAACGGGGGGAAAAAAATTTAATTTTAAAAAAGTTGCCATGTCTGTCGGTTATGTATTAATGACAATTGCAGAACCTGCTCTGCAGCGGCTCACAGAGATCTGGAGCAACCTGCACGTTTGGGACCAGCCCATACCCCCTGTAGACTTGATCCATTGAAGCGAGGCCAGGCATTATTAGGTGCAATCTCTGTGTACATAAGCAGTGTGCATTGCTTGGCACTGACGGAGTTAACATCTGCCTTCCCGGCCCTGTAATACACCTCACCCATCCCACCCACGCTCTGCACTGCACTGCAAATCTGGGGCAAAGATCCAAAAGTGATGTCATCAGCAGGAACATTGCAGTGGTTCCCGTGGTGACTGGACCACGTTTCGGAGACCCCCAAAACTTTTCATATTCCCACCAAGTATATATGTCCTTAGAACTTTCCATTGCACCGAAGATGATGCATTTTATCACTTTATAAATTCATGAAAAAAAATGCCAAAAATAATTTTTTTATTTTTTTTTTTACATTTTTAAGTAGATTCAAATATCCCAAGTGGTTAGTTTTTTCCGGTGCCAGGCTATCGGGTTTTATCAAGCGACGCTGCGTCTAACAGGATAAGTAGAGTGACACGGCAGACATAATCCCAGAGCTGTAAAGGATAAAGAACTGGCACTTATCCAACCGGTGCTGGACTGAAAAGCCAGTCATCCTCAGCCGGATCAAAATATAACTGCTTTAAATACAAAAATATAACCGTTAAACAGAGCCATAAAAAAAAACAAAAAAAAAGACCATAAAATGCGTTGGCAGTAATTTTCCAGCTCGGTGTGTGGTAAAATACAACATATGGATATAAGGGCAGGAAATCGTGGCCCTGATTAAACGGCTCCATTAACTGATTCTGTAATAGGATAGTACTTTGTTTATTTATAATTTGTGCCTTCCTCAGCCGGCGGTAATAGCGCAGTGTCTTGCGGATGGATCACGATAAATTAACACATCTTTCCTATTTTTCTTTTTCTTCCTCCATTATTCTGCGCTCCGACCTACATTGTCTGCAAATTAATGTTTTCTTAATTAATTTAAGACTAAGATAGTTTTTATTCCGAAGCATTGCTCTGTGACTAGCAGCTGTTCTGTATTTTAATGGAATGTTTTGCTAAGGGAAAATCTATAAATACTTTCGTAAATTATGCTTAATTTGATGCCAATTCTTGCTTGAAATATAGTCATTATTTTTTATTTTTTGCATTTGTCTAATTTTTGGTATTTCACCAGATAACGGTCACTGCTTAAAGGCACAGTTCCCCCTAGCTTTTTTTCTGTATGTTATACATGTGTTTAATATCTGTGACATCCACTTATTTCTACTTTAATACACTTTCCAGATCTCCTATAGTTTTCATTGCAAACAATTTGACCGGGGCTTCTAAATTCAGTGACATTCCAATAAGGAGGAGCTTGGAGAGATGGGCGGGGCTTCTAAATTCAGTGACATTCCAATAAGGAGGGGCTTGGAGAGAGAGGCGGGGCTTCTAAATTCAGTGACATTCCAATAAGGCGGAGCTTGGTGAGAGAGGCGGGGCTTCTAAATTCAGGGACATTCCAATAAGGCGGGGCTTGGAGAGAGAGGCGGGGCTTCTAAATTCAGGGACATTCCAATAAGGCGGGGCTTGGAGAGAGAGGCGGGGCTTCTAAATTCAGTGACATTCCAATAAGGAGGGGCTTGGAGAGAGAGGCGGGGCTTCTAAATTCAGTGACATTCCAATAAGGAGGGACTTGTAGAGAGAGGCGGGGCTTCTAAATTCAGTGACATTCCAATAAGGAGGGGCTTGGAGAGAGAGGCGGGGCTTCTAAATTCAGTGACATTCCAATAAGGCGGAGCTTGGAGAGAGAGGCAGGGCTTCTAAATTCAGTGACATTCCAATAAGGCGGAGCTTGGAGAGAGAGGCGGGGCTTCTAAATTCAGTGACATTCCAATAAGGAGGGGCTTGGGGAGATGGGCGGGGCTTCTAAATTCAGTGACATTCAATTAAGGAGGGGCTTGGAGAGATGGGCGAGGCTTCTAAATTCAGTGGCATTCCAATAAGGAGGGGCTTGGGGAGATGGGCGGGGCTTCTAAATTCAGTGGCATTCCAATAAGGCGGAGCTTGGTGAGAGAGGCGGGGCTTCTAAATTCAGTGGCATTCCAATAAGGAGGGGCTTGGAGAGAGAGGCGGGACTTCTAAATTCAGTGACATTCCAATAAGGAGGGGCTTGGGGAGATGGGCGGGGCTTCTAAATTCAGTGGCATTCCAATAAGGCGGAGCTTGGTGAGAGAGGCGGGGCTTCTAAATTCAGTGGCATTCCAATAAGGAGGGGCTTGGAGAGAGAGGCGGGGCTTCTAAATTCAGTGACATTCCAATAAGGCGGAGCTTGGAGAGAGAGGCGGGGCTTCTAAATTCAGTGACATTCCAATAAGGAGGAGCTTGGAGAGAGAGGCGGGGCTTCTAAATTCAGTGACATTCCAATAAGGAGGGGCTTGGAGAGAGAGGCGGGGCTTCTAAATTCAGTGACATTCCAATAAGGCGGAGCTTGGTGAGAGAGGCGGGGCTTCTAAATTCAGTGACATTCCAGTAAGGAGGAGCTTGGAGAGAGGCGGGGCTTCTAAATTCAGTGACATTCAGTAAGGCGGAGCTTGGAGAGAGAGGCGGGGCTTCTAAATACCATGACATTCCAATAAGGAGGAGCTTGGAGAGAGAGGCGGGGCTTCTAAATTCCATGACATTCCAATAAGGCGGAGCTTGGAGAGAGAGGCGGGGCTTCTAAATTCAGTGACATTCCAATAAGGCGGTGCTTGGAGGGAGAGGCGGGGCTTCTAAATTCAGTGACATTCCAATGAGGAGGGGCTTGGTGAGAGAGGCGGGGCTTCTAAATTCAGTGGCATTCCAATAAGGAGGGGCTTGGGGAGATGGGCGGGGCTTCTAAATTCAGTGGCATTCCAATAAGGCGGAGCTTGGGGAGATGGGCGGGGCTTCTAAATTCAGTGACATTCCAATAAGGAGGAGCTTGGGGAGAGAGGCGGGGCTTCTAAATTCAGTGACATTCCAATAAGGAGGGGCTTGGAGGGAGAGGCGGGGCTTCTAAATTCAGTGACATTCCAATAAGGCGGAGCTTGGTGAGAGAGGCGAGGCTTCTAAATTCAGTGACATTCCAATAAGGAGGGGCTTGGAGGGAGAGGCGGGGCTTCTAAATTCAGTGACATTCCAATAAGGCGGAGCTTGGAGAGAGAGGCGGGGCTTCTAAATTCAGTGACATTCCAATAAGGAGGGGCTTGGAGAGAGAGGCGGGGCTTCTAAATTCAGTGGCATTCCAATAAGGCGGAGCTTGGAGAGAGAGGCGGGGCTTCTAAATACCATGACATTCCAATAAGGAGGGCTTGGAGAGAGAGGCGGGGCTTCTAAATTCCATGACATTCCAATAAGGCGGAGCTTGGAGAGAGAGGCGGGGCTTCTAAATTCCATGACATTCCAATAAGGCGGAGCTTGGAGAGAGAGGCGGGGCTTCTAAATTCAGTGACATTCCAATAAGGAGGAGCTTGGAGAGAGAGGCGGGGCTTCTAAATACCATGACATTCCAATAAGGAGGGCTTGGAGAGAGAGGCGGGGCTTCTAAATTCCATGACATTCCAATAAGGCGGAGCTTGGAGAGAGAGGCGGGGCTTCTAAATTCCATGACATTCCAATAAGGCGGAGCTTGGAGAGAGAGGCGGGGCTTCTAAATTCCATGACATTCCAATAAGGCGGAGCTTGGAGAGAGAGGCGGGGCTTCTAAATTCAGTGACATTCCAATAAGGAGGAGCTTGGAGAGAGAGGCGGGGCTTCTAAATTCAGTGACATTCCAATAAGGCGGAGCTTGGGGAGAGAGGCGGGGCTTCTAAATACCATGACATTCCAATAAGGAGGGGCTTGGGGAGAGAGGCGGGGCTTCTAAATACAGTGACATTCCAATAAGGAGGAGCTTGGAGAGAGAGGCGGGGCTTCTAAATTCAGTGACATTCCAATAAGGAGGGGCTTGGAGAGAGAGGCGGGGCTTCTAAATACCATGACATTCCAATAAGGCGGAGCTTGGGGAGAGAGGCGGGGCTTCTAAATTCAGTGACATTCCAATTAGGAGGGGCTTGGAGAGAGAGGCGGGGCTTGGGCAGCAATAACTGTCACACTTTACACGCAGTGTCTAGGAGACAGAGAGTGTTAGGTTAAATCTGATCAGTCATTTTTTATTCTTTAATTAGCACTGGAGCGGGATGGGTCCCTTCCAACTCGCGCTGGTTTAAATGAGTGAATACACAGTAATGTCTGTATTCTAATCACCAGCCGTCATGTTCTGATTAAACTGAGGACTTTAAATTTAGACCCCGGCCCTTGAAATATAGAGCTATTTTTGGATGAAAGGAGATTTATCTTGTGTCCCGAATTCGCCCGGTACAAATGTACCTTGTTAGTTGGTGTGCCCCTTGTTACTTGGTGTGCACCTTGTTATTTGGTGTGCGCCTTGTTAGTTGGTGTGCACCTTGTTACTTGGTGTGCACCTTGTTATTTGGTGTGCGCCTTGTTAGTTGGTGTGCACCTTGTTAGTTGGTGTGCGCCTTGTTAGTTGGTGTGCACCTTGTTAGTTGGTGTGCGCCTTGTTAGTTGGTGTGCGCCTTGTTAGTTGGTGTGCGCCTTGTTAGTTGGTGTGCGCCTTGTTAGTTGGTGTGCACCTTGTTAGTTGGTGTGCACCTTGTTACTCAGTGTGCACCTTGTTAGTTGGTGTGCACCTTGTTATTTGGTGTGCGCCTTGTTAGTTGGTGTGCGCCTTGTTAGTTGGTGTGCGCCTTGTTAGTTGGTGTGCACCTTGTTAGTTGGTGTGCACCTTGTTAGTTGGTGTGCGCCTTGTTAGTTGGTGTGCGCCTTGTTAGTTGGTGTGCGCCTTGTTAGTTGGTGTGCGCCTTGTTACTTGGTGTGCACCTTGTTACTCGGTGTGCGCCTTGTTACTTGGTGTGCACCTTGTTAGTTGGTGTGCACCTTGTTACTCGGTGTGCACCTTGTTACTCGGTGTGCACCTTGTTAGTTGGTGTGCCCCTTGTTAGTTGGTGTGCACCTTGTTATTTGTTGTGCACCTTGTTACTCGGTGTGCACCTTGTTACTCGGTGTGCACCTTGTTAGTTGGTGTGCACCTTGTTATTTTGTGTGCACCTTGTTAGTTGGTGTGCACCTTGTTAGTTGGTGTGCACCTTGTTATTTTGTGTGCACCTTGTTAGTTGGTGTGCACCTTGTTATTTTGTGTGCACCTTGTTAGTTGGTGTGCACCTTGTTAGTTGGTGTGCACCTTGTTAGTTGGTGTGCACCTTGTTAGTTGGTGTGCGCCTTGTTAGTTGGTGTGCACCTTGTTAGTTGGTGTGCGCCTTGTTATTTGTTGTGCACCTTGTTACTCGGTGTGCACCTTGTTATTTTGTGTGCACCTTGTTAGTTGGTGTGCACCTTGTTAGTTGGTGTGCACCTTGTTAGTTGGTGTGCACCTTGTTAGTTGGTGTGCACCTTGTTAGTTGGTGTGCACCTTGTTACTCGGTGTGCACCTTGTTAGTTGGTGTGCACCTTGTTATTTTGTGTGCACCTTGTTAGTTGGTGTGCACCTTGTTACTCGGTGTGCACCTTGTTACTCGGTGTGCACCTTGTTAGTTGGTGTGCGCCTTGTTAGTTGGTGTGCACCTTGTTACTCGGTGTGCACCTTGTTACTCGGTGTGCACCTTGTTAGTTGGTGTGCGCCTTGTTAGTTGGTGTGCACCTTGTTAGTTGGTGTGCGCCTTGTTATTTGTTGTGCACCTTGTTACTCGGTGTGCACCTTGTTATTTTGTGTGCACCTTGTTAGTTGGTGTGCACCTTGTTAGTTGGTGTGCACCTTGTTAGTTGGTGTGCACCTTGTTAGTTGGTGTGCACCTTGTTAGTTGGTGTGCACCTTGTTACTCGGTGTGCACCTTGTTAGTTGGTGTGCACCTTGTTATTTTGTGTGCACCTTGTTAGTTGGTGTGCACCTTGTTACTCGGTGTGCACCTTGTTAGTTGGTGTGCACCTTGTTACTCGGTGTGCACCTTGTTAGTTGGTGTGCACCTTGTTATTTTGTGTGCACCTTGTTAGTTGGTGTGCACCTTGTTAGTTGGTGTGCACCTTGTTACTCGGTGGGCGCCTTGTTACTCGGTGTGCACCTTGTTAGTTGGTGTGCGCCTTGTTACTTGGTGTGCGCCTTGTTACTCGGTGGGCGCCTTGTTACTTGGTGTGCACCTTGTTAGTTGGTGTGCGCCTTGTTATTTGGTGTGCGCCTTGTTACTTGGTGTGCGCCTTGTTACTTGGTGCGCGCCTTGTTAGTTGGTGTGCGCCTTGTTACTTGGTGCGCCCCTTGTTACTCGGTGTGCGCCTTGTTACTCGGTGGGTGCCTTGTTACTTGGTGTGCGCCTTGTTAGTTGGTGTGCGCCTTGTTAGTCGGTGTGCGCCTTGTTACTCGGTGTGCGCCTTGTTACTTGGTGTGCACCTTGTTACTTGGTGTGCCTTGTTACTCGGTGTGCGCCTTGTTACTCGGTGTGCGCCTTGTTACTTGGTGCGCGCCTTGTTACTTGGTGCGCGCCTTGTTACTTGGTGTGCCCCTTGTTACTTGGTGCGCCTTGTTACTTGGTGTGCGCCTTGTTACTTGGTGTGCGCCTTGTTACTTGGTGCGCGCCTTGTTACTTGGTGCGCGCCTTGTTACTCGGTGCGCGCCTTGTTACTTGGTGCGCGCCTTGTTACTTGGTGCGCGACTTGTTACTTGGTGCGCGCCTTGTTACTTGGTGCGCGCCTTGTTACTTGGTGCGCGCCTTGTTAGTTGGTGCGCGCCTTGTTATTTGGTGTGCACCTTGTTAGTTGGTGTGCACCTTGTTAGTTGGTGTGCACCTTGTTAGTTGGTGTGCACCTTGTTACTCGGTGTGCACCTTGTTAGTTGGTGTGCACCTTGTTAGTTGGTGTGCACCTTGTTACTCGGTGTGCACCTTGTTACTTGGTGTGCACCTTGTTAGTTGGTGTGCACCTTGTTAGTTGGTGTGCACCTTGTTAGTTGGTGTGCACCTTGTTAGTTGGTGTGCGCCTTGTTAGTTGGTGTGCACCTTGTTAGTTGGTGTGCGCCTTGTTATTTGTTGTGCACCTTGTTACTCGGTGTGCACCTTGTTATTTTGTGTGCACCTTGTTAGTTGGTGTGCACCTTGTTAGTTGGTGTGCACCTTGTTAGTTGGTGTGCACCTTGTTAGTTGGTGTGCACCTTGTTAGTTGGTGTGCACCTTGTTACTCGGTGTGCACCTTGTTAGTTGGTGTGCACCTTGTTATTTTGTGTGCACCTTGTTAGTTGGTGTGCACCTTGTTACTCGGTGTGCACCTTGTTAGTTGGTGTGCACCTTGTTACTCGGTGTGCACCTTGTTAGTTGGTGTGCACCTTGTTATTTTGTGTGCACCTTGTTAGTTGGTGTGCACCTTGTTAGTTGGTGTGCACCTTGTTACTCGGTGGGCGCCTTGTTGCTCGGTGTGCACCTTGTTAGTTGGTGTGCGCCTTGTTACTTGGTGTGCGCCTTGTTACTCGGTGGGCGCCTTGTTACTTGGTGTGCACCTTGTTAGTTGGTGTGCGCCTTGTTATTTGGTGTGCGCCTTGTTACTTGGTGTGCGCCTTGTTACTTGGTGCGCGCCTTGTTAGTTGGTGTGCACCTTGTTACTTGGTGCGCCCCTTGTTACTCGGTGTGCGCCTTGTTACTCGGTGGGCGCCTTGTTACTCGGTGGGCGCCTTGTTACTTGGTGTGCGCCTTGTTAGTTGGTGTGCGCCTTGTTAGTTGGTGTGCGCCTTGTTAGTCGGTGTGCGCCTTGTTACTCGGTGTGCGCCTTGTTACTTGGTGTGCACCTTGTTACTTGGTGTGCCTTGTTACTCGGTGTGCGCCTTGTTACTCGGTGTGCGCCTTGTTACTTGGTGCGCGCCTTGTTACTTGGTGTGCCCCTTGTTACTTGGTGCGCCTTGTTACTTGGTGTGCGCCTTGTTACTTGGTGTGCGCCTTGTTACTTGGTGCGCGCCTTGTTACTTGGTGCGCGCCTTGTTACTCGGTGCGCGCCTTGTTACTCGGTGCGCGCCTTGTTACTTGGTGCGCGACTTGTTACTTGGTGCGCGCCTTGTTACTTGGTGCGCGCCTTGTTACTTGGTGCGCGCCTTGTTAGTTGGTGCGCGCCTTGTTATTTGGTGTGCACCTTGTTAGTTGGTGTGCACCTTGTTAGTTGGTGTGCACCTTGTTAGTTGGTGTGCACCTTGTTACTCGGTGTGCACCTTGTTAGTTGGTGTGCACCTTGTTAGTTGGTGTGCACCTTGTTACTTGGTGTGCACCTTGTTATTTTGTGTGCACCTTGTTAGTTGGTGTGCACCTTGTTACTCGGTGGGCGCCTTGTTACTCGGTGTGCACCTTGTTAGTTGGTGTGCGCCTTGTTACTTGGTGTGCGCCTTGTTACTTGGTGTGCGCCTTGTTACTTGGTGTGCGCCTTGTTACTTGGTGTGCGCCTTGTTACTTGGTGGGCGCCTTGTTACTTGGTGTGCACCTTGTTAGTTGGTGTGCGCCTTGTTACTTGGTGTGCGCCTTGTTACTCGGTGGGCGCCTTGTTACTCGGTGGGCGCCTTGTTACTTGGTGTGCGCCTTGTTAGTTGGTGTGCGCCTTGTTAGTTGGTGTGCGCCTTGTTAGTTGGTGTGCGCCTTGTTACTCGGTGTGCGCCTTGTTACTTGGTGTGCACCTTGTTACTTGGTGTGCCTTGTTACTCGGTGTGCGCCTTGTTACTCGGTGTGCGCCTTGTTACTTGGTGCGCGCCTTGTTACTTGGTGTGCCTTGTTACTTGGTGTGCACCTTGTTACTTGGTGCGCCTTGTTACTTGGTGTGCGCCTTGTTACTTGGTGTGCGCCTTGTTACTTGGTGCGCGCCTTGTTACTCGGTGCGCGCCTTGTTACTTG
Organism: Pelodytes ibericus; assembly: GCA_036172795.1. Lineage (NCBI taxonomy): Eukaryota > Metazoa > Chordata > Amphibia > Anura > Pelodytidae > Pelodytes > Pelodytes ibericus. Next base: position 5,501,945 of record CM069863.1, on the reverse strand, counting down.
GTGTGCGCCTTGTTACTTGGTGCGCGCCTTGTTAGTTGGTGTGCACCTTGTTAGTTGGTGGGCGCCTTGTTACTCGGTGCGCGTCTTGTTAGTTGGTGTGCGCCTTGTTACTTGGTGCGCGCCTTGTTAGTTGGTGCGCGCCTTGTTACTTGGTGCGCGCCTTGTTACTTGGTGCGCGCCTTGTTACTTGGTGCGCGCCTTGTTACTTGGTGCGCGCCTTGTTACTCGGTGTGCGCCTTGTTACTCGGTGTGCGCCTTGTTACTCGGTGTGCGCCTTGTTACTCGGTGTGCGCCTTGTTACTCGGTGTGCGCCTTGTTACTCGGTGTGCTCCTTGTTACTCGGTGTGCTCCTTGTTAGTTGGTGCGCGCCTTGTTACTTGGTGGGCGCCTTGTTACTCGGTGCGCGTCTTGTTAGTTGGTGTGCGCCTTGTTACTTGGTGCGCGCCTTGTTACTTGGTGCGCGCCTTGTTACTTAAAATACTTCTAAACCCAGCACTTTCACTAGTGGAATCTAAACCCAGCGCTTTCACTAGTGGAATCTAAACCCAGCGCTTTCACTGGTGTAATCTAAACCCAGCGCTTTCACTGGTGTAATCTAAACCCAGCACTTTCACTGGTGTAATCTAAACCCAGCGCTTTCACTAGTGGAATCTGAACCCAGCGCTTTCACTGGTGTAATCTAAACCCAGCACTTTCACTGGTGTAATCTAAACCCAGCGCTTTCACTGGTGTAATCTGAACCCAGCGCTTTCACTGGTGGAATCTAAACCCAGCGCTTTCACTGGTGGAATCTGAACCCAGCGCTTTCACTGGTGGAATCTAAACCCAGCACTTTCACTAGTGTAATCTGAACCCAGCGCTTTCACTGGTGTAATCTAAACCCAGCACTTTCACTGGTGTAATCTGAACCCAGCACTTTCACTGGTGTAATCTAAACCCAGCACTTTCACTAGTGTAATCTGAACCCAGCGCTTTCACTGGTGGAATCTGAACCCAGCACTTTCACTAGTGTAATCTAAACCCAGCACTTTCACTGGTGAAATCTGAACCCAGCGCTTTCACTGGTGGAATCTGAACCCAGCGCTTTCACTGGTGGAATCTGAATCCTCCTGCAGGAAAGCCCGCTGTCCCCCCTGAGATCTGACCGGTGTGGGCAGATTTTTTGCCGGTGCAGTTTTCTGTCCAGGTTTTAGTGCTGAAGTTGCAGATTTATTCTCCTGCTTTCAGTGCTTCTGTGGTACTCACCCCATCGCCCTAATCTCATCGCCCTAATCCCAGCTCTGACGGAATGGGGTTATAACTCACCTGCTCATGTTTCCACTGCCTCAAAATGGATTTAAATGGATCCTGAGCAACTTAATGACCCAGATTTACAATGTCAACCGGCAAATCTATCAATAAAGCAATCTGCCACACACGGTGGGCTTCATTCAGCAAAGAGGGGTTTGCAGGGAATTGGAAATTGAATTTAGGATACCCCTGCCATTCCCTTTACTGTCTCACGGGTACTAGCAAAGTACAGAATTTAAACATGGATGCAAGTCGCGGCGTGAGACTCCGCTATGTCACCATTAGAACATGTATTCAAAATATCGTGTACAGAATGGTGGGAGCAGAGACAGAGAAAAAGAACAGAGGTTTCACAACGACTGAGCGTCTTAAGATTCAACCTTATTCGTGGAGTATTATACCCTGTCTCCACGCGTGTCCATGTTTTGTCTTGAGTGGAGTTCGATGCTGGGACTCCACTGCCCATAAATCTATATGGACCTGGGTAAGCCGGTTATCTTTACTGACAAATGTCGGATGTTATTCCAGCAGTGCTGCTGATTTCTGCATACATCTATATGACATGCATTTATTTCTTAATTTCGACGGGGCTTCTAAAGTCACTGACATTCCAATAAGGCGGGGCTTGGAATGGTAGGCGCGGCTTGGAGAGATGGGCAGGACTGTTACTATAGCAACATCAATACCTCCATTACACTTTACTTGCAGATTTTATGAGGTTACAAGAGTTGAGGAAACTTACTGATAAGACAGAGCTGTTTTACTTACATGATGCCGTAATTGTCTCCAATTAATTATTTTTGGGGGGCACTGTAGGTGGATATTTTAATCAGGGTTTAGATTAAATGAAGCCAGAAATGCAGCTCATGTTTAAATGAAAGATTACATCAATTAATCAAGTGCAAATCACTGACAAACAACAAATAAAGTACCTAATCGACCAGTCATATTAGCTCTGTAAGAGGACGGACATGTTTAGAATCTTGGGACCGACCGGTCATCATGAGATCATCTGACCCAAGATTCTAAACAACATGTCTGCCCCCTGATAGAGCTATACAGAGCAAACATCCTAAACATGTCCACCCCCTGATAGAGCTATACAGAGCAAAGATTCCAAACAACATTTCCGCCCCTGATAGAGCTATACAGAGCAAAGATTCTAAACAACATGTCCGCCCCCTGATAGAGCTATACAGAGCAAAGATTCTAAACAACATGCCCGCCCCCTGATAGAGCTATACAGACAAAGATTCTAAACAACATGTTGTCCCCTGGTAGAGCTAAACAAGCAAAGATTCTAAATAACATGTCCGCCCCCTGATAGAACTATACAGAGCAAAGATTCTAAACAACATGTCCGCCCCCTGATAGAGCAATACAGAGCAAAGATTCTAAACAACATGTCCGCTCCCTGATAGAGCTATACAGAGCAAAGATTCTAAACAACATGTTGTCCCCTGGTAGAGCTAAACAGGCAAAGATTCTAAACAACATGTCCGCCCCCTGATAGAACTATACAGAGCAAAGATTCTAAACAACATGTCCTCCCCCTGATAGAGCTATACAGAGCAAAGATTCTAAACAACATGTCTGCCCCCTGATAGAGCTAAACAAGCAAATATTCTAAACAACATGTCCGCCCCCTGATAGAGCCATACAGAGCAAAGATTCTAAACAACATGCCTGCCCTGACAGAGCTATACACAGCAAAGATTCTAACCAACATGTCCGCCCCCTGATAGAGCTAAACAATCAAAGAGGGCTCTATAAGGTATAAGGTTCTTGTATTCTTTCATGAAAGCATGTCTAATTAAATTGCCTACATGATTACAAACTTTTAATTTAACATAGGTTAATTATTTTTTGCTGGCGTTGTGAAAGGGCCATTGGTCAGTGTCCTTCAGTGGTGTCAGATCCGACATCCGGAGAAGATGGTTCAATTTTGTTTCTGCTTCTGCAAGCAGTGAGGATCTGTCAGAAGGAGCCGATCTTGCTGGCTCTGCAAACGAGGACTGGGTAAAATTCATTTGTCTTTTCTCTCTCCAGGGATAACCCCACCGGCCCTCCGCAGCTGACGAACCAAAGACCTTCAAGTATGGTCAGCGAAACGTCCACTGCAGTGACCACCTCTACCGCAGAGGCCAGGAGCTCTCTCAAGGTAAATCCATACGCACTGTGCCGAGAGACGGGTAGAGCATGCGAGGGCAAAAGCTTCGTCCCGTCAATTAGATTGATTATCCCTGCATGTAAATGTACTCTGTCTGCGTGCAAAATGAGTTTAACTCCTTGAATGCCGGGGGCGAGATGCCCAGCTTACTCCAGGGCTAGTTTTATCCCTTTGATCCCGACTGATATTTAAAGACCACCAGAGAGAGTTTCCCAAATAACCACAGCTTTCTGGTCACAAACCAGTGGGATTTACAAACAGGGGATTATTTTCTTGTTTTCCTGTTCCTTTAATACATTAATATAAAACAGGTCAGATTTGGGCTGCTGGGTTATTTTTTTAATATTGGAAAATTCTGCATTATTTATTTTTCTCTATTGGCCAGAGTATAGTTTATTAACTTTATAATGAGTGAATACTGTGCACATCAGTCAAGTGGTTAAAATCTGGACAGAAGATTATTAAATGACAACTGCACCAAAGAAAAGACCAAAAACACCTCTGTTTAAGTGAAAAGCTTTAAAGGGACAGTCTAGTCCCCAGATTCACATTGGTGCAAGATGAAGATCACTGCTTGTATAATGCACAGGCTTTTATCCCTGTGTGATTTGATGCAGGCATTCTGTATAAATCACATTTTTAATATTTGACTCAAGCCCTCCCCCAGTGATTACTCTGCATGTTTACTGCAGGTGCAGCAGCACTGATTCATTAGACACTGAGGATATAACTTTTTGTTTCATTTAGTCACTTCCCGTGCGCCTGGAATTGAATACATTGTGTGAACTGTGATAGACGTATGATAGATACACGTTAGGATCTCTTACCAGTGCAAAACATTGTCTGATGACATCGCTAGAGAAACAGGAAATGCCATTCATTTGAAGGAAATTATTCTCATTAGTTCCTGCAGCATAAAAAAAAGGAAATTAACTTTTACTCATCTAGTGTGGGCAGTCCTGGTTTCTTGCAAACTGCTGTAATTTCACAATCTAATCTAGCTGTAAGTATTTTATATTTCAAGAAATGGAAAATGTAAGACATGCATGTTAAAGTACTTTGAAATCACATTAATATGCATTAATATTTAGAGGTTGCATTTTGGGCCCAGACAGTCCCTTTAATTGTAGATAATGCAGCAAAATTCTGTTATAGCGCTATCCAGTATAGCGCCATGTCACGTATAATGCGGCGCTCTGATGGTTCCCATGGGGCCAACAGGCTCTGGATCTCAATAAATCCTCTGCAGTAAAATCCTTAGAATATAAATGTTAGTCTGTGGATACAAGCCCTCTTTGCTGCATATAGCTCTATCAGGGGACAGACGTAAGGTTACACAATAAAGAGAGTATTGGTGGGAATTGAGAAGGGAGTTTTAAACCTAAGGCCAAAGTAGCCGAGTTGGAAAAATTCTCCCATTCAGCCTTGTTGGAGAATTTTTCCGACTCGGCTAGATTGGCCTAAAGTTTGAAATTCCTGCCTCAATTCCCTCTTTATTGAGCAGACCGTCTAATGTTTAGAATCTTGTATCAGATCTTCCTTCAACTGAGCAAATCAGACCTAAGATTCTAAACAACATGGCCGCCCCCTCGTAGAGCTTTGCGAAGCAAAGATTCTAAACAACATGGCCGACCCCTCATAGAGCTTTGTGACGCAAAGATTCTAAACAACATGGCCGCCCCCTCGTAGAGCATTGTGAAGCAAAGATTCTAAACAACATGGCCGCCCCCTCGTAGAGCTTTGTGAAGCAAAGATTCTAAACAACATGGCCGCCCCCTCATAGAGCTTTGTGACGCAAAGAGGGCTAAGATACACTGCAAAGTGTTGGGAGTTTTGTAACTTTTTATATAAGGTTTTCTTTGTAACTGCGATTGCGCTTTTCTTTATAACTCCTGACACTTTGCAGCGTGGAAGAGGGACCTCCGCCAAACAGTATTTAGACGCTTTTCACAACCGCATACAGCTTAGATAGTGCAGACTCCCGAAATCTGCTTTATACATTGGTGTATGTGGTGATTGGTCAGTATTTGGCGCAATCTGCATGCGCGGGATGTTTATACATGCCCCCTACTGTTTCTATTCTTTCATTAAAGAGAAACCTTAGTAGTGACCTTGGATATCTGGCAGGGGTTCGGTCATATTGTTTGCAGATTCATGGATGGGTTGTAGGACTCTCTGTCTGTAAGCGTTGAGTGGGCTGAGTGTAGCGGATCACATTTATTGGGTGGATTTATTATTTATGAGATTCAGGTTAATCTTACTTTTCACCTGCGACAAATTAACAGTCCCTTTTTCTTTTTCCAGCCAGGTTTCTTAAATTTACTGCAATGCACCATATTTATTATAGGGTCTGCTCGGACAGGGAAGACTCTATATAGTTCCTGCAGTGGGGGGTGCAGCGAATGCTAAAATATTTCTAATGGATGGAAAATAACATTTAAAAAAGGATCCATTTGAAAGGGAATTTAAATAAAGCATTTCTTTATATCATATATATAATTAAACACAGGCTGTAAATTTGTTTTTATACATATGGCAGCTGCTTCAACATTTAAAGTGTCCAATGTGTCAGCTATTTGACAAATCTTAATATAGAGTCAATTAGAAGCTGATAATATGTTCTTAGACAATGGAGCCAGGGATAGCCTCACAGACGTTAGTCGTGGTAAACATAGTCAGACCCTGCCCACTTTTCATATGCCCCACCTATTTTGGGATATGCCCCACCTATTTTTTTGCTTTTTTGATAATTTTTTTCTTTGGGGGGGGGGGTGTTATGAGAGATTTGTGGGGGCTTGACATATATTTGTGAACTTTAGAAGTAAAGCAATCCAATTCAGGAGCCAGGCTGAGTGATTTTAGGAGCCAGGCAAAATCCTCATGTCTTTCTTCCAAGCTATACCTGTTAAGCCAGCAGTCAGAGCTGGAAAGCTCCGTATACCACAGGCAAGCCTTGCAGATTCCGTCAGTCCGGGGCTCCGGACCTTCACTGGTTAAGTTAAATGAAGGCTATTAATACTCACTGTAATTCATATTGATCATATCGTAACCACAACAGTATTCCTCATTGACTGATTTCGTCTGTCTTGGACTCCTACCCATCCACTTTACCTCACTGCACCATTATAAAGCAGCCGGGGGGGGCTGGTTTGGCAATGGCTGTCTCATACATCTTTGCGTCTTCCTCCGCGTACAATTAGACAGAACTGTTTATCGGTTAAGATGATGATTTATTTCTAGGAAATGGATTACACTCAGCTGCCAGATGACAGACCATGTTGTGTTCATTTATCACTTTTTTTTTTTGCATTCTGGGAAATGTGCAGATTTTTTTTCCATGTTTCGTTCAAAAAGAAAAGAAAATGGGGGGGGGGGGGCGATGCTCACAACTGAGAGAGGCTTTGACAATCTGGAGTGTACAGCTGTATGCGGAGGATTGCACATGCTCAGAGTATGCCATATTTATTTATTTTAAAAGGACAAGAATAGGGCAGGAAAGGAGACACAAGTGGGGACTTCCAAATTGTGACTGTAGTGATGATATCCCCAATATTAGTTTTGCGATTGGCTGTAAAGAGAAGTTCCTGGAAGAAGAGTAAGATGGACCCCCCTGGAATGATGACATTTTGGCCCTAGAGAGAAGCAAAGTGTTGATTCAAGGACCCCAGTGTCCACTGCAAGCTCTGTGAAGCATGAAAGATGGTCATATTGGCTCTCCTAATCCGTGTAAATTTATTATATGGCGGCACAAACAACAATGGTGAGGGGGAAAACTAAACGCAGTGACGCGTTTCACTTCACCGACACTTAATCCTAACTTACGAGCGAGCTGGTTGGTTTGAATAATATTGGAGTGCCAAGTTGTGTGCCCAGGATCATTAAGCTTCTATTAATTACTAATTACAACCCCGGGCGCCGTACTCTTTAATTCATTATCCTGATTTGGTTTCAGGCACCCAAGGCCGCCAATAAAGTCTACAGCTTCGGCAAGAGAGACCAGTCCATCAAGAGGAACCCCAATGTCCCTGTGGTGGTGCGAGGCTGGCTTCACAAACAGGTAAATGTGTGTGGTTTTCCTTGACGTCCAGCTTTATACTAATATCAGAGGAGAATCAGATCTCCGTGTAAAGCAGACACAGCGGAATCTATTCTGAACTGTACTAAATAATGGGGGAGAGCTCCAAAGAGTTCCAAAGAGCTCCAAAGAGTTCCAAAGAGTTCCAAAGAGTTCCAAAGAGCTCCAAAGAGTTCCAAAGAGCTCCAAAGAGCTCCAAAGAGCTCCAAAGAGTTCCAAAGAGTTCCAAAGAGTTCCAAAGAGTTCCAAAGAGTTCCAAAGAGCTCCAAAGAGTTCCAAAGAGCTCCAAAGAGTTCTAAACCGTTCCAATGAATATAATATTAGTTCTTGTATAATAATATGATGTTTTTAGGAATGTCTATATAGCAGCAGATAAAATAAAAGTTGATTTCAGTTCACAGGTTACATTTTGTGATATTTAATATCTTTACTTTATAAACACAGTTACCAAGTCTGTTTTTAGGCTTGATCTGGCCTTGGCATAAGGGCTTGCCTTATCAGTATCTCAAGTGACACTTTGTGCCAGACAGAAAATGTTCCCCTTCGGCTGAGCATGCTGAGAGTTGCTTTTTGCTGACTGCTTGATGTTCCTTCTTATTGTAGGACAGCTCTGCTATGCGGTTATGGAAACGGAGATGGTTCCTGCTTTCTGATCACTGTTTGTTTTACTACAAAGGTAAAAATTCCTCAATGTGCGCCCAGGGTCAGCTAACCGGTTTTAAATGTGTCTGTGTGTAAAACATTTTTTTGCTAACACAATCTATACAGAGTCCCTTTAAGGCCAAAGTAGCCAAGCTGGAAAAATGTTCCCGTTCAGATATCCATCAAACTGCTTTTTTTGCTTTAAGGTTACAATTTCGCACTCCAGTGCCGGATCGCTGAATCTAATAAATCGGCACTATTTGCCCGAGCCTGGGGGCTGTGGGCGTGTATTGTATAGGTGCGTGGATGACTTTGGTCTCTTTCAAGTTCTATTTTCCCCATTTTCGATTTCGCAGACAGCAGAGAGGAAGCCGTTTTGGGCAGCATACCCCTCCCAAGCTACGTCATCTCCCCCGTGGAAGCCGAAGATCGGATAAATCGCAAGTATTCGTTTAAGGTATAAAACACCAAAGCGTTTGCCCCATTACTACCAGCCGAGCCCAGCGCAGCAAAGCTTGCAATCCAATCACAATGTGATCAACTAAACCTGCAGTGAATTGAGTGGCTGCAACGGGCAGTTAGGTCTGTTAACCTGTTCTGTACCGCGTGAAGGGAAAGATTGCGTTGCCAGTAAAGTTGGATCCACCCCGTTGCTGCATCACCATCCCGTCCTCGGATGCAAATGAGCATGATATCGGAGTAAGATTAATTTGCATACAGGGCCGGGCGGTGCATTAATAAGGACGAAGATTACATTTTTTGGTATGGGGTTGGGAGAAGTTGGTCTATATTCAAGTATTTTGCTACTCAGTATGCCAGTATTTTGCCACTCTATATGCCAGTATTTTGCCACTCAGTATGCCAGTATTTTGCCACTCAATATGCCAGTGTTTTGCCACTCAATATGCCAGTGTTTTGCCACTCAATATGCCAGTGTTTTGCCACTCAATATGCCAGTATTTTGCCACTCAATATGCTAGTATTTTGCCACTCAATATGCCAGTATTTTGCCACTCAATATGCCAGTATTTAGCCATTCAATATGCCAGTATTTAGCCATTCAATATGCCAGTATTTAGCCACTCAAAATGCCAGTATTTTGCCACTCAGTATGCCAGTATTTTGCCACTCAGTATGCCAGTATTTTGCCACTCAATATGCCAGTATTTAGCCATTTAATATGCCAGTATTTAGCCATTCAATATGCCAGTATTTAGCCATTCACTATGCCAGTATTTAGCCATTCAATATGCCAGTATTTAGCCATTCACTATGCCAGTATTTAGCCATTCAATATGCCAGTATTTAGCCATTCAGTATGCCAGTATTTAGCCATTCAGTATGCCAGTATTTTGCCACTCAGTATGCCAGTATTTTGCAACTCAATATGCCCGTATGCTGATTATATGTCACCCTCCTCCCCCCCTTCCCCAGTATTTCCCTCCATGCTGCTCCATGTCCCCGGTCGTCTCCTCCATGCAGTCTTCCCTCCTGCACGGAGGAGGGAAACACAGCCACCTGATGTGACCTAAGGTCATATCCAGTCGCAGTTATTTATTTATTTTTAAACTTTTTTTGAAGCCACACATAATAAAGTAACCGGCTGGAGGGGAGCACGTTTCCCTCACAGCAGGAGGACTGGCTGGATAGAGGCCACAAGCAGTGTGTGCACAGTAAGGTACTTTATTTATATTCCTCCATTAAAGCATTTCTACTTAAAATGCCTACACTTGATGCAATCTTTCAATTGAACTGAACATTAGTTTTCCTTTAACTGGGAGTAGCCATGACGCCTAGTCTGATTTGAGCCATCGAGAACCGGGTTCTAGAACCTTTGCACTAGAACCTCTGCACTATCCAGAACAACCCCAATGTTTGGCCGCTGTGTGACCGTTAAATGTGGGTCGTGTACCCCCGAGATTTCTGCTCAAACCCGAACAAGCCCAGCAGCGTAGTCCTGATAAAAGCACTAAACCTCTCAAACCTTCCCGCCAGGATAACAAACAAAGCATTGATTCGAAATGTTCTCGGTTACGTATTCCGAACTCGCGCGTCAGCCCATTAGTAACTGAGCGTTGAACTGATATTTCACTTGATTTAGTTTGATTCACTGCGCGAATAATGACTCCTATAATTATATCCTGCGTCCGCTATCAGAATAAAAACAAGTAAATCACATTTATCACGCCTGATGTTCATTAATTGTCATTTAAGTTTTACGGTTTAAAACGTATTAACATTTTTTTTTCAGCGCCGTCTGCAAGTAAATATATATTGGCGCATTATGGGAAGTAATTACGTGATGCATCCTTCCTCCAGACGCGCAGATGGCCCGGTTATGTGCGAGAGAGAGAACATTGGCGTCCTTTCCTTTCAATGAACAAACCTGCATTAAGCATTTTTACGTTGTTCTAGATAATCAAAAGAGTATTTAACATCTGGCGCTCTCCATGCGGTGCCTGTTCCACGTAGAGAGAGACGAAATTAAAGGGTAATTTCTTTTTTTTGCGGCGTCTGCAGCCGCAGTGACCTCCAAGGTTACCGGGCCCCCGTTATAAGGATGCGTTGCAGGATTGACTTCACCAGTTATTTGACCCCTTCCCAAATTATTTAAAGGACGACTAAAGCTTTAATAATATGGCGCCCCCGCCAAAAGGAAACCTGATGTGTGTATCTTTGTAGATACATGTCGATTTACTCTCGGATCTGACTCACTGTTGAGGCAGAGCCAATCAAGGAGTGCTGACGCGTGCTGATCGGGGTCTGCACAGAGCAGGGGGTCTCTGTCGCTCTGCTATGCAGTGAGGATCAATAGAGGTAATTACTGTCCCCTTTGTTGATTTGTAAACAAGGGTCTCTACTTGAAGGTAGGTAGGCAATGCAATAGAGCAGCAGGAAATGCTAGCAGAATGTTTGGTTGCATAGGGAGAGGTATTAGCAGAATGCTTGGTTGCATAAGGAGAGGTATTAGCAGAATGCTTGGTTGCATAGGGAGAGGTATTAGCAGTAGGAAGAGGGAAGTGCACATGCCATTGTACAGAGCACTGGTGAGACCTCACTTGGAGTATTGTACAGAGCGCTGGTGAGACCTCACTTGGAGTATTGTACAGAGCGCTGGTGAGACCTCACTTGGAGTATTGTACAGAGCACTGGTGAGACCTCACTTCGACTATTGTACAGAGCACTGGTGAGACCTCACTTGGAGTAATGTACGCAGTACTGGAGACCGTATCTCCAGAAGGATATTGATATTCTGGACAGGGTTCAGAGAAGGGCTACTAAACTGGTTCATGGGTTGAAGGATAAAACTTACCAGGAAAGGTTAAAGCATCTTTACATGTATAGCTTGGAGGAAAGACGTAACAGGGGGGATATGATAGAAACATTTATATACATAAAGGGAATCAACACAGTAACGGAGGAGAGTATATTTATATGAAGAAAGACTACCACAACTAGAGGACATAGTCTGAAATTAGAGGGGGCAACGATTTAAAAGTAATATGAGGAAGTATTACTTTACTGAGAGCAGTGGCGGATCCAGGGGGGGGGCAACGGGGCAATTGCCCGCCCCCCCCCCCCCCCCCGAGAAGAGAGGAAAAATTTTTTAAAAAAAAGACACTTTAAAAAAAAAACGCGCTTGCAGGCAGAGACTGAGGTGAGAAGGGATCGTAAGATCCCCCTCACCTCTTCTGCCTGCCAGGCTGCACGGGGAGCCGAACAGGCAGCACAGAGAAACCTCCGTGCAGTGTGACAGAGAAACCTCCGTGCTGCCTGTTCGGCTCCCCGTGCAGTGTGCCGACACGGAAGTGCCGACAGGTCACGTGACCGGCGCGCTGACGTCATACGCGCGCCGGGTCACGTGACCTGTCGGCACAACCATCTGTGAGACGAACAGGCAGCATGGAGAAGACCATGCTGCCTGCCACTAGCCACCAGGGAAAGGTAAGTGCTGGGGAGATGGGGGGAATGTACTGGGGAAAGAGGCAGGGGCTTATTAATTATAGGAAACACTGGCATTTTACTGGGCAAATTGGCAGGGGATATTAAATGGCAAATAACTGGCATATTACTGGGCAAATTGGCTGGGGATATTAAATGGCAAATAACTGGCATATTACTGGGCAAATTGGCAGGGGATATTAAATGGCAAATAACTGGCATATTACTGGGCAAATTGGCTGGGGATATTAAATGGCAAATAACTGGCATATTACTGGGCAAATTGGCTGGGGATATTAAATGGCAAATAACTGGCATATTACTGGGCAAATTGGCTGGGGATATTAAATGGCAAATAACTGGCATATTACTGGGCAAATTGGCTGGGGATATTAAATGGCAAATAACTGGCATATTACGGGGCAAATTGGCAGGGGATATTAAATGGCATATAACTGGCATATTACTGGACAAATTGGCTGGGGCATATAAAATGGCAAATAACTGGTATATTACTGGGCAAATTGGCAGGGGATATTAAATGGCAAATAACTGGCATATTACTGGGCAAATTGGCTGGGGCATATTAAATGGCATATAACTGGCATATTACTGGACAAATTGGCAGGGGATATTAAATGGCAAATAACTGGCATATTACTGGGCAAATTGGCAGGGGCATATAAAATGGCAAATAACTGGTATATTACTGGGCAAATTGGCAGGGGATATTAAATGGCAAATAACTGGTATATTACTGGGCAAATTGGCAGGGGATATTAAATGGCAAATAACTGGTATATTACTGGGCAAATTGGCAGGGGATATTAAATGGCAAATAACTGGCATATTACTGGGCAAATTGGCAGGGGATATTAAATGGCAAATAACACTGGCATATTACTGGGCAAATTGGCTAGGGATATTAAATGGCAAATGACTGGCATATTACTGGGCAAATTGGCTGAGAGAGCCATACATGGGAAGGGAGAAGAGAGAGACATAAATGGGATGGTAGAGGAGAGACAGACAGACATGTGTTCGCAGAGGAGAGACAGACAGATATGGGAAGGGGAGAGGAGACAAACAGACATGGGAAGGGAGAGGAGAGAGACATAAATAGGAAGGGAGAAGAGAGAGACATAAAAGGGATGGTAGAGGAGAGACAGACAGACATGGGATGGTAGAGGAGAGACAGACAGACATGGGATGGGAGAGACAGAGAGATGGGAAATGAGAGAAGAGACAGATGGACATGGGAAAGAAGAGGATACATAGACGGACATGGGAAGGAAGAGGAGAGAAACTGGCATGGAAGGAAGAGAGACAGAGGGACACGGGGAGTGAGAGGAGTGCGACAGACATGGGAAGGGAGAGGAGCGTGACAGAAGGACATGAGAGAGAGGAAAAGACAGACGGACATGGGAGAGAGGATAAGACAGACGGACATGGGAGAGAGGATAAGACAGACGGACAAGGGAGAGAGGAAAAGACAGACGGACATGTGCCCCTCCCGAGATCAGACTCTGGATCCGCCCCTGACTGAGAGGGTAGTGGATGTATGGAATAGCTTGCCAGCAGAAGTGGTAGAGGTAAACACAGTCAATGATTTTAAGCATGCATGGGATAGAGACAAGGCTATCCTAGCTATAAGACCGGGAAGGGGGGAAATTTGGCCCGACTAGATGGACCGACTGGTTCTCATCTGCCGACACATTCTATGTTTCCTCTGTCAGAGATAGTTGGCTGATTCTCATGATAAACTGTCATAAGTGGGCCGAATGGTCCCTGTCTGACGAGAAATTCCATGTTTTTATTATACACATGATATCATGGCCTTTACGCCCTCATTTCAGAGACTGTGATGTAGATGAGCTGGAGCTTTGAATGGTGTTTTCCAGAGGGGGGGATTCATACATGGGACAGCGGAGATCCCTGGATCTTCTTGCCGGAGTTGGTCCTTCATGACATTTATTGGGATTCATGTTCTGTATAAATATTTCACATTGGATCTAGTGGAAACTGTAAACTCCACTGTTTATTGTATTATCGGCTTGTTCCAACAGTCCCTCATATTGCTTTTATTATTATTATTATTATTATTTTATAACCTTTTCTGGTGCAAAGATCTGTTTTCCTTTTACTTTGTAAAAAGATTAAAAAAAAAATGTAGAAGGATTTTTTTTATTTTTATCACATCTGTCTTAAGGTTTTATTAATGGAAAGAGAGAATTGCAGGGAATTGACAAGGAAACTTCAAACATACGGCCAAAGTAGGCGAGTTGGTCAAATTCTCCAGTGCAACTGATTGGGAGAGTATAGTGTCATTGACAAGGAGTAGACCCTATTCGGACCCTTCCTTTTAGACTTCCCACCGGCTGCAGATATCGTGCAATATAATCATTTACTAATCACTGTTGTTTTATGTTTTTATTCTGCGTGTCTCCCATCCTCGCCCTCTCTACGTGTATCGGTTATACTTTCACTCCACAGGATCGGTCTTCCTCTGCCCCCAGGGCTGTTTGTTATGTTGTACTCTGTGTAGTTTTAATCCGTGTGGGACTAGCTGTCTCTAGCGTAATAACATCGAATGCTTTTGTAATCCAAGTCTTACAAAATATTGCAATTTCTGGAGGAAATAGTAAATCTAGTCAGTAGCTTGAAGCTTATTGTTGGATGTGCCATATCTTCTAAATAATTGAGTTTGCTGGGTTATATCGCCGGCAGCTGGCAGCAGCGTACTGTACGCGCTTACATTGGAGATAATATAGACAAATCCCTGCTGGGATCCTGTTGCTTTAAGCTGCAGTGTCGCACGGCGATGTGTGTGTATCTCTTTAAGAATCCCACAGTACAGCGCTGTCTGGACCCTCGGTCGATTCACTGGGAGAATCGCTGACCTCGCGAGCCCTTTATTACAGAATGTTTTTCCACTTCCATTAATGACGTGTTAATCAGGTGGCAGTTTAGTGCCGTCCGGACAGGCAGCCCCCCTTCCCAGTGTGAGCATGTAGCTCGGGGGGGAGTGCAGCTACGGAGCCTCTGTCCTGCTAGTTCTATGGGGTAAGACCCTTTAAACTGATATAAGTGGCGTTACTAGATAAAGGATTTATAGAGGGGGGAGTCTGGGGATTATTGAATTCTCTGCAATGTCTTACTAAAATACTTCATTGTTTGTTAGCATCATTTGTTCTGCTGTAGTTACCTTGCAGTAAATCAGCCTGTTCATTACTCTCCCTGCTCATCTCGGGGGTTTAGAGGCCAACTGACGGCAAACCATTAACTGAGGTTTAATTGAAAGATTGTGTCAAGTGTAGATATTTTAGGTTGCTATGCTTTAATGAAATAATACAAATAAAGTACCTTATTGAGCCATCTTTGCTCTGTATAGCTCTATCAGGGGATGGTCATGCTGTTTAGAATCTTTGATCTGTATATCTCTATCAGGGGGCGGCCTAGCTGTTTAGAATCTTTGCTCTGTATAGCTCTATCAGGGGGCGGACATGTTGGTTAGAATCTTTGCTCTGTATATCTCTATCAGGGGGTGTACGTGTTGTTTAGAATCTTTGTTCTGTATAGCTCAATCAGGGGCGGACATGTTGGTTAGAATCTTTGCTCTGTATAGCTCTATCAGGGGACGGACATGTTGTTTAGAATCTTTGCTCTGTATAGCTCTATCAGGGGCGGACATGTTGGTTAGAATCTTTGCTCTGTATAGCTCTATCAGGGGCGGACATGTTGGTTAGAATCTTTGCTCTGTATAGCTCTATCAGGGGCGGACATGTTGTTTAGAATCTTTGCTCTGTATAGCTCTATCAGGGGGCGGACATGCTGTTTAGAATCTTTGCTCTGTATAGCTCTATCAGGGGGCGGACATGTTGGTTAGAATCTTTGCTCTGTATATCTCTATCAGGGGGTGTATGTGTTGTTTAGAATCTTTGTTCTGTATATCTCAATCAGGGGCGGACATGTTGGTTAGAATCTTTGCTCTGTATAGCTCTATCAGGGGACGGACATGTTGTTTAGAATCTTTGCTCTGTATAGCTCTATCAGGGGCGGACATGTTGGTTAGAATCTTTGCTCTGTATAGCTCTATCAGGGGCGGACATGTTGTTTAGAATCTTTGCTCTGTATAGCTCTATCAGGGGGCGGACATGCTGTTTAGAATCTTTGCTCTGTATAACTCTATCAGGGGGCGGACATGTTGTTTAGAATCTTTGCTCTGTATAGCTCTATCAGGGGGCGGGTGTGAAGATGTAACTCTGCATTATGTTTAAGGTACAATGTTTTTTCCGTTGCAGGCTGTGCATAGCGGGATGCGTGCTTACATCCATCAGAAACGCGCTACCATTGGCTCCCATCATAACCACAGCACCAGCACCATGAGGACATACTACTTCAGCGCTGACACCCAGGAGGACATGAACGGCTGGATCCGGGCCATGAACCAGGCGGCCCTCGTAGAATCCACGCAAGCGAGCAAGAGGCAAGTCCCGCCCCCCGCGCTCTCACAGCCGGGGGTTACGTGCACGTTTTGGCAGTGGGGTAGTTGCCGCCGACGGAATGTTCCACTTTTCCCCAGAGATTCCCTGCCGCCATTAACCCCTGGCCCGCCGTGCGATGCTCTCTCTGCCAATCACACAGGCTTTCTTTGTAGATGTCATCACTTCCAGTGTGGTGAAGGGGTTAAATCCAAACGAGCAGTCTGTGTGTTTAATCTCGCGCACATCCGCTTCACCATTAATTAAACCGTTTGCTTTTGAGCTGCGTCTAATTACAATGGATGTACAGTATGTCTGTCTGTCTCACAAATACCTCATTACCGCACTGGCCCAGATCTCCTACAATTGGCCTGTCCAGGGGGTTTCGGGGGGAGAAGGGGCAAATTTAACACCAAGAAAAATCCCTTCCCTTCCAGCGGCATCTCCCAGCCCCTGACACGCCGCCCTGGGGGGTGATCCCTGCTCATACTGTGTGTGACATCTCTTCATTCCTCTAAGCAGAGTCTGGAGGATGCTGTTACTCTGTATAACTGCTCTGTGCTCTGTATAACGTCTCATCCTGATTCTCATTATCTCATATTGCTTTTGGCAGCTTCTCTGATCCTGTTTCTCTGGCACCAGGTGCTTTATACAGGAGGATTTACCCCCATTCAGTTGAGAAATTTTTCCAACTCGGCTGCTTTGGACTTAAGTTTGGAATTCCCTTGTCAATTCCCTGCAGGTCTTTCTTTCATTGCAAAATTGCCAAGAGTTGTCCTTTAAATCTAATTTATGTTTAACTGAAGATTGCATCAAGTGTAGGCATTTCAAATTGACATGCAGACATGTTATTTAGAATCTTTGCTCTGTATCGCTCTATCAGGGGGCGGATCATGGTGTTTAGAATCTTTGCTCTGTATAGCTCTATCAGGGGGCGGTCATGGTGTTTAGAATCTTTGCTCTGTATAGCTCTATCAGGGGGCGGACATGTTGGTTAGAATCTTTGCTCTGTATAGCTCTATCAGGGGGCGGACATGTTGGTTAGAATCTTTGCTCTGTATAGCTCTATCAGGGGGAGGACATGTTGTTTAGAATCTTTGCTCTGTATAGCTCTATCAGGGGGCAGACATGTTGTTTAGAATCTTTGCTCTGTATAGCTCTATCAGTGGGCTGACATGTTGTTTAGAATCTTTGCTCTGTATAGCTCTATCAGGGGGCAGACATGTTTAGAATCTTTGCTCTGTATTGCTCTATCAGGGGCAGACATGTTGTTTAGAATCTTTGCTCTGTATAGCTCTATCAGTGGGCTGACATGTTGTTTAGAATCTTTGCTCTGTATAGCTCTATCAAGGGGCAGACATGTTTAGAATCTTTGCTCTGTATAGCTCTATCAGTGGGCTGACATGTTGTTTAGAATCTTTGCTCTGTATAGCTCTATCAGGGTGCGGACATGTTTAGAATCTTGGGTGAGAAAGTTATTTTATGTGTAATCTTTAAGATATTTTTTAAAATGTCTACACCTGATTCAATCTGTCAATTAAATATAACTTTTTAAATGTATTTTTTGCCATCAGTTAAATGTTTAACCCTTTGGAGCTGCCATGCCCAGCAGTGATGGATAGTAATTAATGTCTGCATGGAATGAGATTGCTGGTGGCAGTTGATCTCTAGAGCCAGAGATGGTTGGGGTGTCGGATTGTGTGAAGTCAGGGTTTCTGGTGCAAACTCTCAGCTCAGCAATCTATTCTCACAGCTCAATAGCATTAGAGGGTCTTTCACGTGGTCACTGTGATTATCATTTGGGGATGACTCACCAGAATGTGTTTACTCTGGGATCACAAATAATAGGGAACGGCCAGTGTGAGGTCAGATGGATCATGGATACGTGCGTCTATAGCTTTAATATTATAGCATATAAACCACATCACAAGTGTCTGCTTGATTGTCTCTTGTGCTTCATACATAGTCATGTCCAGGGGTCTGGTAGTAAAGGGGGCTCTGTCACCTAAACACTGCTAATACTGAGAACAAAGAGGGTGAAAAATGACTGCTGTATTGTGTTAGCAGAATTGCAAACAAATACATCAATTAGGAGAAATAAATATGTTAAGCTTGGCTGTGATGTCTTATGTCTATGGCCTCGCCCGAGGCTTGATCTGCAAATTATACATTCCCATTGAACATATTGTCATCTGCATATCAAGCCGCGAGTGATGTCATAAACAGGAGCCACCACAGACATGTTTCAAAAATATATTTTCTCTTATTTTAGGCATTTATTGCAGTTCTGCAGACACAATGTATAGATCATTTCATTCTCTACAGTCAGGGGTTGGGCAGAGTTTAGACCGGCAGTCTCCCTGATTCCTCTGGTGTCCGTACGTTGGCCCCCAGTGTCCGTACGTGGCTCTGATTGGCTGCCCACGTGCTCCCTCAACGTGTGCCATCCTCCTGATCAGCTCTGCCTCAGCTTTAAGCAGAGTAAAACCTACTTATCTATCTAACCATACACATTACGTCGCCAGTAGGGGGTGCTGGTTTTATTTTATTTTTGCTAAAAGACGTTTGTTGCCCCTTTAAAAACGCGTGTTTTTCTCTTGGCCTGTGCATTCCAGAATATTAGTAAATTTGTTACTTATTTATTTTAATACAACTTTATTTATTTTGTATGTTGTTCTTTAGGCACAGTGATGACCTGGAGGTTCAATCTCCCCCAATATCCAACCACGTGGATTCCTTCAAAGAATACTCCAAACCAGAACCCGTCCAAACACACCAAAACCATCAGAGGAACAAGGAGCCCCCTTTCTCCAGCAAGCAGGAAGACCTGAGACAGGAGCCGGCAGATGACGATCGATACACCATTCAGCCGTTCAGCTCGAAGGGCCGGAAAACGACGCACTTTATTTCCAGCGATGGAGAGTCGGCCTTCACCAATTTCACCAAAGCCTACGGGACCCAGGCTGCTCAGCCTCAGGCCTTCGACAGGAACGGGACTCTTCCTCCTTCGTTTCGCATGAACGCCAGCCCAGTCGAACAGAACAGGAC
This sequence comes from Pelodytes ibericus, assembly GCA_036172795.1. Classification (NCBI taxonomy): domain Eukaryota; kingdom Metazoa; phylum Chordata; class Amphibia; order Anura; family Pelodytidae; genus Pelodytes; species Pelodytes ibericus. The sequence continues at coordinate 5,482,297 of CM069863.1, read as the reverse complement.
GGACAAACGGGATTACCCTCAAAGGGCCGCACCCGAAAAACAAGTGCAGAGGAAAAGCAACCTGGTCCAAGTGGAGCAATGGGTGAAGATACAGAAAGGGGACAATAAAAGGTAAGAGTGAAAGATTATAAAGGCCATGCTTACATTCGGAATCCCGTGTGTAGGGAGCCATTTTGTCACTTCCTAGGGAAGCTCACCAGCTTGGTTATCGTTGTCAATATCCCTCACGCCAGTGGCCTTTAAATGTCATCAGGTCTGGGGCTGATCCTTTGGGTTTAAAGGGACCTAAATATTCCTTTTACAGTGATTGTAGAGAATAAAATATTAAGGCAAATGATCTATACATTGTGTTGGCAGAATTACAGCAAATGCATCAAATAATTGAAATCTATGGTTTAAACGCGTCTGTGTATCCTGCTTATGACATCACCTTGTGGCTTGATATGCAAATTACACGTTCCTCATTGAAAAGTAGTTCATTTGCAATGTATAGATAAGTTTTCCTAATTTTTCCCCTTCAGTATACAACCCCTCTGCTTAGAAAGCACCTGACTTTGGTCCAATTCTAAAGCCTCTCTGACTCACTTGAATCTGAGCAAATTTTTAATAAGGAGACCAGATGTTCCCTCTAAGAGAAGGGCTATTTTGGAAAACAGTGGTCTTTTCTCCGAAGGTGTGGAATGGCTAGCCCCACCAACTTCACGTTTGACGTCTCTCATATATACCAATTGCTTCCTTCTGTTCTTTTTTTAATCTTCTCTCAATAGGCCCTTTTAGAGGCTACAAGCTTTTCAAGGATAAGAAATGAGTAATGTGGTCAATATAATGCCTGTCTCATTCTTTGTCCCTACATTTTCCTTTTCTGTAGCGTTGTTTCGGATAACACCCTCCCTCGTCAAGTCAGCCGACCCCAGCACTACACGGAGAGTTATCAAACGTTGCCAAAGACCACCAGACAGCCTTCTGCAAGCTCGCCCCCTACGGTGCGTAATCTGCAGAGTGATTATAAGTACGCGCATGACCGGGTCAGTCATTTCAAGATGTCCAACCAGGAGCGGCAGGCGAACAAGGACGGGACTGTATGGCAGCTCTACGAGTGGCAGCAGAGGCAGCAGTATAAACATGGCAGCCCCACCGGACCCATCTACATGGGCTCCACCGATTTCGTGGATCGCAGCCGGTCGAAAAGTTTCTTGGACGTCCCGCGATGCATTTCCGTTCCCCCGTCTCCCTCCGACATCCAACCACCAGCGCCTTCAAAATTTCCTCCCAGAAGACCGCACACTCCAGCCGAGCGACTGACGGTCAGACCAGAGGACAGGCAGCCAGACCTCATGTACATCGGCTCGCCGCAAAAAACGCGCGTCCACGCTGTTAAGGTAAAGATATAGGTTATCCGTGATGTCCAGGGGGGTCTGCTGTGATGGCAAATTCATTTAAAGTTTTTAAAAACGTTATATAGCTTTATAACATAAAAAAAGTGTATATGTTGTAAATAAATGGTAGAGGTACTTTGGGGGTTTTGTTGGGAGATGGTATTTCCCAGCGTGTCACTGACGCAACTAGTCCCCTGACTCCTCCCCTCTCTGAGAATGATGGTATAGCTCCTGGTTTATCTGGTTTAGGAACAGTAAAGTCCCCTGACTCCTCCCATATCTCAGAACGATTGGCGGCGTTTCTGACTCGTTGGGGGGGAAATCCGTTTAATGTCGTTTTCATGTAATTAAACAATACAACGCTGGCCTGCAGTAACGTCTGGAAGACATGAGCGAGTTTCTGTATTGAGGTGGCCATCTTGGGATTGGCATGTGGTTCCATCTCTCGGTGGTCCTTGTATTGTCATATACTATGAAAGAGAGAACTGAGATGGGAATGTCAAACTCAAAGGGCAACTGTAGGCAAAAAATGAACTTGTGTTTAACTGGAAGATTGTGTTAAGTGTAGACATTTTAAATAGAAATGCCTTAATGAAAGAATACAAATAAAGTACCTTATTCAGCCTTCTTTGTTTGTATAGCTCTATCAGGGGGAAGACATGCTGGTCAGATGAAGGAAGATCTGACCCAAGATTCTAAACATGTCCGCCCCTGATAGAGCTATACAGAGCAAAGATTCTAAACAACATGTCTGCCCCCTGATAGAGCTATACAGAGCAAAGATTCTAAACAACATGCCCGCCCCCTGATAGAGCTATACAGAGCAAAGATTCTAAACAACATGTCTGCCCCCTGATAGAACTATACAGAGCAAAGATTCTAAACAACATGTCCGCCCCCTGATAGAGCTATACAGAGCAAAGATTCTAAACAACATGTCCACCCCTGATAGAGCTATACAGAGCAAAGATTCTAAACAACATGTCCACCCCTGATAGAGCTATACAGAACAAAGATTCTAAACAACATGTCCGCCCCTGATAGAGCTATACAGAGCAAAGTTTCTAACCATCATGTCCGCCCCCCGATAGAGCTATACAGAGCAAAGATTCTAAACAAGTCCGCCCCTGATAGAGCTAAACAAGTAAAGAAGGATTATTAAGGTATGTTATTTGTATTTGTTCATTAAAGCATTTATATTTAAAATACCTGCACCTGAGGCAATCTTTCTGTTAAACAGAACTTTTTTTTGCTGAAAGTTGTCTATTAAAGCAGAGTTGGAAGTATTCTCTCATTCAGTCGGCTACTTTGGGCTTAAGTTTACCATTCCCTTCTCATTCCCCTCATGAATGTATGCCGCAGGTTTTTACCCCCTGTGTCTGTTTGCGTATAAACCCCTCTGCATTTTGTTTTCAGTCCACAGCTCACCTGGACCGCCGCTCGATGCCTTCCATGGGGTACATGACCCACACTGTAAGTGCCCCCAGTTTACATGGCAAGTCGGTAAGCATTACCTGTTTTTACTTTGGCATTTTGTAGTTTCTCATCAGATACTGAAACTCGGGCCAAATTTGCCCATTTCCAGATTTATTTAGTACCCTGTTCCCTTGATTAGAATTTACGATTCCATTAATGGGCAAAGTGATCCGGAGGGGTATTCTCTGAGGTTCAGTGGTGGGAGACGAGCATTAAAGCCCCCCCCCCCCCCCCCCCCGCTTCCTCCCTCTACCCAGGCCAATATGGCTAACATCCATGTCCGTCATGGACTATCTTAATGGGGACAAACCTCTACAACGTCCAGTGGCCTTTTTATCCCACGCCAAGACTGTTAGCGCCTCTTTATTACATCACAGTGCAAGCGTGTAGTCAGTGACTGTGGTCTCTGTATTGCAGCTATTGTGAGTGCTAGCTCTGCGGCACACTCCGAGACGAGAAATCTTTCTAACGCAATCTCTTTTTGGATGCCCCAAGCCTCCCCCCCTCTCCACAACATGTCTAAATATCCGCAGCCTGATGCGCTAACCACACCAAGTTGGGTAGTCTGCGAAATTACACAATCGCCAAATTAAAGCAGTATGAGCCTCCCAGCTACACCCGTCAGGTCAGCTGTCGAAATGGTCTGTTGTGCTGCCCTGTTTTTTTTGATTTTTTTTTTTTTTTTTTTTAATGGCGGAATGCATCGGTCACGGCCGAACGCGTCATCCCATAGGCTGCTGAGATCTGCTTGGTTCTGTGCGCTATGTTCATTGTGACACATGCTTGGGTAAAGCCACGGGGGGGCGCTGGTGAGACCAGGAAAGAGGGGGGCGATTTTATTTGACCAAGGACCATGAAAGAAAGAATTTCAGGGAATTGAGAAGGAAATTGCAAGATGAAAGCCTAATTCTCCAGTTTAGCTATTTAAACACAGCCGGGTATTCCCTAAATCCCTGGTTGGACTTCCTTCAGGGCTGGTTTACAGAGTCCTGTAGTAAAGGGAATGTATTCATAAATTTGAATTTTTGCCTCAAGTCCAGCACAGTGTTACTCCCGTCTGTTAGTTTTTTATTTTCAAGGCTTTCTTTCAGTTAGTAAAATTAAGGGGAGGGGAGGGGGCTGTTTTAAACTAATTTAAAACTAGGGAACCAACGCGTAATCCTCGAAAAAAAAAAAAATCTGCACAGTTTCTAAAGTTCACCGTAAAGCGTAAGAATTTTCCAGTGAATGGATCCGTTTCTACGATTGATTTACCTGTTGAGTTAATTTTTCACCCCTTGATTAACCTTGATCCAAGATATTCTAAATTCCTTACCCAAGATATAAGTACCCTTCACTTTATCAGGATAGCTTTGGAAAAACAAGGAAACGAATAAAGTTAAAATGATATTCTTTATCGACTAGCGGAGAATTTCAAGACCACGTTACAGGGAGCCTGAGGAAGGAGCCTTGCAGCTCGGTCTTGAAGGCTTGCAATCAAACTCTCAAATGGTATCATTAGAACTTGATTCAGAAAGATTTCATACACAGCAAAGGAAGGGATTCTTTATTGTTTGGACAATAAAGTTATGGAACTCACTGCCAAGAGAGGTAGTGCTATCAACCACAATAGATGCATTTAAACATGGTCTGCAGAACATACAGGGCTATTAATAATAGAATAAGCATTAATAATAGAGCTTATTGATCCAAGGAGAAATCTGATTGCCTCTTGGAGTCAAGAAGGAATTTTTTCCCCCAGGAGGCAAAATTCGAAATAGCTTCCTTAGGGGGTTTTGCCTTCTTTTGGATCAAAAGCTGGAATGATCAGTAGAAGGGTTGAACTTGATGGACTTGTGTCTTTTTTCAACCTAAATTACTATGTTAGAATATCTGGAAATTAGAAATAATTGTTCAGATTTGGAACCTGACTGCGGCAAAAGTCTTAACCGTTGTTGACGTCTCTTAATCCTAGCAATGGCCGGATCACGGAGCCTCTTTTAATGTTTTCATTCAAAAGATAATTATTTAAATACAGATGATAATATAAGCCTATGGGGGTGCAGGCTGTCCGCTAGTTCGGCGCAGACTATAAAAAGCGCTTGCCACTTATATCAGCTAGCATTTGCATGGCAAACCCCATCATTTAATGCATGATCCAACAGCATGAACTATTATTTTTATATGTACTAACATGTTTGAAATATGATATTGTATATAAACAGAAATGTACCTTAATCCACAATAACATTATACAGTGGAACCATCGCACTGGGATTATCAAACTGTCTGCAGCCAATGGGGAATGGAGTTCCTGCCCTCCTGATCACCGATTGGCTGCACTGCATTCTAATTTAGAACACTGACCTGCAGATACAGGCTCTTCCAATGCAGACACTTGGTTTTGCTTCTTTCTAAGATGGTTTAGCGCAGAGCATCGCAAAATGTGTTTGGAGCTACTTATTGCGAAAATGGATCAAAATCCACTCCGAGCCGGCGTATAACGGGTGAAGATGCAATACCACCAAGCTGCCTAATAGAAATTCAGTTTAATATTCCTATTACTTGCCAGGGAATAAATGGAAATTGTTTGCAGTAAGCCATAAAATAAAAAGCAATGTATGAAAATCAGATTAGGAAAGAAAAGAACTGAGAGTCTGCTGCGGATCACATTAAATTAGATTAAATGCTGCAATTTCTGTAAGCAGTGAGAGCACACACACCGCCTGGCACGCCATGTATTATGTACAAACCCCAACGCGTTTTCCAATAGTTAACATGTTTCTGTCTGTGTTTTTCTTTCTGGAGGCTGATGATACTTACCTCCAATTAAAGAAAGACCTGGAGTATCTAGATTTAAAGGTAAGCGTCCATTATTATCCATTCGCTTGTAATTCACGGTGGGCTGTATTCATGGAATTGACAAGGGAATTTGAAACTTAAGGCCAAAGTAGCCGAGTTGGTAAAATTCTCCCATTCAGCGTAATTGGGCAATTTGTTTCCAACTTGACTACTTTGGCCTGGAGTTTGAAAATCCCTTTTTCAGGAAAAACCCAGTGTCGGCAAGAAAAGGCTGGCTTTTTGGCCTAACAAAAAAAAAAATATTTTCAGTTTGGTCTGTGACTTTTTAATCTTTATTCTGCCAAGTGAATAAAACTTCCCCATTATTCTCAGGACTGTGAAAGGCGACACCAGATTATCCAGTCCTGTTTACTGCACCTCCCTCTGCGTTTGTGTCTGCACAGAATAGAAACATAGAATGTGTCGGCAGATAAGAACCATTCGGTCCATCTAGTCTGTCCAATTTTTTTTTTTGAGTACTTTTATTAGTCCCCAGTTCCCGGTAATGGAGAATGCTGTAAAAAGGCTAATTACATGTCCTTTCCCTGCACAATTATTTTTTTTTTGGGGGGGTGGGGGACGAGAATTCGGACAATCTCTTTAATATAGGAAATCACGCATAATAAAAAATAGAGCAAATTGTGTTTTTACATTTTTTTTTTTTTTTTTAAAAAACAGTCCAGGAATTAACAATATTTATTTTAACGAATTTCAAAGTGATATTTTTTGGGCTCCGTACAAACTGGATAGAATAAAAGTAGGAAAATAGGTTTATTATTATTAGACTTTATTATTATTAGACTGGGTGGGTGGGATTTTATTCGCACTCAGTATCTATACCCTTCAGCAGTCATTAAACAATATCTTTACAGTGAATGCAGAGAGTAAAAATCATCCGAAATCATCGATACAACGTATCAATCTGGAGAAAGGTGCTTTGTACACGTGTCTCCTGTCTATGACATCACCTTGTGGCTAGATATGCAAATGAACTGCTTTTCAGTGGGGAATGTGTTACATTGATTTACTTCTCTGGTGTTTGGGTCACAAAAAAAATGAATTCTGCGCATGTGCAGTAACGCTGACACACACCCCTGCCAAGCCACGCCCCTTGGCGTACCACATCAGTTGTAATACGTGTTACCCAGATAAGGTAACAAGCTGTGCAGCTAATAGGGTTGCCACCTTTTCTTCAAAAAAAAATACCGGCCTTGGTACGGTCTCCATAGACTTAACATTGGCCTGAAGCCAATTTTTTTACCGGCCTGCCGGTAAAATACCGGCCATGTGGCAACCCTAGCGGCTAATCAGGAAGCCTTGGCCAGGTGCATTCTGGGAACTCTTTATGTTTGAAGTACAAGAGACTGACCGTAAATATAAATCTATTAAAACAAAAATAGTAAAAAAATAAAATAAAAAAAACCAAAATGCCCTGTTAATGTAAAGCGTGTAGGTGAAAGATTACTCTATACCATAGCCCCCAACTCCTGCCCCCACCATATTGGGATTCCGGGGGCGGAGAAGTCCAGAGTTTGGCGCTAGTACGGTCTGCGACACCAGAGACTTCCATTATACCGCAGGATTGTGGTGTTAAATCCCCAACAGACGGACAGAGGTAGAGGTCATGGGTCAGCGCCAAGTGGGATTGTCTCTTAGGCGGAGGGAGAAGACTAATAATATTCAGTCCTGGTATGAAAACAAATTAATTAAGGGGTCTGTCAAGGTGACCCCCATCACCGTTTTATTTTCTCAGTGAGTAGAGAAACAGACACTTGTCGGCTTCCAGACTTGGTAGCTGCGACTCTCCGGACAGAGCGGGTTACTGTAAGACCCCACTATTTATATTTATGATCCTGATCCCTCTAATTGGACAAGTCTGTGTCTGCTCTCCATAAAGCTTGCTGTGCATTGGTATCATGAAGATAACTTGCCCCTCCTCTAATGGCCCCCGGGGGAGAGCTTCCGTACACGCTCCTTTTTTAAAGTACTCTTAAACACAACAAATGTATCTCGTTCCCCAGAATGAGCACAGCGGGACGCTCTCTACCCCCGCCAGTGCCCTGGCACTAATGAAAGCTGACAGATGGCGCTGGCATTTCTAGCTGTCCGCTCTCTCTCTCTCCGCGAGATCTCCATAACCTTTTTTTAACTTTTAATTTGGAACAGATAAAATATAACGAACCTCTCATCAGCTTGGTTCACAGTGTGTTAAAGAACTCCACATCAGGTTACCGAACCAGTATCAACGTAAGAACGACCTCATCGATTAACATTAATGTGCCCATCTCATGGCTTGGCGTAGCCGCGGTCTGCCTGCAGTTGTCATATTGCTGCTTTTTTTGTAGTTTTTTTTTTTTTCATGTGTTTTTTTTTCTGTGCTTGAGATCTTATTAAATGTGTTGGCTAAGTGTAACTTGCTATCACAGCTGAGTTGGGTTTTTTTGGTTTTATTTCATCTTTTTTTTTCTCTCCTAAATTGGGTATTCCGTATAAGATTGCAGCTGGGTTTTGATAGCCCGCTCCCTATTGGTCAATACTAGCTCAGGTTTTAATGGCTTTAGTGAAGATTTTAATTCTAAAACCTTGTATCAGAGTCAAATTAGGAATTCACCTTAAATGACTCTTCTTTGGTAGTGGCACCCAGATCTACCGTGCCCCTTTCAACTTTACCAGGTGCTGACTCGGCTCTACTTATATCCCAGGTTTTTTGCTAAAAAAAATAATAATAATATACTTTTATGGTGGCGTGTTAATGATTCAGAGGAATAAACCACCATTTTCAATTTGTTTTACATTTTGAGTCAGGCTTTTTTCAATGTTTTTTTATTATCATGCCGTTTTTATAGTGCTGTGGTGTTATTTTGTAGTCTGCGTAACTGAAAGAAAGTTTCCTAAAGAGTCCGGCAGTGGATTAGTGTCTAAAATTACACTGTACTTTTTTCTCCACTGTGCTAGCAACCATACAGCAGTGATTTTTAGACCATAAACCACCCACCAGTAAAATAACACTGCCGCACTATAAAACGACCTGTGAAAACCATGTGGCTACATGAAACAAGGAATAACTGGAGGGGAAATTGGACTATCCCTTTAAAAAGGGATACGTGACTCTGGTTAACCCATGCAGCGCCACATCCGTCATATAAAACAGTAAGGAAACTGCGGCGAGATGGCTGTTTGATCAGGAATCCTTGGCACGGGAGGGAATTTAATTTTGATAATTGCAAACATTCAAAGAACCTCATCCAGGCTTGACCACTCACTGTAACTCTGATTTAAACGGACCATAAAGTCTGGTGATAAATAGCTGGGTGAAAAAAAGATCTTATCAGCAAAAGAGAAAACGTATCTACCTATTATTAAATAGACTAGAAGCCTTGCGGCTTCCTATATTCTGTAATCCAGCATTTATTAAAAAACACTTCTTTTATCCAATTAAATCTTGTCCGCTCGCCCCAGCGGGAGTTTATTTCCAAATTAAACAAGGTTTTCAATCAGTAGCCGTTTTGGAATATTAGTTACTCTGGGTGCACCAACCAAATCGAAGGAATTCCATTTGAAAAATACATAAATATTTTTTTTAAAGTACAGTTTCAGGCTAGGAATGTAAGAAAATAGATTATATAACTGACCAAACTGATATACAGGGGCTTGACAAATCCCTGACCCTAACGTTTTTGATGCTGTTACGTAAAATTCGGTGGAAGGACCACTCAAAAACGACCCCCTCTGGCTGCTCCATAGGTCTGTCTGGCTCCTAAAACCTATATATATTTGCCAAGCCCTGCTGACACAGACCAATACTGTCACTTAATCTTCTAAGTAATATTTGGTGAGTTTCCAGTATCTCAAGTGGTTTTAATAGAAGCAAAATTTAAAAAGGCTTTTGACACTTTAATGGAGTAAGCTCGACAAGCTTCTTTACCCTGAGCTCTGCCTCTCAGATGAGCCAGAGCGCTTCTGGATTCTGGTGCACAGTGACACTGTCAGCATGCGCTCAGCCGATCTGCCCACACCATCTGTTCGGGGTCTGTTGGGTCCTATATCTAGTTTCTGAATACCCCCAAATAGAGGCATGATAAAGGGAAGTACTCTTACGGCACTAGCAGATGTATCTGCCAACTTACCATCAAACCAGGATAATCACTTGTCCTGTAGATATAGAAACACAAGTTTAGTGTCTTCTTTAATTCCATTTACAAACGCATTTTTATTAGTTAAATTAGCGAGGCCTTTAGAAGAGAGAAGACTAGGGGTTTACTAGACCATCGCTTGCATGTGCAGAATGCTTAGCAGCCTAAACAGAGCCAAGCAACTCCCATTATCCTCACACGCTGCCGTCTGTGTGTCCGGAACCTCCATCAATATATGCGCTTTGTATGATTATTTAGGTAACCGGGAGAGAGACTCTGAAGGATCGATCCTCCCAACCTGTCCGAATGGCAGAGAGCGATGTGGATGTAAGTTACAAAAATCCTCATTTAAAGGACAATTGTCTTCAAAAAATGAAGTTTTGTTTAACTGAAAGATTGTATCAAGTGCAGGCTAAATAGACATGCTTTAATGAAAGAATACAAATAAAGTACCTTATTGAGTCCTCAATGCTCTTTATCAGGAGGCAGACATGTTGTTTAGAATCTTGGGTTTGATCTTCCCTCTACTGACCCAAGATTCTAAACAACATGTCCGCCTCTGATGGAGCTATACAGAGCAAAGATTCTAAACATGTCCGGCCCCTGATAGAACTATACAGAGCAAAGATTCTAAACAACATGTCCACCTCCTGATAGAGCTATACAGAGCAAAGATTCTAAACAACATGTCCACCTCCTAATAGAGCTATACAGAGCAAAGATTCTAAACAACATGTCCGCCCCCTGATAGAGCTATACAGAGCAAAGATTCTAAACAACATGTCTGCCTCTGATGGAGCTATACAGAGCAAAGATTCTAAACATGTCCGGCCCCTGATAGAGCTATACAGAGCAAATATTCTAAACAACATGTCCACCCCCTGATAGAGCTATACAGAGCAAAGATTCTAAACAACATGTCCGCTCCCTGATAGAGCTATACAGAGCAAAGATTCTAAACAACATGTCCGCTCCCTGATAGAGCTATACAGAGCAAATATTCTAAACAACATGTCCGCCCCCTGATAGAACTATACAGAGCAAAGATTCTAAACAACATGTCCACCCCCTGATAGAGCTATACAGAGCAATGATTCTAAACAACATGTCCTCCCCCTGATAGAGCTATACAGAGCAAATATTCTAAACAACATGTCCGCCCCAGATAGAGCTATACAGAGCAAAGATTCTAAACAACATGTCCGCTCCCTGATAGAGCTATACAGAGCAAAGATTCTAAACAACATGTCCACCTCCTAATAGAGCTATACAGAGCAAAGATTCTAAACAACATGTCCGCCTCCTGATAGAGCTATACAGAGCCAATATGCTAAACAACATGTCCGCCCCCCTGATAGAGCTATACAGAGCAAAGATTCTAAACATCTCCACCCCCTGATAGAGCTATACAGAGCAAAGATTCTAAACATGTCCACCCCCTGATAGAGCTATACAGAGCAAAGATTCTAAACATGTCCGCCCCTGATAGAGCTATACAGAGCAAAGATTCTAAACATGTCCGCCCCCTGATAGAGCTATACAGAGCTAAGAGGGCTCAATAAATTGATTCATTTTTATTGTTTCATTAGTATATTTCTAAACGACTACACTTAATGAAATCAATACATTTCATGTCTCATATGTCTCCGACGGCCGTACTAATTCCGCATCCTGTATTTCTCCATTTTGTTCCTTTAGGTTAAGCTGAGTATCCTGTGTGAGCAGGACCGGATTCTGCAGGATCTGGAGGACAAGATCCGAGCTCTCAAAGACAATAAAGTAAGATGTAACGGTTGGTGTGCAGGGTATCCACAGACAGGTGACCCAAAAACCATGTCAAAAGAGCCACTAAAACTAGCAAAATAACATCTGCTTCTCCGTGGCGGAGGCCCAGTTTTTAACCCCTCCCCTCGCGTCTCAGGACGCAAAAACCACACATGATACTCTGGTCCTGAATTTTGTCCAACTCTTCCATGGTCCTTGCGTTTGCAATTCCCTTGTTAATTCCGTGCAATCCCTTCTTTCATAAATAAAGCCTTTAGTCCTGATTTGATATCCTGTAATCTCGCAGTAAAAGCAAAGTATAAAGCGTGTTATTCAAAGCTCCCCCTCTGTGATCTTCTTTCATCCAATAAATACAGGTCCGAGAGCCGGGGGTCTGTCTGCCGACCAAAGACTTCTTTTTATGGAGTATATTGATTTTTTTGTTCTGCGAGGGATTCGCTTGATGATTTAATTCTGTAATAATTCTTTGTGAAAGGGAGAATTGCAGAGAATTTTAAACTTGCAGATAAAGTAGGCGACTTGGAAAATTTCCCCCATTCTTGGCAACTTCGGCCTTGAGTTTGATGTTCCCTTCTCGTTTTTTGGTCAGGACAAGCTGGAGACGGTGCTGGAGGTTCTGCACAGACAAATGGATCAGTACAAAGACCAACCTCAGCACACAGAGAAAATCTCCTACCAGCAACGCCTACTGCAGGAAGATCTGGTACAGATCCGAGCGGAAATGTCCAAAGTGTCGACGGTGAGGAAAACTATGTCAGACGTTAGCAACTCTTATCTGGCTTAAGGAAAAGTAGAGGTTTATTTTTATTATTATTAGTTTATTCATAAAGCACCTGCATAATCTCCAGCCCTGATAAACGTGAAAACAAAGGGTATTTTAAAATGACAGCTCATGATCTAGTGATCCAGAAAAGATGTAGTTTGCCTTTGGCTAACTATACCTTGATCAATGCTGTAGAATTATTTGATTCGGCCAATGTCTTATGAAAGAGACCATGTGAAAGGGTATTTTGATCTTCGGAGTAATTTAAGACAAAATACAGTTTGCCTTTGGCTAACTATAACTTTGGCAGAATTGCAAGTTAGTTAAAGAAAAAAAGATGGTCCTTTCTCCCACTTAGGACACCGGCTTGTGGTGCTATATGCAAACAAAATATTCTCCCCTTTAGAGGCTTGCTTGCATGTGGTACCACAAGTTGGACAATATGTTTAATTACAATTCTGCAAGAGTTTTGTACAGATCATTATCTCGCTGCATTTAATATTTCCGTGGCGGTCTGGTTGTTTCCCCGTCAGACTTGTAATAAATCTGCCGTGTTAATTCTTCCTGCCCCATAACGTGTAAATCTGGTCCCCGTAGGATATGGAGAACTCCTGGAACGAGTACATGAGGCTGGAGAGCGACGTCAGCCACTTGCAGCAAATGTTACAAGAACAAATGAACAGATCGCGCTCTTCTCAGGTGAGCGGACGCGCTTAATGGCTTCCAGAGTAACCAACGCTCGCCCTTTACTCTGCATCCCGTATCACTCACCCTTTACTCTGCATCCCATATCACTCACCCTTTACTCTGCATCCCGTATCTCTCACCCTTTACTCTGCATCCCGTATCACGCACCCTTTACTCTGCATCCCGTATCACTCACCCTTTACTCTGCATCCCGTATCACTCACCCTTTACTCTGCATCCCGTTTCACTCACCCTTTACTCTGCATCCCGTATCACTCACCCTTTACTCTGCATCCCGTATCACTCACCCTTTACTCTGCATCCCGTATCACTCACCCTTTACTCTGCATCCCGTATCATAGTATATAATAGTCTTCCAGTAGAAGTGGTAGAGGTTAATACAGTGAAGGTGTTTAAGCATGCATGGGATAGGTATAAGGCTATCCTAGATATAAGATAAGGCCAGGGACTAATGAAAGTATTACATTACTGAGAGGGTAGTGGATGCATGGAATAGTCTTCCAGTAGAAGTGGTAGAGGTTAATACAGTGAAGGAGTTTAAGCATGCGTGGGATAGGTATAAGGCTATCCTAGATATAAGATAAGGTCAGGGACTAATGAAAGTATTACATTACTGAGAGGGTAGTGGATGTATGGAATAGTCTTCCAGTAGAAGTGGTAGAGGTTAATACAGTGAAGGAGTTTAAGCATGTGTGGGATAGTTATAAGGCTATCCTAGATGTAAGATAAGGCCAGGGACTAATGAAAGTATTACATTACTGAGAGGGTAGTGGATGTATGGAATAGCCTTCCAGTAGAAGTGGTAGAGATTAATACAGTGAAGGAGTTTAAGCATGCGTGGGATAGGTATAAGGCTATCCTAGATATAAGGTAAGGCCAGGGACTAATGATAGTATTACATTACTGAGAGGGTAGTGGATGTATGGACTAGTCTTCCAGTAGAAGTGGTAGAGGTTAATACAGTGAAGGAGTTTAAGCATACATTGGATAGGTATAAGGCTATCCTAGATATAAGATAAGGCCAGGGACTAATGAAAGTATTACTTTACTGAGAGGGTAGTGGATGCATGGAATAGTCTTCCAGTAGAAGTGGTAGAGGTTAATACAGTGGAGTTTAAGCATGCGTGGGATAGGTATAAGGCTATCCTAGATATAAGATAAGGCCAGGGACTAATGACAGTATTACATTACTGACAGGGTAGTGGATGCATGGAATAGTCTTCCAGTAGAAGTGGTCGAGGTTAATACAGTGAAGGAGTTTAAGCATGCATGGGATAGGTATAAGGCTATCCTAGATATAAGATAAGGCCAGGGACTAATGAAAGTATTACTTTACTGAGAGGGTAGTGGATGCATGGAAAAGTCTTCCAGTAGAAGTGGTCGAGGTTAATACAGTGAAGGAGTTTAAGCATGCATGGGATAGGTATAAGGCTATCCTAGATATAAGATAAGGCCAGGGACTAATGAAAGTATTACATTACTGAGAGGGTAGTGGATGTATGGAATAGTCTTCCAGTAGAAGTGGTAGAGGTTAATACAGTGAAGGAGTTTAAGCATGTGTGGGATAGGTATAAGGCTATCCTAGATATAAGATAAGGTCAGGGACTAATGAAAGTATTACTTTACTGAGAGGGTAGTGGATGCATTGAATAGTCTTCCAGTAGAAGTGGTAGAGGTTAATACAGTGAAGGAGTTTAAGCATGCATGGGATAGGTATAAGGCTATCCTAGATATAAGATAAGGCCAGGGACTAATGAAAGTATTACATTACTGAGAGGGTAGTGGGTGCATGGAATAGTCTTCCAGTAGAAGTGGTAGAGGTTAATACAGTGAAGGAGTTTAAGCATGCGTGGGATAGGTATAAGGCTATCCTAGATATAAGATAAGGCCAGGGACTAATGAAAGTATTACATTACTGAGAGGGTAGTGGATGCATGGAATAGTCTTCCAGTAGAAGTGGTAGAGGTTAATACAGTGAAGGAGTTTAAGCATGCGTGGGATAGGTATAAGGCTATCCTAGATATAAGATAAGGTCAGAGACTAATGAAAGTATTACATTACTGAGAGGGTAGTGGATGTATGGAATAGCCTTCCAGTAGAAGTGGTAGAGATTAATACAGTGAAGGAGTTTAAGCATGCATGGGATAGGTATAAGGCTATCCTAGATATAAGATAAGGCCAGGGACTAATGAAAGTATTACATTACTGAGAGGGTAGTGGATGCATGGAATAGTCTTCCAGTAGAAGTGGTAGAGGTTAATACAGTGAAGGAGTTTAAGCATGCGTGGGATAGGTATAAGGCTATCCTAGATATAAGATAAGGCCAGGGACTAATGAAAGTATTACATTACTGAGAGGGTAGTGGATGCATGGAATACTCTTCCAGTAGAAGTGGTAGAGGTTAATACAGTGAAGGAGTTTAAGCATGCATGGGATCGGTATAAGGCTATCCTAGATATAAGATAAGGCCTGGGACTAATGAAAGTATTCAGGGTTTTTCCATATATATTAGGATAGATACGCCTGTGTGCACATCAGAGGTTATACCGCAAAAAAAAAGTGCTAAACAACAGACTCGTTTTTTGTGTTTCAGGAAAGGGCTGAGATGCAGAAAGATCTGTGGCGGATTGAGGATGTAACAGCCGGACTCGGCTCTAATAAACGGAACTACAAAGTCCTCGTCGAGTCGTTTAAAAATCCAGGTAAAGGAATTCGGAAAAATGGAGCAATCGCCATGGAAACTGATGCTCCACAGTTAGAATGTTGGATACATGTTTTTCATGCTGCTCTGGCCAAGGGTTATGGGGGTTACTGGCTAATAAAGTATTAGCACAGGGACCTGCACTCTGCACATATTAAACACACATACAACATGCATAACATAATCTTGCTTCTAGAATACATTGTAACACATCCGCGTGCATTAGGTCATAATGCGGAATATTCTAACGCTCCTCGTTTCCTTCTAGAAAGAAAAACTGTGCCTTCCGTTCCTACCCAATTTGTGCCTTCCGGGACCACGGCCTTCACATCTTTTCGCAGCAAATCCGTGTCACCGCTGAACCCTCCTTCCATCATGGTGAAGCCCACCTTGGAAGCTGGATTGTATCCTCAGCCGTACGGCCAGCCGCGCCCTCATTCCCAGCCGCAACTACTGCAGAAATCCGAACCGCAGCTGCAGTCGCCGACCAGGGTACGGACCCCTCTCTTGAGTGCTCTTGTTGGGGCATTGAGCCAACGGGAATGTTGCAGTGGAGCCGGGAAGCAAGGCTCGTGTCTGTTGGGGCTTTATTCAGGAAAAGAGGGGATTGAGAAGGGAATTGCAAACGTAAGGCCAAAGTAGCCGAGCTGGAAAAATTCTCCAGTTCAGCTCAATAGGGGGAATGTTTCCAAATCTGCTACTTTGGCATTAGGTGTGAAATTCCCGTCTCTTTCATGAACAAAATCCGAGCCTCGTGTTCTTCCGCTAAATTAACAGGAAGAAGGTGCTCCTCCCAGACCGCCGCTTCCCGATATGTACAGCCCCGAAGATCCTGATCCGCCTCCCAACATACCGCCTCCTCCGGCGCTGCCTCCCCCTCCCAGAGAGTCCTCCACAATCAGGCACACGTCGGTTCGGGGCTTGAAGCGCCAGTCCGACGAGAGGAAGCGGGATCGAGAGATGGGGCAGGTTGTGAATGGCGATTACAGGGTAAATATTTGGGTTTATTTTACCTTCTGCTCTTTAAATGAACATAGTCCTGGGGTAAGGTTCTGAAAGTGGAACATTCCTTTGGTTACCATGCCGATTGCACCACCTACAGAGGTCCTGTGTAGTGAGCAGGGAGGATTCTGGGAAACTCCCTGGTTCAGTTTTTAAAGAGACTTTGTACTTTCACCGCTAAAGGGAGAATTACGCACCTACGTGAGTGAACCGGAGCTGGCAGACATTAACCTGGACTCCAACCAGACCCCAGGGTTCCTGAACTCGGAATCCGGCTACCAGACGCTACCCACCCGAGGTAAGAGACATCCCTGCAGGTGAATCTACTGCCCGACCCTCCTTCTCTAGAATCTCTCAGACACCACATACTGACATGCACTGTGTATGTTCTGCATGTAACTCCAAGGCAAGCTGCCCTGCATTGTATTTCCCAAACCCTGATCTCCCTGGACTCTCCAGTTTCACTCTCTCCCAGTGCCTCTTGTGTATTTTTGGCAGGGATTCCCTCTCTTCTAGCTCTTTTTTTTTGTTTTATAATTAATGTTCCTCTGTCTCATGCCCAATCATACGGCTGACCCCACAGGTGCATCCCAGGCTGCTGTGCTCGGATGTTGACCCTGGCCTGTATATATTTTTCTGTACTCAAACTGAGGCAGAGTTTGTAACCAAGTAACCGATCACTTGTGGTTTTAGGTTCAATAAAGCTTGAACTTTGTTTCTTTTATTTCTATGAAGGTTTATCCGGATCCACCTCCCGGCTGCCTCAGTCTTCATCTGTTGCCTCCTACGTTACCCTTCGGAGAGGAATGACTACAGATAGTCCTAAGGTAACTGGACGGCCATCCAATTTCATTCATTTAAAATTTAATGTTCCATGTTTAGAACTTTGACCTGCTGAGTGTTCTACCTTTAGAACTTTGACCTGCTGAGTGTTCTACCATTAGAACTTTGACCTGCTGAGTGTTCTACCATTAGAACTTTGACCTGCTGAGTGTTCTACCATTAGAACTGAAACCTTTTCAGTGTTCCACTGTTAGGACTTTGACCTGCTGAGTGTTCCACCTTTAGAACGTTGACCTGCTTGAGTTTCCCAATCAGATTTACTCTATATACATTCTCCTTTGAATTCTCTTTTATCACCAACCTTTTTTATTCGGCTGTGAGATTTTTTTTATTTTTTATTTTTTTTTATTTTATCTCCCCCTCCCAAAATTCCCACTCTCTGTGTTTGCACAGGACAGACCAAAAAGTGCCTTCGAGCGTCTGTACTGCGGAGACAACCAAAGCGGCAAGATGAGTGCGGAGGAGCAGCTCCAGAGAATGAAACGACATCAAAAAGCCTTAGTCCGTGAACGCAAGCGGACACTCAGCCAAGGAGAAAAACAGTCCCTAGCGAGCCGACCCGCCAGCCGCCCGGTCTCTGCCGACATCAGCTCAGTATGTTAGCCATGGATTCTGGGATTGTCTAATAACCCTCTAAACCATAGTAACTGATAGGAAGCACTTTATGCGGGGCGTTGCATGACCCATGCATTTTACAGATAACTCCTCCTGGGGTATCGCCCAGAAAGAAGAGCGGACACTTAGCACTTATGAGGTAGTCTCACCCATGATGGAAAGTATGAGCCTGGGAGCCCCTCAACGGTGGTGGAATTAGCTTCGTAATAATCATTTTATAAAACTAATAGATACTTATTTTTTCTAAGAAAAAAAAAAAACACCTCTAACTTTTAACAGTCTCCGCACTACCCCTAATCATCCCCGCTTCTGGAGTTGTACCAAGCACAATCTCACTCTAAGCAATTTGCACGTTTATTTAGGATAATTCTGTAATTTGTATTAAAAGCACATCAGCACAACCGAAATAAAATACAGGTTTTAGAAGCCCTACCTCCCCCTCACAGCCCCTGACTCTTTTATAAGGGGCACCCATGAAAGTGGAAATTGCAGGGAATTTCAAACTTAAGGCTGAAGTAGCCGAGTAGGAAAAATTCTCCCATTCAGCCGAGTAGAAGAATTTTTGGAACTCGGCTACTTTGGTCTTGATGTGTTTCACGCAGCGCTCCAGCCTAGCAGATTGCTGGGGAACAAATAGGTGCTGGACGTTCTGGTAACTGTTTCAGTGCTGCTCTGCGCAGCCCGGGGGGGGGGGGGGGGGGACACTCTGATTGTAAGGACCTTGCTGGATATTTCAGCTGATCATACAACATGCTCTGCTGCTCTGCAAAAAGCTCCATCCCCATTGGTTAGATCATGGCTCTGCAATCTGCATTCCCCAGCTGTTTGGGGGTTAAGCTATAGCTATGGCAAATCTCTGTGATTTCCAACGCATTTCACATAGAAATCCTGCCAGATTATCTCCCTGACTGCAGCTTGATCCGTCGTAGGTAAGATTACTTATTAATATCATTTGTTTTATAGAGCGCCAGCAAATATGGTGTTTTCTAAGTTTGTCCCATGACAGGCGTGGTAACGGGCTCTGCTGGGGTTATGCTCTCCCTCTGGTGGCAAGGTTCGGCACTGCACCCTTGCAGATCCCGTCCATACTGATCATGTTATAACAGATCAGGGTCATAGAATGAGGAGGTCGGACACATTGACTATTACGGATTTAGCTCAAACACAGGATTTTGGCCAAATCGACATCTCATTTTAATTTGTGCAGCAAATCCCAAAAGATGTCACTTTAAACTGTTCGTTTTAGAGACTTGGTTCCCCATCATTAATTTTCTCTTCCGAGGCGATAATTAGCAAGCAGCAGCTGGACGGATGCAGGTTGCGGCTGCCTGAGCTTTGTTTGTCTGTAGCCAGCGCAGAATGTGTCTGTCTGACTATTAGAGTACAGCTGTCTGCAAAACAATGAATTTCTGTCTAACTGAAAGATTGTGTCAAGTGCAGGCATTTTACATAGAAAGGACATTTGTTAGTCCTCTTTGCTCTGTATAGCTCTATCAGGGGTGGACATGTTGTTTAGAACCTTTGCTCTGTATAGCTCTATCAGGGGGAGGACATGTTGTTTAGAATCTTTGCTGTGTATAGCTCTATCAGTGGGCAGACATATTGTTTAGAATCTTTGCTCTGTATAGCTCTATCAGTGGGCAGACATATTGTTTAGAATCTTTGCTCTGTATAGCTCTATCAGGGGCGGACATGTTGTTTAGAATCTTTGCTCTGTATAGCTCAATCAGGAGGCGGACATGTTTAGAATCTTTGCTCTGTATAGCTCTATCAAGAGGCGGTAATGTTGTTTAGAATATTTTCTCTGTATAGTTCTATCAGGGGCAGACATGTTGTTTAGAATCTTTGCTCTGTATAGCTCTATCAGGGGCCGGACATGTTGTTTAGAATCTTTTGCTCTGTATAGCTCTATCAGGGGGTGGACATGTTGTTTAGAATCTTTGCTCTGTATAGCTCTATCAGGGGCCGGACATGTTGTTTAGAATCTTTGCTCTGTATAGCTCTATCAGGGGGTGGACATGTTGTTTAGAATCTTTGCTCTGTATAGCTCTATCAGGGGGTTGACATGTTGTTTAGAATCTTTGCTCTGTATAGCTCTATCCGGGGCAGGACATGTTGTTTAGAATCTTTGCTCTGTATAGCTCTATCAGGGGGCGGACATGTTGTTTAGAATCTTGGGTTTGATCTTCCTTCATCTGACCCAACATTCAAAACAACATATCTGCTGTGACAGAGCTAAAGGCAACAAAGAGGGCTTGATAAGGTACTATAATTGGATTCTTTCGTTACAGCATTTCTGCACTTGATACAATCTTTCCATTAAACGTAAGTTCGTGATTGGGAGACAGTTGTCCTTTAATCTATTTCTGTTTAATCCGTGGTGATTGGTTATCGTCTTGTAAAGAGAGTGGAAGGTGAGACATATCCCTATATAATGCACATAGCGCCATGCAGCGAGGTCTGCCGCCGACGTCCATTGGAGAGTCGTCCACTTCCCCAAACTGCTTCTCGAGGGCGTCCCCCTCCCTCCCACCCTCCAATTCATTTCCCGGACCCCCCTGCATTACAAGCCTCTGCTCATTCTTGTTGCCTTTCTTTTTTATGTTTACAGAATGTTTTGCAGCTAACGACCATTGTCATTATTTAGCCGTCTGTATATCCATCCTCGCATTAATCACGTGCTTGTTAATTGCCTCCATCTTTTTAATTGGCTTCAGTAACAGTCATACAGCAAAACCATCACCCATGACGAGCCGTCGCTTCTGACGTCACACGTGACGAGGGTTAGGGGACATGGAGGGGAATTAGAGGGGCTAAAAACTGCCTTTCATGGTGAATATAAATCTTTATAATGATCTGTATATTACGTTAGCAGAAATGTAATCAAATGCATAGATTAAGGGAAGCGCCATTTTTATTTATATCTTTCTCTGCCGTCGCGTGTTTATGACATCAGCTATTTTATTAATATAATTTCTTTTTTTTTATTTAGCGTGCATTTTTCCGGTTGCGCTAATAAATTGCGATTATATTTGCGCACGCTAAAGAGCTTTGCGAATATTTTGTGAAATATAATTTTTATTTGCGTGTGAAAATTACACCAGCTTTTAGCGAGCGCTATCAAAAGAGGTAGAAAAATATTCGCAAACCTGCTCGTTTTTATTCGCAGTTTGCTTGTATTTACTATCGGAGTGTTAAATGTTTAGTACATTGCGATAGGAGCAAAGAGCAAAAATAGTTTTGCACATAAGATATATTTGCGTTTTTTAGTACATGGCCCTCATAGTGCTCTATATGTTTTTACCTTTCCAGAGGGGATAAGTTGCTCTGCTAGTGTAATGTGCTGGCATCTTGTGCGGCCCTGTATGCAAATGAACTGAATGGTGAATGTGTTATTTGCAGACAATATCACCAGGTGATGTCATAACAAGGAGACGGCAGAGACTCACTATAGACACCCGTGTGTATTAATCTGTCCATTCACTTCTGCCAGTACAGGATATAAATTGTTTCCCCCCCCCCCCCTCCCCCGCTGTACGTTTGGCACGGTTTAGAGTATTTAAGGGACAGAGACCCTTTTACAGAAGAAAGACATTTAAAGGCCTATTCAATACAGAGAGAATTGCAGGGAATGGAGATGGGAATTTTACACTTAAGGCCAAAGTAGCCGAGCTGGAAAAGTTCTCCCACTCAGCTACACTGGCCTAAAGTTTGAAATTCCCATCTCACTCCCCTGCAATCCTCTCTTTATCGAATAGACCCTCTCGTTGGGCCTGATGTCGATTCCCTTGTGGTCTCTCCCATCTATGGCCGGCGGGAGAGCGCCCCCTGCAGGTTAATTATATAGTTGATGTCTATGAGGAGGCAGTGTCCGCCTCACTATTATCTAAGAAATATCTGGCCCCGGCAGGTTACGCCAAACAAACACCAGGTTCACAGCACAGTGTAGCAGTCACGGTGTGGCTGAGGATGCTAAGAGTTGATCATCACTATACACCTACCTGCACTTTGCAGAAAGTTATGATTTATTGATATTCACAGCCGGGGTGCTGCCCCTTGGATATAGCGAAGCCCCTATTATTCCCCCTTCATCAGACGAGCCGGTGCAAGCTTTATTCATGACAGAGAGGAGGGAATTGAGAATGGTTACACTTCAGGCAAAAGTAGCTGAGCTGGAAAAATTATCCTGTTCAATTCCCCGCAGTTCTCTCTCATGAATAATATCTGTTACTCTCCCCTCCTGGGGATTGTAGACAGACCCCCCCCCCCCCCCCCCCTCAAAAACTAGGCCTTGTTATCGATGTGAATGGTGGAGAAAACTAAACGTACACAAAAAAACCTGCAAAATGATTGTATAGACAGTGTGTTCAGTAAAATGCGTTGGGTGCTGTCTGGCCTTGTGTAGGGTCACAAGGTGGGCGACAGGATCCATAGTTCCGAAGCAATAAGGAAAACGTTGCAATGCATAGTTAGATTTTCAGAAATACTGTAACTTTTTACTGTTTTATTCAGCTGTTAACTTTGCTAATTGTTCTCTGAATTTGATCGAATCCTTTTAAATAGTAAAAGTAATGTTAATGCAACTTCTGGTGCTTTCTAATGTATATATGTGAACATTAATAAAACATACAACGTGTACAATCCTGTCTTTCTTACTGGACATACATGATACGGAACAGCTGAAACACGAGGGGGATCACTGGATCAGCCAGTGTTTGGAAACTTCATTCTGGGGCCAAGTTCTACCAGTGGAACATTCAGCATAGAACATTCCATTGGTTTCCACGGTGACTGCAGAACATTCCATTGGTTTCCATGGTCACTGCAGAACATTCCATTGGTTTCCATGGTGACTGTAGAACATTCCATTGGTTTCCATGGTGACTGTAGAACATTCCATTGGTTTCCATGGTGACTGCTCCGCTTTTAGTACTTTGCCCCAGAATAGGTCACCTAAGCATTGCTTATACTGTAAATGTAGAGAATAAGTGTGTTAGCAGAATTGCATGGAAATGTGTAGATTATGAGAAAAATATGTTTATAAATGTGTCTGTGGTGTCCCCTGTTTATGACATCACTCTGTGGCTTGAAATGTAAATTACACATTTCCTCCAGAAATTAGTTTGTTTGATATCACGCCACAAGGTCTTTACAACCAAGTAAGAGAAATACATGCTTTAAATGTGTCTGTCTCCTGGTTATGACATCACCTTGTGCCCTGATAGGCAAATAAACTTGTTTTCTGTGGGAAATGTGTAATTTGCATATCAGGCCCCAAGGTGATGTCATAAAAGGAGACGGCACATTTTACACCTATATTTCTCTTGTACTCTGCCTTTGTTGCCGTTGTGCTCACACAGTGTATAGATCACGTTGTATTCTCTCCAGTCACAGTATAATCAGTGCTGTGCCGATTGTGTGTCACTGACAAGCTGTGTGTTTGGTGGTCACAGACCATATAGATTCTCACTCTCCGTTTGCAATTTAAGGGCCAGAGAGGAGGATGACGTGTAAGGTGCACACTGGTCTGGCACCCACAGGGTTAAATGGTCGCACTGTAAACATAATTAAGAAAGGCACAGAGTGATGAGAGTTATAATTTCTAATGACATCTTGTCTTAACCCTTTTCATCTTTTTCCTCTGAGAGACGAGAGGTGCACCGGAGAAGCAGTTCTGTGGAAGTCACTGTGAGGGGGGGGGGGCGGGTGTTTCCCCCCTCCGCAGAGTTTGAGCGCAGGAGGCGGTCCCACCATGGTTTGGTATACGTTGCGGTAACGGTTGTAAGAGGGTCTCGCTGTATGTCAATCTATTTTATTTAACTCACCCAGGGTCCATGCTTCATTTCATTCATAAAAGATGGAAGTGAAGGGAATTGACAAGGGAATTTCAGACTAAAGTCCAAAGTTATCGAGTTGGAAAAATCTTCCAATTCAGCGCAAGTAAAAACTGCTGTTTTGGCCTTAATTTTGCAAATCTCTTATTTATGAATAATAATGTGTGTGTGCGCACTCCCCCTTCTTACTATGTAGCGTTTATATGCTGCCCCTTTAACACTTGTATATGGTGAGTACATCATCATGCGTCTCAATAGTCAATACGTTGATTATCTATACTTTGCATTTATTAATCAGCCTATAAACTTCCCAGGTTCATTGCACATTAAGGTCTTCATTACACAAGCCCCTAATGACAAGGGAACTGGAATCAAAATGCAATGTGTATGGAAAGACATGTCAGGGGATTCACTGCTGAGATGAGTTCACCTAATGCCCTCTGTGTTATTAAAGGGTCTGACATTCTCCGACCAGCCCTCACAGCCTAAAATCCTGCTCAATATGTATATATATTATTATCGTATTTTCATTGTCTGCAGTCACAGTATGAGCATTGTCCCTTTAAGGCTGAGGGGCTGTATTACAGAAGGTGGGCTTTAATGATGATATACACTGCTCTGATGCTCCTTCCAGTCTCATTTCTGCATCGAAGCTAAGATTGATAAAACTCACATTGCGTAGATTGTAACCATGTGAAATAGAATCGGTTCTAGAAGTTTATCTGCTCCACTGGTTCTATAAAACAAATAACAAAGGGCTTTGTTTATGGAGTAGGGAATTGGCAAGGGATTTGCAAACTTGAGGCCAAAGAAGCCGAGTTGGAAAAATTCTCCAATTCATCTCTTTTTACCGGCTCGGCTATTTTGGTCTGAAGTTTGCAATTCCCTTTTCAGTTCCCTCCTCCGTGAATAAAGCCCAGTGCTCTTTCCAGTGATACGGAGACCATTGTTTTATTAAGAAAGGGAATCTCGTTATGGTACCAGATTTCATTGAGACTGCGCAGTGCCAGAGGAAGACACTGGATGTCACCTTCCCGTTATAGACGTTACAGCCGTTCTGCACAATACCGTTAAGATTGAAACGTTCCAATAGCTTCTTAAAGACGCTGTCTGAGAAGACAAAGCATTTGTCATCTATATCCGAGAGCGGCTGTCACCAGAGTCTCCCGCAGATAGTGATGGTCACGTTTATCACTATGTTCAGTCGCTCACTGACTTTTTTTTTTTCTCTCCTTCCAGTGGAAGCGGGAGCAGGAGTTTGATTTCCAGCTGCTGGAGAGAGCGGCTCGGGGGGCAGAGGACAGAAACCACGATGGGGGGGATTGGATGATGGTAAAAGCCGTACACGTAACTGAGCTGGATCTCGAACCCGAGGAATACGATTTGGACATCAGCAAAGAGGTACACACTGGGGGTGGTCTTATTTATTATAATTAGAGAGGTATTAGCAGAATGCTTGGTTGTATAGGGAGAGGTATTAGCAGAATGTTTGGTTGTATAGGGAGAGGTATTAGCACAATGCTTGGTTGTATAGGGAGAGGTATTAGCAGAATGTTTGGTTGTATAGGGAGAGGTATTAGCAGAATGTTTGGTTGTATAGGGAGAGGTATTAGCACAATGCTTGGTTGTATAGGGAGAGGTATTAGCAGAATGCTTGGTTGTATAGGGAGAGGTATTGGCAGAATACTTGGTTGCATAGGGAGAGGTATTAGCAGAATGCTTGGTTGTATAGGGAGAGGTATTGGCAGAATGCTTGGTTGCATAGGGAGAGGTATTGGCAGAATGCTTGGTTGCATAGGGAGAGGTATTAGCAGAAGGCTTGGTTGTATAGGGAGTGCTATTAGCAGAATGCTTGGTTGTTTAGGGAGAGGTATTAGCAGAATGTTTGGTTGTATAGGGAGAGGTATTAGCAGAATGTTTGGTTGTATAGGGAGAGGTATTAGCAGAATGTTTGGTTGTATAGGGAGAGGTATTAGCACAATGCTTGGTTGTATAGGGAGAGGTATTAGCAGAATGCTTGGTTGTATAGGGAGAGGTATTAGCAGAATGCTTGGTTGCATAGGGAGCAGTATTGGCAGAATGCTTGGTTGCATAGGGAGAGGTATTGGCAGAATGCTTGGTTGTATAGGGAGTGCTATTAGCAGAATGCTTGGTTGTATAGGGAGAGGTATTAGCAGAATGTTTGGTTGTATAGGGAGAGGTATTAGCAGAATGTTTGGTTGTATAGGGAGAGGTATTAGCAGAATGCTTGGTTGTATAGGGAGAGGTATTAGCAGAATGTTTTGTTGTATAGGGAGAGGTATAAGCACAATGCTTGGTTGTATAGGGAGAGGTATTAGCACAATGCTTGGTTGTATAGGGAGAGGTATTAGCAGAATGCTTGGTTGTATAGGGAGAGGTATTAGCACAATGCTTGGTTGTATAGGGAGAGGTATTAGCAGTAGAAAGAGGGAAGTGCTCATGCCATTGTACAGAGCACTGGTGAGACCTCACTTGGAGTATTGTACAGAGCACTGGTGAGACCTCACTTGGAGTATTGTACAGAGCGCTGGTGAGACCTCACTTGGAGTATTGTACAGAGCACTGGTGAGACCTCACTTGGAGTATTGTACAGAGCGTTGGTGAGACCTCACTTGGAGTATTGTACAGAGCGCTGGTGAGACCTCACTTGGAGTATTGTACAGAGCACTGGTGAGACCTCACTTGGAGTATTGTACAGAGCACTGGTGAGACCTCACTTGGAGTATTGTACAGAGCACTGGTGAGACCTCACTTGGAGTATTGTACAGAGCACTGGTGAGACCTCACTTGGAGTATTGTACAGAGCACTGGTGAGACCTCACTTGGAGTATTGTACAGAGCACTGGTGAGACCTCACTTGGAGTATTGTACAGAGCGCTGGTGAGACCTCACTTGGAGTATTGTACAGAGCACTGGTGAGACCTCACTTGGAGTATTGTACAGAGCGCTGGTGAGACCTCACTTGGAGTATTGTACAGAGCGCTGGTGAGACCTCACTTGGAGTATTGTACAGAGCGGTGGTGAGACCTCACTTGGAGTATTGTACAGAGCGCTGGTGAGACCTCACTTGGAGTATTGTACAGAGCACTGGTGAGACCTCACTTGGAGTATTGTACAGAGCACTGGTGAGACCTCACTTGGAGTATTGTACAGAGCGCTGGTGAGACCTCACTTGGAGTATTGTACAGAGCGCTGGTGAGACCTCACTTGGAGTATTGTACAGAGCGCTGGTGAGACCTCACTTGGAGTATTGTACAGAGCGCTGGTGAGACCTCACTTGGAGTATTGTACAGAGCGGTGGTGAGACCTCACTTGGAGTATTGTACAGAGCGCTGGTGAGACCTCACTTGGAGTATTGTACAGAGCACTGGTGAGACCTCACTTGGAGTATTGTACAGAGCACTGGTGAGACCTCACTTGGAGTATTGTACGCAGTACTGGAGACCGTATCTCCAGAAGGATATTGATACTTTGGAGAGAGTTCAGAGAAGGGATACTAAACTGGTTCATGGGTTGAAGGATAAAACTTACCAGGAAAGGTTAAAGCATCTTTACATGTATAGCTTGGAGGAAAGACGTAACAGGGGGGATATGATAGAAACATTTATATACATAAAGGGAATCAACACAGCGACGTTTGACAAAGACCAATGGGGGGGACATTGTCATGCGTGTTGGAATAAAACTACACCTCACGTTAGTGCCGAGCGTCTTGCTGTCATTTTATGTTACATCTGATTATTAAACACAGATATCAGTCGAGTGCACACAGTTCATGCTGCACAGCGGCCCGTGGATATAGCGCTCAGGATGGAATAGATGTGGGGTTTCTGTATACTACATAGATCGGAAGCTCCAGATCCACCTACTGTAGAATCTGTTCAAATCTCGCAGGTTGCAGTTTCACTTCCTGGCAGGGTCACGTCAGCTGATTAGTTATACCTGAGGGAGTGTGTAATATAGATCATACAGAATGGTGCAGCAGTGCCATCATGTGGCCTCCATGCAGTATTACACATGTGCGATGAATACCTTGATTTCTATTCTAATCAAAGCTTGCACTGCCAAACAGTATAATCAAAGACAGAGTTTTATGATCAAAACATTTAGGAAATTAATACTTCATTTAATACCGAGCAGCATGGGAAGTATAAGCTTGCAGATAGTTTTACAGCTGCCAGACATAGATTTACTGCGTCATAATATTCTGATCATTTGGGATTTTAATTTGCTGAATACCTTAACTGGCTATCTAACCCATATATATATATATATATTGCCTGGATGTAATCAGTCAGTCTTTCTATTGGGATACAAGGGATATAATGCCAGAATATTGGATAAACCCTGAGCCCATGTTGGTGTATGCATGATTTATTCTCTCTAACATGTTGTGTTATGCAGATATGACTGATTAAACAGAGGAGACAATCCGCACCTCGTGGGCGTGGTCTGGGAAGGTGTCACTGCGACCCTGAGGCTGGAATAGTAATAGTTAAAATGTATTCTTTATTATATATATAGGTCTATAACCTTTTCATTAATAATGGCCAGTTGAGTGACAGTCTAACCGATCAGTTGTAGGTGTGTCTGTCCGAGAGAGGATGATTCCAGCAGCCAATGGCCGCACTCCTCCTGTGTACCCTCACTCACTCACTCACTCACTCACTCACTCACTCACTCACTTCAAGAATTTAGAGGTCCCAGTGAAATGATTATTAGTGTAAGAAGAATTGTCATTTTTGCAGGAAAATAAGTGAAACAAAGTGTACAACGAGCAAACAACTAAATTGTTCCTACTGCTGGGTGTTATTTTTTGTGGCGAGCCCCCTGATGACTGTGGGGTGTCTGCTTTCTCCCTCTCTATGTAGCTGGCAACGCCCGATAAGGTTTCAATTCCTGAAAGATACATTGATCTGGAGCCAGAGGAACCGCTCAGCACCGAGGAGCTAGAGGCCAGATACCGGCAAGTGGAAAAGATAAAGAATCTCTTGGCCAGATCAAGGTGAATGAGAGACAATCTGCTAACGTTTCACCAAGTATCCAACACCCAATCCACCCATCCCATCCCACGACCATACACCCATACACCCACCCCACACCCATACAGCCATCCCACCCCCATCCCATGACCATGCACCCACGCCACACCCATACAGCCATCCCACCCCCATCCCACAACCATACAGCATCCCACACCCATACAGCCATCCCACCCCCATCCCATGACCACGCACCCATCCCACAACCATACACCCATCCCACAACCATACAGCCATCCCACCCCCATCCCACAACTATACACCCACCCCACACCCATCCCACACCCATACAGCCATCCCACCCCATCCCACAACCATACAGCATCCCACACCCATACAGCCATCCAACCCCCATCCCATGACCACGCACCCATCCCACAACCATACACCCATCCCACAACCATACAGCCATCCCACCCCCATCCCACAACTATACACCCACCCCACACCCATCCCACACCCATACATCCATCCTACACCCATCCCACCCCCATCCCATGACCACGCACCCATCCCACAACCATACACCCATCCCACAACCATACAGCCATCCCACCCCCATCCCACAACTATACACCCACCCCACACCCATACATCCATCCTACACCCATCCCACCCCCATCCCATGACCACGCACCCATCCCACACCCATACACCCACCACACACCCATCCCACACCCATACACCCACCCCACCACCCCCACCCCCATCCCACCACCCCCATCCCACCACCCCCACCCCCATCCCACCATCCCCACCCCCACCCCATGCCTGATATCCAGGAATGTTGGCCTATGATGATAACATTTTACTACTGATACTGTCACGCAGAGCGGTCTGACTGCGCTAAACCCAATCACTCAGTACTCTGAATCAGTAAGGAGTGTGATATTCTGCTGATCTATATAACTTATCTCACGGTTCTTTTTGTATCCAGTGTACACAACTTGCAGACTTCTCTGTACCCCGAGGAGCAGGGCCCTGCCGACCTGGGCTTCCAGCGGGAGGCACAGGAGAGAATGATTACGATCTCCTATGCTCTGGCCTCAGAGGCGTCTCAGCGGAGCAAACAAGTGGCTGGTAAGACGGACGTTATAATATGTAAGGATAGTCCGTCAGATAACTGCAGATAAGAGCCCTCAATCAATACAGGAATCCGTGGCATTACATGATTACTTATACTGGGAGGGGCCAGAGGATTAGTAAACTCGCACTGCTGGTCTCTGAAACTCACCCACTTATCTCTCTTACTTTACTTGATTCTGTTACTTCTCTTTCTTTTTTTCTGTTCATTCTCTTTATATTCCTTATTTTTCTCTGTAGCTTCTTTTGCTATCCGTTATTGTTCTTCCAAGGTGATATCTGATACTGGTTAATACCCACCTCAAAACGAATCAGCGCCATGGCTGACGCCCCTAATCCCACCCCACCCCCCGCACTACTGACGACTGTTACCCCAACTCGCTTACCGTCGGTTCATTAACTCTCGCCACAGTGAGATCTTCCAGATAATGCTGGAGGTCGTCTGTCCTGTCTGTACGCCTGTCCTGTCAGTCTGATCTGTAGGTCTGTCCTGTCTGTACGCCTGTCCTGTCCGTCTGACCTGTAGGTCTGTCCTGTCCGTCTGACCTGTAGGTCTGTCTGTCCTGTCCGTCTGTCCTGTCCTGCCTGTCCGTCTGTCCTGTCAGTCCGTCTGTCCTGCCTGTCCGTCTGTCCTGCCTGTCCGTCTGTCCTGCCTGTCCGTCTGTCCTGCCTGTCCGTCTGTCCTGCCTGTCCGTCTGTCCTGCCTGTCCGTCTGTCCTGTCAGTCCGTCTGTCCTGCCTGTCCGTCTGTCCTGTCAGTCTGTCTGTCCTGTCCTGCCTGTCCGTCTGTCCTGTCAGTCCGTCTGTCCTGCCTGTCCGTCTGTCCTGTCAGTCCGTCTGTCCTGTCCGTCTGTCTGTCCTTGTACGTCTGTTGGGGTTAGTCAGAGAGACGCCTTCATTTTTGAAAGCCAACAGCTGAGGGGACGTAGTCCAGACCTTTCCTGTTGCGGACTATCGGGGGGACCAGCCGTTAGACTGTCCAGGATGACTCCTAGGGAAGCTACAGAAGATAAATGTACCTTAAACAGTACCAGCCAGCTAATCCTCATACTAGCGCTGCTCGTTATTTCACCTGTGCGTCTATACTAACCCTGCTTGTATTTAACTCTTTAACGTGTGACCCCCTGTTTTAGCTCCGCCCTTGGTGGTGCAGTCTCTTCCACCCCCTCCTCCTGCAGTGCAAGTTCCCTTCCCCCCCCTCAGCAGTGGGGTCCGCTACACCGTAGTCTAAGCTACTCTTAAAGTAAGAATGAGATGTTTTCATCCTGCGTGACCCACTGCATGCGTGTCTCATACGTGTCTCATGCGTGTCTCGTGTCTCTCGTGCGTGTCTCGTGGGATCCTAGCATGTGCTTGTCTCATCGCATGAAGCAGCGACCGTTAACTGATACATTTTCATTCACTAGATGCACATATATATGTGTAAGCATTTCCACGAGCCTGTACTGGTCTACATTCGTCCAGTCGCAGCACTGTCACTGAACTCTCATCTTTCAATATACAGAAACCTTTACGTATGTTTTACTGTGGTAGGAACAGGTCACTGATAGAGCTGGGAGCAGGAGGAGCCAGATTATAACTACAGATTTGTACATTGTGTTCCAGTGCCAGGGCCGGCCCTGCCCATGTCTAGAATGTTGGGTCAGGTGAAGATCTAACTGAAGATTCTAAACAACATGTCCGCCCCCTGATAGAGCTATACAGAGCAAAGATTCTAAACAACATGTCCGCCCCCTGATAGAGCTATACAGAGCAAAGATTCTAAACAACATGTCCGCCCCCTGATAGAGCTATACAGAGCAAAGATTCTAACCAACATGTCTGCCCCCTGATAGAGCTATACAGAGCAAAGATTCTAAACAACATGTCTGCGCCTGATAGAGCTATACAGAGCAAAGATTCTAACCAACATGTCCACCCCCTGATAGTGCTATACAGAGCAAAGATTCTAAACAACATGTCTGCCTCCTGATACAGCTATACAGAGCAAGGATTCTAACCAACATGTCCACCCCCTGATAGAGCTATACAGAGCAAAGATTCTAACCAACATGTCCACCCCCTGATAGAGCTATACAGAGCAAAGATTCTAAACAACATGTCTGCCTCCTGATACAGCTATACGGAGCAAGGATTCTAACCAACATGTCCACCCCCTGATAGAGCTATACAGAGCAAAGATTCTAACCAACATGTCCACCCCCTGATAGAGCTATACAGAGCAAAGATTCTAAACAACATGTCTGCCTCCTGATACAGCTATACGGAGCAAGGATTCTAACCAACATGTCCACCCCCTGATAGAGCTATACAGAGCAAAGATTCTAACCAACATGTCCACCCCCTGATAGAGCTATACAGAGCAAAGATTCTAAACAACATGTCTGCCTCCTGATACAGCTATACAGAGCAAGGATTCTAACCAACATGCCCGCCCCCCGATAGAACTATTCAGAGCAAAGATTCTAAACAACATGTCTGCCCCCCGATACAGCTATACAGAGCAAAGATTCTAACCAACATGTCCGCCCCCTGATAGAGCTATACAGAGCAAAGATTCTAACCAACATGTCCGCCCCTGATAGAGTTATACAGAGCAAAGATTCTAAACATGTCTGCCCCCTGATAGAGCTCTTGTCCTTTAAAATAACTTGGTACAAGGTCTCGGTGATTTTACTGCAACCTTAGCATATAGATTTTCCCCAGACATCCGTAATAAGAGTGATTATAAGGTCTCTATTTTTCCTCAGCCCTGATCCGTTATTTGTTGTAGCTCATTTCTTTCTCTTTTCTCTCACAGCTCACGCCGTAACTGATCACTGAATAAATGTCCTTTCTCGGAGAGAGATTTCCCATCTAGTGCCTGCAACGTTCAAAACACCGGATTTGTCCAGAAAACTCCTTTTGGTGGCTGATTATCTAGACCGGGAATTATCTAGACCAGGAATTATCTAGACCGGGAATTATCTAGACCAGGAATTATCTAGACCAGGAATTATCTAGACCGGGAATTATCTAGACCGGGAATTATCTAGACCGGGAATTATCTAGACCGGAAACGCCCAGATTTTTTGAATTTTGACTGAACATTGTCTTGCCCAGGAGTGGGGTTAAAGAATGCTTTCCTTCAACAATCTAGTTCTGACAGAATGGGCTTTTTATTTGTTCGTTTTTCGCACCCAGGAAGCCATTTTGTAAGATTGTATTCTATGTTTGTTTCTGAAGCTCTGTGAAATGTCCGTGTATATATATTTATGCAGATAGCCATAGGTAAATTTTACCATACGATCTGTCAGAATTATTCCTTTAATTCACATTAATTAGTGATTATTTTTGTAAGATTTGTTTTAAGGTTAAAGAAAATTGGCTTTTGGGGGGTTTTTTTGTTTGTTTTTTTAAAGATTTATTTTTTAAAAATGATGCTTTTTCCATTAAATCCCTCAGAGGAAAAAGTTATTTTTTTTACAAATCAACTCTTAAACCATCACAAAAGCAGATGGTAAATATGCAAATCCAAGACACAAATCCAAGATTTTAATAAATCTGTACTGTGCCTTTTCCTCCCAGAAATGGAATTATTTTTGTAGTCTATTTTCTTTTCTCTCGTGCAGAAAGTCTTCAGCATTACGACAAAATATCATTTTAATTCAAACACCACCCAACAAAGGGGTCCAAAAATATCACCCCCAAGGCAGCTAAATATTAATATTCCTGCAAAGGACATGGGTTTTTGATGGTACATACAGTCAGAGGCCACGCAAAATATAAACCCCCCTTTGTTACACTAATTTCTAACCCCAAATTAATTTTGTGGGAGTAGATTCCAGCACCGCAGCTAGAAGGAAGTGGTTTTTCGTTATAAAATGATTTTCTTTTCAATAATTTACTTGGAGCCGGTACTGGACCCACGATACGTGCAGTAAATATAGATCGAAACCATCTTAGACTACGAAGGATGTGAAAAATGTATATGTCAACTTAAACATGGATCATACTGTGAATGTAGAGAATAAAAATGCACAATTGCAGCAAATGCATAAAATAAGAGAAAAAAATATATATATATACATTTATATACAATGATACATTTATATACATTTATATACAATGATACATTTATATACAATGATACATTTATATACAATGATACATTTATATACAATGATACATTTATATACATTTATATACAATGATACATTTATATACATTTATATACAATGATACATTTATATACAATGATACATTTCCCATTGAAAATGAGCTAATTTTTCTATCAAGCCACAAGGTGATGTCACAAGCAGGAAACTCCACAGACACTTTTAATATATATATTTCTCTAATTTTATGCATTTGCTGCACTTCTGCAAACATAATGTACATTAAATTAAAATCTAGATAATGCATAGAGGGGGCTGCACACTAGACGGACAAGAACAGACTGATACGTGGTCAGGTGGACCCTTTCCCTGTATATCGTGTAGAAGGTGGGTCTCATTTTTAATTGTCCCCCTTTTTTTTCCTTCTTTCCTTTTTAGAGGAATCTGAAATAATCCGTTTATTTTTTTTATCTGCCAGTGATGAGCTCGGCCATTTCATGGCTTTAGCAATTATCAATCAAGTTATTTTAACGTTGCCCATTTCTCTTTAAGCTGGAGCGTCACATGACCCATTCTGGAAGAATATATTTTTTTTGTGGGGGGGGGGGGGGGCGAGGTTATTCCTGGATTTGGGAAATCAATGGAGTTTTGAGAGGATGCAAAACTGGTCGTTTTTTTTTTAATCATTAGTGTAATCAAACTTTAATGCCGTTATTAACTTCATCATTAGACAAGAAGGGCTATTTATTGTAAAAGTGGTGCAGTCACCATGGTAACCGACGGAATGTTCTACAGTCACCTTGGAAACCAGTGGAATGTTCCTGCTGATGACATCACTTTTAGAACTTTGCCCCAGAAATGTTTGTTATAAATAACTCGGAGGGCTATTTTTAGTTAATTCTCATTGCAAGCCTAGTCCAAGAGCCAGGGAGATTGTACTTCCACAGAACTCTCTGGGCTTTATTCTTAATAAAAGGAGAATTGCAGGAGAATTGAGAAGTGAATGTCATATGTAAGGCCAAAGTAGCCTTACTAAAGTTGTAACAATTCTCCCATTCAGTTTGCAATTCCCTCTCTCATTAATGACTCCCTGGAAGTTCTGTGTAGAAAAAAAAAATCAATAAAAAGTTAGGAGCCAAAAGTAGGTGTTTTGGGAGCCATGGCTCCGGGGTAATTACGCTGCATGAAGGAAAGTAAGGAATAATTTTACAATTCCTAAAGCTTAACTGATATTTTTTGTAGGCTTCAGGGGCCAGGGAAATGGTACTTCCATAAAGGGGGTAAAACACCCCAAAAAAGTTACAAGTCAGCAGCAGCGATGTTAGGAGCCCTGGGCTAGAACATAATCTGTGTGCAAGGGCCTATTTAGGTCCCAGAGATGCTGACATCCATTCTTTTATACGCAGATATACAGTTAGATTTATATATTTTTTAAATAATATTTGTGATTTTGAATAAGCAAATTCAAATATCCAGAACGTTTTAGTTTTATTTTCATTTATTGCCGTGGAAAAATTATTATTATTTTTTTGCTCTAAATAAAGAAATCAGGAGTGCTTTCCAAATATCGAGGTATATGCAGTGGTTTGGAAGATATTTAACGAACCTCTTTTATTGTATTATTTTTCTCATTTGCATTTTTTGTGGCTTTGATGAGTGAACTGAACTTTGACACCCCCCAAATCCCCCCCTTGATACACAGATTGTATTTTCTATTTTCTGACAAAGTAATCTATAAAAATAATAATAATTATATGTTTAGAGAAGTTTGGTCTATTTTTTAAACTAACGCTAAACTGCCGTTTATCAACATTATAAAACTTTTGCCAAAATTAGATTTGTTTTTATTTTTTTGCCTTTGTATAAAAAAGAAAAAAAAATTGTTAAATAAAGAAATTTAAAAAAAAAATCAATTGTGTGACAATATTTGACATGCTTTATATTATTCCAGGACACTTTAAAACCAGTAATTAAAAAATAATAATAATAATAAGGAATCGTCGCCATCTCGTCTTCTCCAGAAGCTTTGTACATTGAATATGCACTAAAAGATCTTTCTATTTGATGTTGGAAAACCCGGCGCTTGATTCTTCTCTGATTTCTATTGAGGTTTTTTCTGGAAAGTATAAGTTGGAAAGACGTCTCATCCATGTGATTATGACAATTCACTTTGTGATGGTCACAGGCAGACGGTTTCTTTCGTGATATCTTTTTGATCAGTTCTACAGAGTCATCTTTCTAAGGAGAGCTACACGGAGGGGAAGTGTGTACAAAGGAGCGTCTGTTTGTCTGTAGTATTCATTAGTTGGGGTCTGCACGGTGGTTTTACATATTGATGTTTTATCTGGTGTTTGACAATCAAATGCTGCAAAAACGTGGGACCCTGCCACCTAAACAGTATTTATAGTGCGGATTTCAAGGTGAAACTATACGTGGTTTTACAGAATTGCAAGAAAACGTATAGATGAGCATTTAAGGGGGCCGATCTCCTAAACGCAGTGAAGGTAGAGAATAAAAAATGATCTACTCATTGTGTTTGCAGAATTGCAAGTTAAAGCCCAAATTAGGAGGAAAATGTCTGTCGGGAGTCTTCTGGTGATGATGTCATCTGTGGCGTGATCAGTGGTGTATCTTGGTTTTGTGCTGCCTTAGGCAGACAAAATTTGGTCACCGCCCCCCACCCACACCCAAGTTGCACACCTACGACATGCCCCATCACCCCATGCCACCATCACCCACATTGCATACACACTAAATGCCCCATCACCACCATTACATGCCCCCATCACCCACATTGCATACACACTAAATGCCCCATCACCACCATTACATGCCCCCATTACCCCCATTACATACCCCCACCACGTCCATTACATGCCACCATCACCCTGATTAATTGGAAGGAGCTAAAGCTTGCTGAACGGTAGGGGAGGGAGTGAAAATGTTTGAAGCACCAGAAGTGTGCTTTAACACCCTCTGGCAAAGTGCCGCCCTCTGGCAAAGTGCCGCCCTAGGCGAGTGCCTTGTGGAAGATCCACTACTGGGCGTGATATGCTAATCAACTGCTTTTCAATGGGAAATGTATCTATCAGGCCCCAGGCGATGTCATTAACCGGAGACTGCACAGACACATTTAAAACACATATTTCATGCAATTTAGCGAACACAGTGAGGTTTATCAATGAATGAAAGTATTGCAGGGAATTGAGAAGGGAATGTCAAACATAAGGCCAAAGCACTTTGGAAAAAATGATCCCATTTTGCTACTTCGGCCTTAAATTCTGAATTCCCTGCATTTTTTTGTTCTCTACATTAAGTTTTTAGTTTATAGATATTTTTTTTTTATTAACCACACAGCGGATAAAGCTGTTTGCTAAAAATGAACTGTCAAACTCAGGCATTATTAATAGAGAGAGCTGGAGAATTTTTCTATCTCGCCTATTAATGCCTCATTCCTGCAGTTGCCTTGTCGGTTCAGTTTTAGCAAATATACACTATTTGAAATATTTTTTTTAACAAAATTCGTTAGCAGAGATCTTATAACTGTAAAACGTTTTATCATTCACTTTCTCAGAGCTTATTAGGTTTAGATTCCCAAAATGCACTTAGTTTATTGCAAACGAAAGGTTTCTGAACGCCTGGAGGCAAAACTTAATGACTGAAAGGGCCCAGTCACCTAAACAGTGTTTATACTGTCAGAGTTGATAATAAAAAAAAAGATTTATACATTATGGTAATACATTTACTTGTAATTCTGCTCAGAGAAAATAATGTGTTTTAAATAAGTCTGTTTTGTCTCCCGTTTATGACATCACTGGCTGCGCAACAGACACTTTAAAAAATAACAATGTGACACAAATTTTTTTTTTTACTTTTTGGACAATGTGTAGAATAATTGTAACAACCCATGAATAAGTGAGAGAAGTAATAAAGTTTATAAGTAATAAATGA
The DNA here is from genome assembly GCA_036172795.1 of Pelodytes ibericus. Classification (NCBI taxonomy): domain Eukaryota; kingdom Metazoa; phylum Chordata; class Amphibia; order Anura; family Pelodytidae; genus Pelodytes; species Pelodytes ibericus. The sequence continues at coordinate 5,444,048 of CM069863.1, read as the reverse complement.
TGCATTATACAGTGCATATTATGTACTGGAGTTGAATGTTGGTGAAATTTCCCAAAATACACAACCTTTAAAAATCGGGCTGACTTAAAGGAAACTCTTTGCTCTGTATAGCTCTATCAGGGGGCGGACATGTTGTTTAGAATCCTTGCTCTGTATAGCTCTATCAGGGGGAGGACTTGTTGTTTAGAATCTTTGCTCTGTATAGCTCTATCTGGGGCGGACATGTTGTTTAGGATATTTGCTCTGTATAGCTCTATTGCCGGTGGACTTGTTTAGAATCTTTGCTCTGTATAGCTCTATCAGGGGGCGGACATGTTGTTTAGAATCCTTGCTCTGTATAGCTCTATCAGGGGGCGGGCATGTTGTTTAGAATCTTTGCTCTGTATAGCTCTATCAGGGGGCGGGCATGTTGTTTAGAATCTTTGCTCTGTATAGCTCTATTGCTGGTGGACGTTGTTTAGAATCTTTGCTCTGTATAGCTCTATCAGGGGGCAGACATGTTGTTTAGAATCTTTGCTCTGTATAGCTCTATCAGGGTGCGGACATGTTGTTTAGAATCTTTGCTCTGTAAAGCTATCAGGGGGCGGACATGTTGTTTAGAATCTTTGCTCTGTATAGCTATCAGGGGGCGGACATGTTGTTTAGAATCTTTGCTCTGTATAGCTCTATCAGGGGGCGGACATGTTGTTTAGAATCTTTGCTCTGTATAGCTATCAGGGGGCAGACATGTTGTTGAGATTCTTAGGTCAGATCTTCCTTCATGTGACCCAAGATTCTAAACAACATGGCCGCCACTGATATCACTATACGAAGCAAAGATGGCTCAATAAGTTACTTTCCTTTGTATTTTTTCATTAAAGCATTTCTATTTATAATGCAATCTTTAAAATAAATAGAACTTCATCTTTTTTCCCCCATTTGTCCAACGTGCGGTATGGAATCAGAGTATATCGTGTACCCCACACAGTGCACGCAGGTCTTGAATCCATAGTAATGATTTCATTGGTTGCGTTATTTTCCCCTCTCTCTTTCGCTCACGTAGCAGACACAGAGCTTCTTCATCACAGGGACTTAGTACAAAGGCTCCGTACAAAATGTACTTACATCACAGTCACTGCAATTCTCTTTGAACCAGCATATTGATTGGATCTGACCCTTTTGCATTCCTTTTCCCTATTATTTGAAAAGGTGCATCTAAGTGAAGACGAACGAACGAAAAAAAAATCGACTCAGATGAACTTTCCCATGAAAAAACTTTGAGTTATTTCTTTAGTTCAAAGCCAAAAACTGTTTTAAAGGGCATTTTTAATAATACGCCTGTTGAGGCATTCTGTGTGATACCCATTACTTTGAATGTTAAGCTACATGGAGGTTTAAGGAGTTGGCAAAAAAAAACACAAAAAAACCCACAAGACTGATCGAGAAACACACGATGCAATAGGATCGATAATTCTGACCGAGCTTCTGACCTTTCTCTCGGTGAGACCGACGTTGGTTTTAGTAAATATCACAAGAATACTAAACACCGGTGACAGAGTTACTAAGAGAGGAGAGCGTGAAATGGCTGCAGGGAATTCGCACTTTCCTTTTTTAGTTCTCTATTCACAAAGTCCAGGAATTTACACACATATTTTAGGAGCCAGGCGTTCATATAGAGCTTAATTAATGGGAGAATCTTTGCAACTCAGCTGTGTTGGCCATAAGTTTGAAATTCCCTTCTCAATTGCCTCTTTATATAGACTCCATGGACCGGTTCCAAACCTCCATGTCTCTCTGGCACAGTTTGCGCAGACAATCCATTTATTAAAAAAATGTCCGTATGTTTAAAAGCGTTATAACTGCAGTGATGAATATCACAGACGCCACGGGTGGCAAAGCTTCGTCGGACCTCTACATGATTGTGTGTGTGGTTTTTATTTTGTTCAACAAGTGACCAAGTAGGAACATTAAACATTGGTTAAACAAAACATGACATGCAAGTAAACCCGATGTGTTTTTTAATAGACACACGAGTGTTTACTAGCTGTGTCTCACATGTGAGACACAGCAGTTCCTGGTTGTCGCCTGCTGACATCACAGCAAGGACAGCCAATCTGCACAGCCAAGCTCTCCCGGCTCTGACAGCCGAATGCGAGGGTCTCTCGCTGCTAGCACAGAGAGAGACCCTCGTTTTTGCATGCAATTAAGTCCCCTTAGTTAAGGTCCCCCCCTGCTGATCCCATGGAAAAACAAGGGTCTGATTCTGCGCTAGCAGAGAGAGCCGGTCACTGACCAGACAGCTGCCTGCTTCCTATGGAGAAATGGCAGCCGTCGGTCAGAGGATGAACAAGCTGTGTACTATTAAAAGTACTATCAGAAGTACACGCCAGTTTATCCTTATAGTATATTAGAAGCACAAGTGAAAAGTAACGTTTAGTGTCCCTTTAAATAAAAACCCAGCGCTCCAGATACAAACACAAAGATAAAACGTCTCTTTACAAAGTCAGGAAAACAAAATACTTTATTAATAATCTGATATTCAATATGTGCTTCTAAAGGTCTTGCTTTGTTACATACAAATTGAGGGGTTATAGGAACCCTGCTTTATGTGCTGAGTGGTAAAGCAATATATATATATACACGTCTTTCTGTAAACATTGCAGATATATTATAAATGGTACAATTGATCAATAAGAAGGCATTAGGATTACATGTCAGACTGGCTGAACCTCTGGTTCCCATTACACTCAGCCAGCAGTAGCCGCAGTTTGATTATCTCGGACAGGCTCAATTAATTTGTGGCAAACACTGATATTCTTTATACACAGATCGATCGACGATCAATACATTGGTGATTAAAGGACTGAAAATCTAAACACTTCTCACACTGATTGTAGAGAATAAAACATGATCTGTTTCTATATTAAGCAAAATGCCTGAAATAAGGAAAAAAAAAAAAGCTTTAAACGTGTTTGTGGGAGGGGGTCTCGTGTTAATGACATCACCCTGTGGCTTGATCTGCAAATTATACATTTCTCACTGACGCACGGATTCAGTTGCCCTGTGTAATGTCAGCAGTGGTCTCATCAGGTCTGTAAAGCCGGGGTCTCTGCCGCTTTGCCCACACTATCCATGAAATAAAATTTCAGGACAAAAAGCAGAATGGGAGAATTTTTACCAACTCTGCTACTTTGGTCTGAAGTTTGAAATCCCTTCTCAATTACCAGAAATGTCCTCTGTCGGGAATAAAGCTACAGACCCTACATCAGATTGAAATCCCAGGATATAAAATGGGGCTCTCCGTATACATTATGTCTATCGTGAGAGAGATACAATATATATATTCCACAAAACAGCAAGTCCTTTCCCTCGTCCAAAAACACGTAAGGACCATGTCACCTAAACATTGCTTTTATTGCGCATGTATAGGATAAAAAAATAAAAAGCTTGAAAATGATTTATACATTGTATTAAAAAAATATCTAAATTAGGAGAAGATCGTGCCTGGAGCCCCGGTATGCAAATTAATGGCTTTTCCATGGGAAATGTGTAATTTGCATACCGTGCTACAGATGATGTCATAAGCAAGATACAGACATTTTCTCACAATTTAGACATTTACTGCAGTTTTGTTAATACAATGTATAGATCATTTTTAATTGTCTACATTTACAGTAAAAACAGTGTTTAGGTGATACAGCCCTTTAACATTCAACCGCAAAAAACATTGCCCGTACATGCACACTATACACGTTTTTTTTTTTTTTTTTTAAAAGGACCATGAACAATTTCCAGTCTCCTAATTAACTTAACGACTGTCTATATTATACAAGGTCTCTTCAGTGTAGATGTGAAATATAAGATCAGAATAAAAATTCATTCACAGATAATTAGCCTGGGTTAAATCTCTCTCGCTTTACACAAGAGGCAGATACGGATGTATGGCTTTCATCCTGCAAAGGTATGAAAGAGAGACTGGGCTGGCCGACACATTGAATTATCAAGGAGATCTTGGTGAGTAGACAATATTTGAATGGCTTATCTTGGAAGAGAAAGAGCTAAACGCTGCGTTATTTGTAATGGGGAAAAAAAAAAAAAAAAAAAAAACCACAAAAGTTCCAGTTTGATGGAAATTTACTTATCTAGTGCCCCAAAAACACTCACATAGACTGTGCCTACCGCTGAATAAAAGGTAATAGAAAAAGAAAAATCAGGATAAATGTTCCTTTAACGAGCGCCACAATTAAAAGTGAGCACTTTGCTGGGATATAAACGCTGCTTGTCCGGCAGTTAATGTGGGATTTGGTAATTATAGAGGATCTCAGTTTGACCAGAAGTCACCATTGCAGTTCCAGCGTTAGTTTCGGAAGTATTTTCGGATTCCTTGGCCCACCCGCCCCTTCGCAGGCCAGTCCCAGCGTGACAGGAGGTGGATTAGGAAGAAGGAGGCGGGTTTCTGACCTTGAGAACAGTAACATTAAAGGTCCGATCGATATGTAGACACATCCTCCGGAAAACACACAAGTGGTTAGGAGTTGCTGGATTTGACAAACTTCATTTTGTAGTCGCCCTTCTGCTCCTTGTCCTCAGAGAGGCTATTATTTTTGCCCGGTTTTGTGTCTCGCGTTCTGTCCGGTGCCTCGTCCTCCAAGCTAGATGCTTCCTCGCTCTCGGAGTCACTTGTGCGGCTGCTGCCACTGCTGCTGGACTCGGATGGACTGTCCGGTCTGGGGAGCGTTTCAGGCACGGACTCTACTTTTTCAGCAGGGGCGTCCATCTTGAAAAGGTACAAGAAAAAAAAAAAAAAATTCCGAAACACAGGAGAATTTATAAATTGACAAAAAAAAATACATAAATCATTTATATGCAGATGAAATGATCATAAACATGACAGTCACCTAAACATTGTTTAAACTGGGAATAAAGAAAAAAATATTCCTTTTAAATGTCCATATATATCGGGGCTAGGCAACCTGCGGCCTTCCCGATGTTACAGGACTTAGCAGGAAGAGCATGATGGGAGATGTAGTTCATCCACATGTTAGAAGTACAAGAATAAAATAAATGGTGTCACTTTAAGGTAAATAACCACCCCAAAGTACTCACATCACTGAAGCCCAGTCCGCAGTGCCGTCGGTTCCTCCCAGACATGCTGCTGTCCATGCTTTGTTGGAACTGATGCTCGAGCTCGTCATTCATTTTCCTGTCCTCATCACCTGCGTGAGAAGCACACTGGGGTCAGACCTCACATGGACTATCTGACAGAGCGCTGGTGAGACCTCACATGGACTATCTGACAGAGCGCTGGTGAGACCTCACATGGACAATTGGACAGAGCGCTGGCGAGACCTCACTTGTACAATTGGACAGAGCGCTGGCGAGACCTCACTTGGACAATTGGACAGAGCGCTGGCGAGACCTCACTTGGACAATTGGACAGAGCGCTGGCGAGACCTCACTTGGACAATTGGACAGAGCGCTGGCGAGACCTCACTTGGAGTATTGGAAAGAGCGCTGGTGAGACCTCACTTGGAGTATTGGAAAGAGCGCTGGTGAGACCTCACTTGGAGTATTGGAAAGAGCGCTGGTGAGACCTCACTTGGAGTATTGTACAGAGCGCTGGTGAGACCTCCCTTGGAGTATTGTACAGAGCGCTGGTGAGACCTCCCTTGGAGTATTGTACAGAGCGCTGGTGAGACCTCACTTGGAGTATTGTACAGAGCGCTGGTGAGACATCACTTGGAGTATTGTACAGAGCGCTGGTGAGACCTCACTTGGAGTATTGTACAGAACGCTGGTGAGACCTCACTTGGAGTATTGTACAGAACACTGGTGAGACCTCACTTGGACAGAACGCTGGAGACCTCACTTGGAGTATTGTACAGAGCGCTGGCGAGACCTCACTTGGACAATTGTACAGAGCGCTGGCGAGACCTCACTTGGAGTATTGTACAGAGCGCTGGCGAGACCTCACTTGGAGTATTGTACAGAGCGCTGGCGAGACCTCACTTGGACAATTGGACAGAGCACTGGCGAGACCTCACTTGGAGTATTGTACAGAGCGCTGGCGAGACCTCACTTGGAGTATTGTACAGAGCGCTGGCGAGACCTCACTTGGACAATTGGACAGAGCGCTGGCGAGACCTCACTTGGACAATTGGACAGAGCGCTGGCGAGACCTCACTTGGACAATTGGACAGAGTGTTGGCGAGACCTCACTTGGACTAATGGTACACCGTACTACAGATCGTATCTCCAGAAGGATATAGATACTTTGTACTTTGGAGAATTACTACAAAACTGGTTCATGGAAAGGCGAAAGTCTCTTAACATGTATAGCTTGGAAGACGTAACAGGGCGGATATGACAGAAATTATATATATATATATTTTATATAATATATATAGGGAATCACCGTAAGGAGGAGGGTATATTTAAAAGAAAAAACTAAACACAACTAGAGGAAATCGTTTTAAATTAGAGGGGCAACGATTCCTTCCAGTAGAAGTGTTAAAGGTAACACAATAAAGGACTTCAAGTATGCATGGGACAGGTATAAGGCTATTCTGTTTTTTTTTTTTTTATTTATTTTAAATTATGCAGACTAAATGGCCCGAATAGTTCTTATTTGGGGGCTGGTCTGGTACCCTTCCCAATTAAACTGGGAATGCCAGAAAGGAGTACAACACCTTACAAAGGCGCGCACACAGTGCATTACCATCTGGCACCCAATCGGTTATTAATAAAGAGCTTGTGATATATTCCCATTGTGATCAATAGGTATAGCCGCCGATACATGGACAGCCACTAGGAGGCTCTGGTGTATTGCGATGAAAACTCAAAGCCATGCAAACCGAGTAACTGGACACAGAGCATCAAAAACCTCAAAAAGTCCCAAAAACTGGCCCGTAAAGGGGGACGGAACAGTGTCGGGATCCCAGCAAGTGATCCAACCTCAAGAACCAGGGCTTCCTTCATCCAGAGGCAGGAATCCAACCATGACCAACAGCGGCCTATCCTAGAGCCAATTTAAAAAGCATTTACCCATAAGAGGCATACACAGATTGTCCCTGCTTTTTATGTATGTCCAGGGGATAGATAGTAAGTGCCAACTGGAGGGGCAGAACGCGTGAGATTTTGGGCCCCCCCCCCCGGGTACTTTTTAAAGTTATTTCTTTATGCGAAATAAATTCTAAGGATTATTCATGGTCCATTGTACCTTCCAATGTGGACTCTTTCTGCAGCCGACTCCTGTGTATTTCATCACGATAGAACCATCACCCAACTTAGTGGTGCTCATTTTATCAAGCTCAGAAAGGGGAGAGCGTTTCTTACATGTACAGGGCGTCTGGAGAAACGAAGGTTTCAGTCGGCAGACGCCATTGCTGTGATCTTACTGACCTGATCTGAAGTGGGAGGTGGATTTATGGTCTCCGATCACCAAACGCCCCGTGTGCTCTTTCTAGAAATAGGAGATAATGTTGCAGATTAGAGAAGAGAACCAAACGTTGAAAAATAGATAAAAGTATCGGTCTCTCAGCCAGGCCGAATCACTGTGCTTTACTAACGATTAATGGAAATAAAGATTTCATCAGGTGAATGTTTTAAACAGAAATGATTTAATGGAAAAATACAAATAAAGCACCTTATTGTGCCCTCTTTGCTCTATCAGGGGGCAGAAATGTTGTTTAGAATCTATGCTCTGTATAGCTCTATCAGGGGGCGGACATGTTGTTTAGAATCCAGTACATATGATATTCACTGGTTAATCAGTGTTTTATATAGTGTTTTTCGGTGTCACCCCCCAGTGAATTTACAGCACTAGTAGGTCACTTTGGGGCTGGGGACACAGAATGCAGGATATACGTCAGAATTCTGATGATAGACTTGCATTGAATGGGAGGGGAATGTAACTATTACGTCACAAGGGGGCAGGGTTATAATCCTGTTTGATCAGGTTAATCGCCACCTAGTCCTGCCCACTATGATACACAGAAGCCAGTAAAAGAACAGGGGAGTATCTTATGACATCATCATGCAGGCTCTAGCCACAGTTGTAAAGTGAGACTGGCTGGAAGGTTTTAGAAGATGTTGCATCATGGGAAATATTCTCCAAATGGATGCTGGAGATAAACACCTAATTTTATTTTTCCTTTTATATACAATTAATTCAAATCAGATTTAAAAAAAAAACCAGTGGTATATGATTTATATGTTTGTTTTACCAGGTTATCTAGTTACATCTTCCTTTAAAGCATTTCTATATAAAATCCCTACACATGATGCCATCTTTCAGTTAAACCCATCTGTACTTTAATGATCAGCCACACACTGCTCACTTGGATCACAAACCTTTCCGGCTCCCATTAGACGGAGGAATTTCTGCTTCCGTTCCTCATTCCCCAGGTCTACCTGCTCCCAACTTCCACGGCCGGCCTGTGAAGATTAATGCATTGCGAGTTAATGATCCTCAATGCAAAGAATATAATTATTATTACAGGGGAGGCTGGGGTCTGGATGCAGTGTGTAAATACAATGAATAGTGTGTACCCAGGGGTTATAATATAATTATTACAGGGGAGGCTGGGGTCTGTATACAGCGTGTGAATACAATGAATAGTGTGTACCCAGGGGTTATAATATAATTATTACAGGGGAGGCTGGGGTCTGTATACAGCGTGTGAATACAATGAATAGTGTGTACCCAGGGGTTATAATATAATGATTACAGGGGAGGCTGGGGTCTGTATACAGCGTGTGAATACAATGAATAGTGTGTACCCAGGGGTTATAATATAATTATTACAGGGGAGGCTGGGGTCTGTATACAGCGTGTGAATACAATGAATAGTGTGTACCCAGGGGTTATAATAATAATATTATTACAGGGGAGGCTGGGGTCTGTATACAGTGTGTGAATACAATGAATAGTGTGTACCCAGGGGTTATAATATTATTATTACAGGGGAGGCTGGGGTCTGTATACAGCGTGTGAATACAATGAATAGTGTGTACCCAGGGGTTATAATATTATTATTACAGGGGAGGCTGGGGTCTGTATACAGCGTGTGAATACAATGAATAGTGTGTACCCAGGGGTTATAATATTATTATTACAGAGGAGGCTGGGATCTGAATACAGTGTGTGAATACAATGAACAGTGTGTACCCAGGGGTTATAATATTATTATTACAGGGGAGGCTGGGGTCTGAATACAGTGTGTGAATACAATGAATAGTGTGTACGCAGGGGTTATAATATTATTAGCATAGGATGGGGATGATTGGAATAGTATTATTAATGAGGTGTATATATAGAGGGGTATTATGGGGAGGGGGTGAAGTGTATATATAGAGGGGTATTATTATGGGGAGGGGGTGAGGTGTATATATAGAGGGGTATTATTTTTTGGAGGGGGTGGGGTGTATATATAGAGGGGTATTATTATGGGGAGGGGGTGGTGTGTATATATAGAGGGGTATTATTATGGGGAGGGGGTGAGGTGTATATATAGAGGGGTATTATTATGGGGAGGGAGTGAGGTGTATATATAGAGGGGAATTTTTGGGGGAGGGGGTGGGGTGTATATATTGAGGGGTATTATGGGGAGGGGGTGGAGTGTATATATAGAGGGGTATTATTATGGGGAGGGGGTGGGGTGTATATATAGAGGGGTATTAGTATCATGGGAGGGGGTGCTGTATATATAGAGAGGTATTAGTATCATGGGAGGGGGTGGGGTGTATACTATATAGAGGGGTATTACTATCATGGGAGGGGGTGGGCTGTATATATAGAAGGGTATTATTATGTAGAGGCTGTATATATATATATATATATATATATATATATATATATATATATATATATAGGTATTATAGGGAGGGGGTGGGCTGTATATATATATATATATATATATATATATATAAGGGTATTATTATGGGGTAGGGGGTGGGCTGTATATATAGAGGGGTATTATTATAGGGAGGGGTGGGCTGTATATATAGAGGGGTATTATTATGGGGTAGGGGTGGGCTGTATATATAGAGGGGTATTATTATGGGGTAGGGGGTGGGGTGTATATATAGAGAGGTATTAGTATCATTGGAGGGGGGCTGTATATATAGAGGGCTATTATTATAGGGAGGGGGTGGGCTGTATATATAGAGGGGTATTAATATAGGGAGGGGTGGGCTGTATATATAGAGGGGTATTATTATAGGGAGGGGGGCTGTATATATATATATATATATATATATATATATATATAGGGGTATTATTATAGGGAGGGGGTGGGCTGTATATATAGAGGGGTATTATTATGGGGAGGGGGTGGGCTGTATATATAGAGGGGTATTATTATGGGGAGGGGTGGGCTGTAAATATAGAGAGGTATTAGTATCATGGGAGGGGGTGGGGTGTATATATAGAGGGGTATTATTATGGGGAGGGGTGGGCTGTAAATATAGAGAGGTATTAGTATCATGGGAGGGGGTGGGGTGTATATATAGAGGGGTATTATTATGGGGAGGGGGTGGGCTGTATATATAGAGGGGTATTATTATAGGGAGGGGGTGGCCTGTGTATATATAGAGGGGTATTATTATGGGGAGGGGGTGGCCTGTGTATATACAGAGGGGTATTATTATAGGGAGGGGGTGGCCTGTGTATATATAGAGGGGTATTAGTATCATGGGAGGGGTGGGGTGTATACTATATAGAGAGGTATTAGTATCATGGGAGGGGGTGGGCTGTATATATAGAGGGGTATTATTATGGGGAGGGGGTGGGCTGTATATATAGAGGGGTATTATTGTGGGGAGGGGGTGGGCTGTATATATAGAGGGGTATTATTGTGGGGAGGGGGTGGGCTGTATATATAGAGGGGTATTACTATCATGGGAGGGGGTGGGCTGTATATATAGAGGGGTATTATAGGGAGGGGGTGGGCTGTATATATAGAGGGGTATTATTATAGGGAGGGGGTGGGCTGTATATATAGAGGGGTATTATTGTGGGGAGGGGGTGGGCTGTATATATAGAGGGGTATTATTGTGGGGAGGGGGTGGGCTGTATATATAGAGGGGTATTATTGTGGGGAGGGGGTGGGCTGTATATATAGAGGGGTATTATTGTGGGGAGGGGGTGGGCTGTATATATAGAGGGGTATTACTATCATGGGAGGGGGTGGGCTGTATATATAGAGGGGTATTACTATCATGGGAGGGGGTGGGCTGTATATATAGAGGGGTGTTATTATAGGGAGGGGTGGGCTGTATATATAGAGGGGTATTATTATAGGGAGGGGGTGGGCTGTATATATAGAGGGGTATTATTATAGGGAGGGGGTGGGGTGTATACTATATAGAGGGGTATTACTATCATGGGAGGGGGTGGGCTGTATATATAGAGGGGTATTACTATCATGGGAGGGGTGGGCTGTATATATAGAGGGGTATTACTATCATGGGAGGGGGGTGGGCTGTATATATAGAGGGGTATTACTATCATGGGAGGGGGGTGGGCTGTATATATAGAGGGGTATTACTATCATGGGAGGGGGGTGGGCTGTATATATAGAGGGGTATTACTATCATGGGAGGGGGGTGGGCTGTATATATAGAGGGGTATTACTATCATGGGAGGGGGTGAGGTGTATATATAGAGGGGTATTATTATGGGAGGGGGTGGGCTGTATATATATAGAGGGGTATTACTATCATGGGAGGGGGTGGGCTGTATATATATAGAGGGGTATTACTATCATGGGAGGGGGTGGGCTGTATATATATATAGAGGGGTATTACTATCATGGGAGGGGGTGGGCTGTATATATAGAGGGGTATTACTATCATGGGAGGGGGTGGGCTGTATATATAGAGGGGTATTACTATCATGGGAGGGGGTGGGCTGTATATATAGAGGGGTATTATTATGGGAGGGGGTGGGCTGTATATATAGAGGGGTATTATTATAGGGAGGGGGTGGGGTGTATATATAGAGGGGTATTATTATAGGGAGGGGGTGGGCTGTATATATAGAGGGGTATTATTATGGGAGGGGGTGGGGTGTATATATAGAGGGGTATTATTATAGGGAGGGGGTGGGCTGTATATATAGAGGGGTATTACTATCATGGGAGGGGGTGGGCTGTATATATAGAGGGGTATTACTATCATGGGAGGGGGTGGGCTGTATATATAGAGGGGTATTACTATCATGGGAGGGGGTGGGCTGTATATATAGAGGGGTATTATTATGGGAGGGGGTGGGGTGTATATATAGAGGGGTATTATTATAGGGAGGGGGTGGGCTGTATATATAGAGGGGTATTATTATGGGAGGGGGTGGGGTGTATATATAGAGGGGTTTTATTATGGGAGGGGGTGAGGTGTATATATATAGAGGGGTATTATTATGGGAGGGGGTGAGGTGTATATATATAGAGGGGTATTACTATCATGGGAGGGGGTGGGCTGTATATATATATATATAGAGGGGTATTGTTATAGGGAGGGGGTGGGCTGTATATATAGAGGGGTATTATTATGGGAGGGGGTGAGGTGTATATATATAGAGGGGTATTGTTATAGGGAGGGGGTGGGCTGTATATATAGAGGGGTATTATTATGGGAGGGGGTGAGGTGTATATTTATAGAGGGGTATTCCTATCATGGGAGGGGGTGGGCTGTATATATATATATATATATATAGAGGCGTATTGTTATAGGGAGGGGGTGAGGTGTATATATAGAGGGGTATTATTATGGGAGGGGGTGAGGAGTATATATATATATATATAGAGGGGTATTATTATAGGGAGGGGGTGGGCTGTATATATATATATATATATATAGAGGGGTATTACTATCATGGGAGGGGGTGGGCTGTATATATATATAGAGGGGTATTACTATCATGTGAGGGGGTGGGCTGTATATATATATATATATATATATATATATATATATATATATATATATATATATATATAGAGGGGTATTATTATAGGGAGGGGGTGGGCTGTATATATATATATATAGAGGGGTATTACTATCATGGGAGGGGGTGGGCTGTATATATATATATATAGAGGGGTATTACTATCATGGGAGGGGGTGGGCTGTATATATATATATAGAGGGGTGTTATTATAGGGAGGGGGTGGGCTGTATATATATAGAGGGGTATTATTATAGGGAGGGGGTGGGCTGTATATATATTTAGAGGGGTATTGTTATAGGGAGGGGGTGGGCTGTATATATATATATATATATATATATATAGAGGGGTATTGTTATAGGGAGGGGGTGGGCTG